>JBBGZY010000001.1:5545000-5655695 GCA_037952925.1 Lithobates clamitans
GCAGCCCCCCAATGCTGACACAACAGCTGCGACATTGGCTCCCGCTGCTGTCAGCCAATCAGGAGAGAGAGTGGGTGGGCCGAACCACAGCTCCGTGTCTGAATGGACCCAGGAAACTGCGGCTCAGCTCAGGTGCCCCCATAGAAAGCAGCTTGCTGTGGGGGCACTCGACAGGAAGGGGGGGGGCAGGAGAGCCAGCGAGGGACCTGTGAAGAGGAGGATCTGGGCTACTCTGTGCAAAACCACTGCACAGAGACGTATGATATGTTTGTTTGTTTTTTTTTTTTATAGGAAAAAAATGAGACTTTACAATTACTTTAAAGGAGAAGTATAGCCAAACATAGTTTGGCTGTACTTCTCCTGTCGATCACAGGAGTGTAGTTTGTCCTGTGTTCCTGTGACCCATTTTCAGCAGACAGCAGGCAAAGACCGCTGTCGGCTGACGTCACAGAGCCAGTCCAGGCTCGGGCAAGATCGCGACAATAAAATCGGGATCAGACCACATGCTTGGACAGTCACCTGGATCAGCCTCTCCTCAAGATGCTGAGAGCCTGAGCCGGCCACTCCCATCCCTTCCACAGCCCAGGACTCCAGTGAGTAAGGAGGGGGCAGAGCAAAGAGCTGCAGACTGCAGCAATTGCTCGGTTCTCAGTGTTAGAGGCACCGGGGGACAGATGCATCCAGCTAGGTAAGTATGAGCCTTAAAAAACAAACAAAAAACTATTTTTTTAAAGCCTACCACAACCTTTTTTCTGAAGGCTCTTGGAGGGCCTGATTCCGATTTTCATGGATTTGAAGTGGTGGCAGATG
This sequence comes from Lithobates clamitans, assembly GCA_037952925.1. Classification (NCBI taxonomy): domain Eukaryota; kingdom Metazoa; phylum Chordata; class Amphibia; order Anura; family Ranidae; genus Lithobates; species Lithobates clamitans. Next base: position 5,545,811 of record JBBGZY010000001.1, read on the forward strand.
TAAGGGTGCATTTTTGTTAAATTAGGTTGAGAAATACACCTTGTCAATTTTATGTGTCATTTGTTAACTATTTTACCTTTATCTGTAGGCATTGTATAACCACTTGCTGACCACCTGCCATCCTTATACTGCGGCAAGGTGGCACGATTCTGGGCATCGCCGTAGCTGTACGTTGGCTCTGGAACTCGCTTTTGTGGGTGCGAGCGCTCCCATTGGCTAGTGGCGGAGGCTATCAGCGGGTCCGGCGGACTCTGTCCGCCAGCCACCTGCAATCGCTTCCCGCAGTGACAGAACGGGAATTTGCCTGTATAAACAAGGCAGATCTCTGTTCTGACAGGGGAGATCACACAGAGTCTGTCTTTCTGCTAAGGAGGAAGATGGTTCTGTGCGTTTTCCCAGTCACATAGTCCCCCATACAGTTAGAAAACACCTGCATGGAACACATTTAACCCTTGATCACCACTAGTGTTAACCCCTTCCCTGCCAGTGTCATTTGTTTTTATAGCACAAAAATCACTGATCACCGCCATTACTAGTTTAAAAAAAAATCATAAAAATGCCATAAATCTATCCCCTATTTTGTAGACGCTATAACTTTTGCGCAAACCAATCAATATACGCTTATGGCGGATTTTTTTTTTTTTTACCAAAAATATGTAGAATACATATTGGTCTAAACTAATGAAGAAATGTTTTTGTTTTTGTTTTTTTTTTGGGGGGGGGATATTTTTCATAACAAAAAGTAAAGAATATTGCTTTTTTTCAAAATTTTCGCTCTTTCTTTTGTTTATAGCGCAAAAAATAAAAAGCGCAGAGGTGATCAAATACTACCAAAAAAAAGCTCTATTTGTGGGGGGAAAAAAAGGACATACATTTATTTGTTGGGTACAACATTGAACGACCACGTAATTGTCAGTTAAAGCGGCGAGAGTGCCGTATCGCAAAAAATGGCCTGGTCATTAAGGGGGTAAATCCTTCCGGTCCTTAAGTGGATAAGAGAAGATCTAATGTGCAAATATGTTAAAGGGATCAACAATATTCAATAACTAACATATTTACTACACAAGAGGTTTAATAGAATGCATTTCTTATGTAATTAGTTATGCTTTTCTATTTGCCAGCTGTGATTTTTCTAGAGGATCCAAAACATTCCTTTGCAACCATGGCAACACTGGAAGATGTTTTATACAATCTTTGTGTTCAAGGTCTATACACTGAGTACAAAACACTTTCAACTGTTGCATTACCTCCATATGGGGCTTGCTCGCTGCTATTTTAGCAATTTTTCTCTCCCTACATTATGTGGACTGATCATGCAAACCTTCCAACTTGGCAATACCACTTAAAGTACAATTAAAGGCTCCTGTATGACTGTGTAAACAAGTACCAAATCCAGGTAAACAAAAAAAAAAAAAATCCTTTACTTTCCCTGACTGAGCCATAATTCTCCATTTGTGTCTCAAATGTCCCCTCCCAGACACGGCAGCTCCCAGTGGGAGGGTTTCAGCAACAGAGGGCAATGATGTCACAATGATGAAAATAGTAGGCAGGGCATGGAATGGCCAATTGCTGATCTGCAAACTACAGGCTTGTGAATCAGCCGTTACAGTACTGATAGCCACGCCCCCTGCAACATGTTTTACTTCATTGTGGTGTAAGAAGCCACAGCCTACATGAGTGTCAACTCTGAATTCAGATGCATTGCAGTATTGTTGCCACACCATTACAGGAAACTGCATCAGGTGAACCTCATTGGTGGGGTTATCAGATATTTAAGAGTTTTGGAAAAGGAGTAAGAAAAAACTGCAAATACACATATAATTAGGTGCAGCATATGTTTTTTTCTTTTAAAGTGCAGGTGTAGTTCTATGTTCGGTTTGAGGAAGCTAGGAAATTGCCTGTCTCATTATCCACAAAGCTAGAAGCAGGTAGAATTCTGCAGTAAAACTAAGTTTTTAAGTTCCTTAAAATCCTTGGAATGTATAATTTGACCTGGACAAGATTGTTTTTCTCTTCTCAGCTGAATTAAGAAGTTAAGTTAAGGCTGATGTTTTTTCTTAGACAATCCATGCTGAGCTCTCCAAGCTTGTCAAGAAGCATGCTGACCAGAAGATTGTAGAAACTGCCATGTACAAGAAGATGCTGGGGAATGTAGCCAGCACCACCACCAAGTCCTCCTCCAAGACTTCTTGGGTAATTAGCTTCCCTACTCTGTCTTCAGATTTGTATTATTGCTACTTATGTACAGTGGATATAAAAAGTCTACACACCCCTGTTAAAAGATCAGGTTTCTGTGATGTAAAAAAATGAGACAAAAATAATTTCAGAACTTGTTCCACCTTTTTAATGTGACCTATAAACTGTACAAGTTGAATAACAAACTGAAATCTTTTAGGTGGAGGGAAGTAAGAATAAAAAAAATAACATGATTGCATAAGTGTGCACTTAACCACTTGCCGCCTGCCATATAGCAATATAACCTCGGCAAAGTAGTCCTGTTATCTTGACCGGACGTCATATGACGTGATCAGGATAACAAGCTGGGGGCACGCAGCGTGGCGATTTAAGTCTGACACGTGGCATCTCCGATCGTGGTATGGAGCCTCTGACGGAGGCTTCTTACTACGTGATCAGCTGTGACTAATCACAGCTGTTCAGCGCGTGAACCAGAAAGTGCCAGTAAATGGCTTTTCTCAGTTTTCGCTGACGGAGAGAGGATCGGCGGACCTCCCTGCTGGGGGGGGGGGTTGTGCTTATATACAGCACATTGATTTTCAGAGCAACCCCCATCAGAGGTGCCCATCAGCTGCCAATCACTACCCATCAGCTGCCAGCCTGTGCCCCATAAAGAACACCTGTCAGTACCCATCAAAGTGCTAATCAGTGCCCATAAATATGCCAATCAGTGCCCTGTCAGTGCCTTTCAGATGCCACTCAGTAATGCCTGTCAGTAGATCCTCATCAGTGCTGCCTATCCAGTGCCACCTATTAGTTTGTTTAGCAAAAAATAAAAACCCTAGTGGTGATCAAATACCACCAAAAGAAAGCTCTATTTGTGGGAAGAAAATGATAAAAATTTAGTTTGGGTACAGTTTTGCTTGACCACACAATTGTCATTCAAAGTGTGACAATGCTGAAAATTGTCCTGGGCAGGAAGAGGGAAAGTGCCCAGTATTGAAGTTGTTAAACTAATACTTTGTTGAAGCACCTTTTTGATTTTATTTCAGCACTCAGTCTTTTTGGGTAGGATTCTATCAACATGGCACATCTTGACTTGGCAATATTTGCCCACTCTTTTTTGCAAAAACAGTCCAGATATGTCAGATTGTGAGGGCATCTCCTCTGCACAGCCCTCTTCAGATCACCCCACAGATTTTCAATTGGATTTAGGTCTGAGCTCTGGTTGGGCCATTCCTAAACTTTAATATTCTTCTAGTGAAGCCATTTCTTGATTTGGATGTATGCTTTGGGTCATTGTCATGCTGAAAGATGAAGTCTCTCCATGTTCAGCATTCTAACAGAAGCCTGAATGTTTTGTGCCAGTATTGACTGGTATTTGGAACAGTTCATAATTCCCTCTACTTTGACTAAGGCCCCTGTTCCAGCTGAAGAAAAACAGCAACAAAGCATGATGCTGCCACCACCATGCTTCACTGTGGATATGGTGTTCTTTTGATGATGTGCAGTGTTTTTGCGCCAAACATCTCTTTTGGAATTATGGCTGAAAAGTTCACCCTTGGATTCATCAGACCATAACACATTTTCCCACATGCTTTTGGGAGACTTGAGATGTGTTTTTGCATTGATGTTTTTCTTCGTAAAAAAAAACCACACTACCCCATAGCCCAGACATATGAAGAATATGGGAGATTGTTGTCACATGTACCAAACAGCCAGTACTTGCCAGATATTACTGCAGCTCCTTTAATGTTGCTGTAGGCCTCTTGGTGGCCTCCCTGACCAGTATTTTTAATATACAGTACTGTAAATCATATGTATGCTTTTTCTTTGAAAAACAGTTTGTACTGGCTGTCTTGTATGGCGTTATCTTTGAGGGAATTACATAGTGTGTATATAAAATAATCACCCCCTTTAAAATAATCACATATGTTGTTGCTTTGCAGCCTGAAATGAAGACAGATTTTTTTTTTTATTTTTTTATCTAGCTGTATTTACTCAGTGCAACTTATAACATCCAAGTGAAAGATATAACACCAACATGTCAAAAAAATAAAACATCAAGAACAGAATCATTGAGTTGGAAAAAGAATTGCCGACTTCATTCAGGTGTAGCTAATCACCTTCTCAATGGCACACAAAGCCATTTAACTTTCAGCTGTTAGCAGATGTGGTTATTTTGATTATCTAAGCATGAGAGCTTTCCTGGACCATTTTCTGTCCCTGGTAGTGCAGCTGAAGCAAACCATAAACTATGGGTAGCAAGGGACTCTGGAATAAAGTTGTGGACAGGCACAAGTCAAGAGATGGTTACAAAGACATTCAAAGGCTTTATCAATGCCTTGAAGCACAGTGAAGTCTATTATTAAGAAGTGAAAAGTATTTGGTAAAATACAACCTCCCTGGATCAGGACACCGCTCCAAACTGGATGAAAAACCCAGGAGGAAACTGGTCAGAGAGGCTACCAAGAGGCCTACAGCAACCCTGTAGCAGTTGCAGGAATTTATGACAGAGTGATCTTTGTGTGCATTTGACAATATGAGAAATTCTCCTCCACAAATGTGGCTTGTATGGGAGGGTTGCAAGAAAAAAAGCCACTCCTCAGGAAGGGCCCCATGCAGTCAGGACTGAGCTTTGCCAAAATGCACCTTGAAGATTCTGAGGCCACATAGAATAAGGTGTTATGGTCAGATGAGACTATATTTGGCCTCAACACCAAAGATATGTCTGGTGGAAATCCAATACAGCTCACCATTCCTACAATAAAGCATGGAGATCGTAATATTCTGTTATGGGGGCGTTTCTCTGCAGAAGGGACTGGAGCAGTTATTGAGCAAAATTTACTGCCCTCTGCCAGAAGGTCTTCAATGGGAAAGGTAGTTTACCTTCCAACATGACAACGGCCCAAAGCACAGAGCAAAAATGACCACACAGTGGTTGAAGGAGAAAAATGTGAATGTCCTTGCATGGCCTAATCAGAACCCAGACTTAAACTTCTTTAAAAATCTATGGAATGGCTTGAGGGCTGCAGTCCACTAACGGTCACCATCAAATTTAACTGAACTTGAGCAGTTCTGCAGTGAAGAGTGGGCAAATATTGCAAAGTCTAGATGTGCAAAGTTAGTAGAGACATATCCCAACAGATTAAAAACAAGGGATGATCCTTTTTTCCAACTCGGTGATTCTGTTTTTGATTTTTGATTTTTTTTTCTGACATGTTGGTGTTATATCCTTCACTTGGATGTTATAAGTTGCACTGAGTAAATAAAGCTGGATAAAACCTAAACTGCGTCTGTCTTCATTTCAGGCTGCAAAGCAACAAAATGTGATTATTTTAAAAGGGGTGATTCTTTTTTATACCCACACATGTACTTAAGTGTTAATATTATGTTTGCACTTACTGGTTAATGTTGGTTGGTGACACACGGGCTATCAACTAGCCAGCATTTTTGTTGCAGATAGACAAGGGATGAGTCCTTGTTATGACACATTTATACATGTGTGTAAATGTCAGCTTGAGCTTTGCAAACAATGGAAAAAGGTGACAGCATAATAAGGAACCTGATAGCTCCATCTGTTGGCTAGAAGGAGTACTAAAGAATCCCATTTGAAATTTTCTTACAAGAAATTAAAATATCTATATAAAATGTCCATAGTATAGTAGAAAAATAAAATATACACAAATCCACGGTTTATACTCTTAACCTCCTAATGATGAAAGTAACAATAAACCTTAATGTTTGAATCCAGTTTGCAACTTAGGCATGTGTTAGTAAAACTGTCTCTTTTGGAACTGCTCAGTTTTTTCAGGTGAATTGTTTTGTTTATGACAAATTGGACCTTCATTCAGTGGTAAATCTTAATTGATAGCTCATGATTTTTTGTATTGTCAAAGGAAACCTGGCCCAAGATAGTAAAAATGATATTTTTTTTAATCTTTAGCTGCATATTTCTTTCCATTACCATGACCCACCACTAAAAAACAGCTCAAAACAAAATCTCCTAAAGTTCAGGGCCATGCCACACTGCATTATTTGCGGTTTGTACCTATAGTAGGGTCCAGAAACAATACTGTGTATTTTGTTTTGTTTTTTATTAATCCTAAATAGTCTGAAACTAACATGGCACTGACCTTTTCATTATAAAACCTTTATCTTAATTGTACGGGACACAGCAATTTTATTCAGACCATGGGTTAAATGCAGGCTACCTTCAGGAAACAGGACACTGGAAATTTTTTTCTAGGACTGCCTCTGGTGCAAACGTGTATCACCCACCTACTCTGTGAAACTCCCAGGATTTTCTTTGATCTGTTCTTCTCTGGAGAAGTATTTTTCTTCTTAAAACATTCATTTTGTATCTTCTTCTGAGACCTCAATCAAGTTATGAAGGGTTATTGCTCTAGGCTATCTAGCAGTTTCTGGATCGGTAACCCTCTGTGTTTACCTTGGGGATAGTAAACAAGCCATCTGCTTGTGCCCGTTTTCCTCAGCTGACTCCTGGCTGTAGAGTGATCAGGTGCCCCTCCCTTTAAAGACGTTCCTCGATCTCCCCTTCACTGAACAAAGCCAGCAGCGAAGATGATTTCAGTAATTCTGGTTTCAGAGCTCTCTTTCCGTGGCTGTATCTAACCACGCGCATCTGTATTTGGTTACATGCTTTGAAGTCTAACAGACCACCAATGCCTCCATAAAAAAGTACTAGTCCCCTGCCCAGTGCTATCACATGGGGGTTTATTAAGGTAAAAAAATAAATAAAAATTAAGAAAAAAAATGTTAAAGTTTGTTTTCATTTAAAAAATAAAAAATATATATATCTATATATATAGATATATATCTATATATATATATATATATATAGAGAGAGAGAGAGAGAGATATTAAATGTAACCCCCATTGCCCTGCGCACACACACACAAGTGAAAACGCATGCCCAGGGTGCATACGTGTATGTAAACTGCAGTTTCACCACCCATGTGAGGTATCGCAACTAATGTAGGAGTGCGTGCAATAATTCCAGTGCCATATGCACTGTAAGTACTCATAAACCATTTCCTATGGAGATTTTTGGGTGCCATTTGTTTTTTGCAATATCACGGGCACATGGAGTTTTAAGAATTGCCATGTTTGGCATTTGCTTACTTAATACAGCCTCTATCTTTACATGTTGCCAAAAAAGGCATAATGTATTGTTTGTGTGCACTAAAATACATTTTGTTATATTTTTTTCCTGAAAATATGCGTTTGAACAGTATAAATGTTGTGCAACATAAAAAAAATACAGTTACTATCTTTTTATTCTTCAAGGCTTCTACTTTCATAAATAATGTAATGTTTTGGGGGTTTTAAAAAAAATATGACCACAAATGCAGATTTTACGTGTGTGAAAAAATTGCTTGAGGGTTGTTAAGTGGTTAACAATTTAAGCCACATTATACAGTTTTATAGGAATGGGGAGTTATTCACTTTAATGTGGTGCCCCGGTTATATTTGTCTCAAACTTTTCTCATCTCAAGCAGTTTAAACTTGGCAAGAGCATGAGGCAGCTGTGTAAATATCGCCTGGCGACTCCAAAGCTATCTCAGGGTGCCACAGCCCTCTAATGCATTTCACCCTCCCACAATCCTAATCGTAGAGGTCACCTACCTCTATGATTAAAGTGGTTATAAAGGATTTTTTTTTTAAACACAACTAACATGTTACCTTGCCTGCTCAGTGTAATGGTTTTGCACAGAGCAGCCCCAATCCCCCTCTTCTTGAGTTCTCCGCTCATGCTCACCCCCCTTCCCAGTGCTCCCCACCCCCCGCTCTCTCCTTACTGGCTCATTGGCTGTTATTGACAGCAGCAGGAGCCAATGGTTCCACCTGCTGTTTCTAAACCTATAAGGAGACAGAGACCCGGGAGAGCCACCACTCTCATGCACAATGCTGGATCGAGATGGGGCTCAGGCAAGTATCTGGGGGGGGGGAGCTTCATAAACTTTGAGGCTTTAGAACCACTTTAACCTTGTTGGAGGACGAAACACATTAGAGGGGCATGGCATGGGAGGAGACAAGCTGAAACCAGTTTCCTCATAAAGGTTTACCTGGCTGATGGCGTCTGTTTTTTTTCTGTTGGATAGCTCCTCTTACCCTACTGAGGATCACCTCATTGGGGGAAATGACAACTCTCAGGCACAAGGGAGCTCAGACAAATGAACTGAATAACATGCATTCTGCATATGGCCTACAGGAAGCTAGAAAACGCTGTTTAGGGAGATAGCTGTTTCCTTGTTCAAAAGTAATGTCTTATTATGACACTGGTCCCCTCTTCTGACTCTTAACTCCCTCTCTGGCATGCACCATACACCATGCGACCTGTCTTTGCCTTTCTTTGCCACTTTGAATTCTTTGGAAAACTTTTGACACTTTTAGGACCTTCAATTTCTAGAGGCCAGAAACTCTACATGTCATCAGTTTCCCCTTACTGCTCAAGAACCAGAGGTAGAACCTCCTTTACTTGAGGATATTATGGAGTAGTTTAATGAGGACCTTGATGTTGTAGTGGAGTCAGCAGAAGATTATTCTTCACCTGCATTTTATGAAGTACAAGCTACGGCTTTGCAAGGAACGCTTTTCACTGTGAACACATTAATTGACGTGGTGTGAGCTAGTCTTTACCTAACCCCATCGAACTCTCCACAGCCAAAACAAGCTCTCATGGGCACTAAGAGGCTGGCCAAGTCAAAAAAAGACATTTTTCATACATGTACATATTGATTGTGTAGTTTTGAGGAGTGGTTCAATTTTGAGAGGGTATTTACTCCCCCTAAGTTTTTTTGTTTTTTTTTGTTTTTTTTCCTACGATATATCCTATGGATAAGGATTTCAGGAAGAAATGGGCTATTCTGGTAATGGATCCTGTCATTTAATTTCTTACAGTTTACAGAAACCTTACAGTTTCTATTGAGAATGTTCCCTCGGGTTCCCTTGGATTCATTGATACAGATTCTGTTGATTGGTGGTTTGAAGCCATATTTGTTCTTGCTGCTCCAGCCCTGCAGCCAGCAGTTGCTGCCAAGTCTATTTACCAAACTATTGTTAACTGGACAAGACAAATGAACAGAGACCGAAAACCTATCTTTGACCCTGCTCTCCTAGAACAATTGCAACTGATACCCGCCTTGCTGGTTTGTGTCGACACTTAGCCAAGTCTCTATTCCTTGCTTTATTTCTGTGCATATGCACAGGATTTAATGGATAGAAGATTAGACTGCTGAACCTGCTTTTAAGAAGTGTTTTCTATGGATGTCTTTTGATGATGAATGCACATTTGAGGAATCCCTTGATAAATTCATCAAGGAGGTCACTGGGGGAAACATATTCCTTTTTACCCCCACAAGAAAAATCTAAGTCTCCTACAGCTACTACTGCTCAGCAAAAGGGATATTTTTGCTCTCCCTATGCATCAACCTCAAAACCAAGGCTTAACATTTCTTTTGCTACAAACCCTGAACCAAGCCTACCTAGATGCCCTCCTCACAATAAAGGGGAACCCCACTCCTAGGGTCTTACTGTTCAACAACAAGCTGAACAAATGTGTAGTCAAGACCAGGTATCTTGTAGCCTTAATGGCAGATGTTTTGTTGGACTCCATGGAAGCTGGTTTATGCCTTCCCATCAAAGATCCTTCTGCGACTGCTGAGCAGGATAGAGGAGGAAAGGGTCCTGGTGATTCTTATCACACCAAATTGGCTCAGAAGAACGTATTGCACAGACTGACTTGGGCATCTGGCAGATGAGCCTTTGCCTCTTCAAAACAGACCAGACTTAAAGTGGATGTAAACCTGAAATTTTTTTTTAAATCATACTGTAGAGTATAAGATGTCCTATCATTTGAGCCCAGTCTTGCCACACAGAGTTAATCCATCTCTGAGCAATCCTCTTTTATTGTTCAGTGAGAAAAATCTTGACAAACTGAGAAAAATGTTGTCAAATATTCCCCCTTGCTGTGAGTGACAGCCTAAGACACAGGCATTATTTTTTAATTCCCTCCCCCACTCCTTTCTTCAGCAGCTTTGCAAGGATTGGCTGTTCAACACCTCAGCATGATTTGGCATGCTGAAGTCATGTGGTTACTTTCCTGTCTTTTCACTGGATGTTAGAGATCATAGTAGAAGTTCAGCAGAAGTTCAGTGTTAGAAATACACAGGGGAGTGTAGAGGTGGGTCTACTGACATCACGACTCCACCCACCGAGCTCCAGACAACAGACCCACCCACAGAATCTGCAGTTTTTCGAGTCTAATAACAGACAGAGGGGAGACATTTGACAGGTAAAGATACATGCAGGAGACATGTATATCCTTATAGATAACCCCTATGGCAGTAGTTTAGAAAGGATGACATTGGGTTTAAATCCACTTTAAGGCTCCCTTTTCCATCCTGCTTCTTAGTCACTTGCTTTAACACCATGGCTCTTGAAACTGAAGTCCTAAAAAATAGGGATATTTCTAACTTGGATTTTCTTGCTCTGAGTTACGTGGTAATAACACTCACCGCATTATGGAAGACTTTGCATGATGCTAAGAAAACTGAACCCCACAGAATATTCACTTGTATTCTGGCTTTTCTTTAGTCTCATTTTGATTAGCATCTGTCCCGAAGTATCCTGAAGACACTGGGTTCTGCTTTATAAACTCTCTTCTGGTAGGCTCTTGACTCGCAATCCCTTATCAGTGCATTTCTTCAGGGGTTTGCGCTTCCCCCAGTTCAACCCATCTTACTTATGAGCTCTCCCTCTCCTTCAGAAAGCCCCTTTGAAACAATTAGAGGCACTCCTTTGGACGACCTCACATGAAGAATTGCCATGACGTCCGTTAGGCCTATTTCTGAGTTGGCAGCTCTTTCTTGTAAAGAACCTTTTCTCTTTTTTTTTTGGACAGGGACACAGTAGTCTTGAAATCTCATACTTTCTTTTTACCTAAGGTGGTCTCCCCTTTCTACCTCATTAAGGAACAGTACGCGGTTAGGGAAACCTGCTTTTTTTGGGTGTTTCCCGCACCGCGTTCAAAATTCACTGGGTGTGCGATCAGCTTTGAGTGTCAATATATTCTCCCAACAACACCAAAAACACAGATTTCAAATGCAGTGCGGTTGCCTGCACCCGGATCACATGGTACTGAAGTACCATGCGATTAGGTGCAGTGTGTTTTTGAAAAGTAGCGCATGCACTACTTTCTTGACCATTTCAGTCTATATTGAAATGAATACGCTGAAAATCGCACCGCACTGAGTTGCAGAGGAACACTGACCTTCTTCAGAGTTTATTCCACCAGGACTGTTGATGTCTCTTGTGCTTTTCAGCACCAAACATCTGTATCCTAGATTTGCATGCCGTCACCTGGTCCTCGGTTTACACATTTTTCAAATTATACTAAGTGGATGTACAGGCTTGGGTTTTTCGTGGGCCTATTGGCAGTTCTGTTTTGCTATGTTGTTGCCCTTTCCTCAGTTTTTATTGCTTTGGAATGTCCCATGGTCTATGAATTCAAGTTCTATACTGTATGATTAAGATAGTAATTTTGACTTGCCTGTGAAATGCTTACCTTGGGGTACATGACACTGGCCCCTCCTCTCTGTGGCTTAATCGCTCCTTATTGATAAAAACTAAAGTCTCACGGAGTGGGTGGGGTAATAAGAGTGTGCACCAGGGGCAGCCAGTCACCTGAAGGTAGGCTGCATATAAGCCACTTTATGCTTAAAAGTCCTGTGTACTCCCAATAATGAGTTTTTAGATAAGTTGAAATTCCATTCCCCCCCCCCCTATCTAAAACACAAACCACCTCCCTTAAAATTCCACATTGTTGGTGCCTGCAACAGATTTATGTACCTGTTGGGAACAGGTACGTGAATTTATCGCAGGGGGTGACCAGACTGAGGCTCCACTTTACTAAACTTCTTGGATCTCCAGTGCACCTGTTACAGGTGGTTGCATGGGCCTAGGACGCTTTTTTGTTTGGTAAATGGAGTCTGATGGGGAATTCTGAGAGACTAATTACCCATCAGGTCTTTCTCCCTAGTGATTGAGAGCAGTGGGTAGATTCAATAGCTGTTAAACAGCCCAATATTAGCTTATAGAATTCACCCACTGCTTTTCTGTCAGTCCCAAGGAAGACAAACCTAATGGTGAACTCTGAGAGACTAGTTCCTCATCAAGTCTGCCTGCCTTGATTGACAGAAAAGCAGTGGGTATATTCCATAGCCATTAGCTTGGGTGTTCAGTGGCTATGTAATCCACCGACTTCTTTCTGCTGTAAATCACAAGGAAGCACATACAGTATATGTGGTGCCCAGGAAGAATGCCCACTTCTTTGATGCCACATGTACTTTGTTATGCAGTTGTAAAGGGCTTAAAGCCATCCTTTTATGCTAATGAGAATCAAGCTATATTTGTATACTAGAAATATAAAACATCAGCAGTTCTTATGCTCTCCACCTTAGAGTTTGTGTCCCTAAGGTATATTTTACAATCTAAAAATATTCTGCATAAAATTATTTTCTTTTCCTACAAAATTTGACAAGTCTTTTCACTTGTTACCATGAAAATGTGGTAATTGAAATGAGTCAGTTTGATAAGAAAAATATATTATGGATAGAAACACACATACAAAAAGGCATATTAAGTTTAGAAACTGACATTTCCATAGACTATCAACTTTTCAAGCTGTGCCCCATTTCAATAGTCAGAGTCCCAAACTTGTCACTTTTTTTGCCTTGCTTGAGGAATATATAAATTGCTTTTTATTTTTATGGCGGTTGTCAGAATTCTATCATGTAACTTTGTTCCAAGCTTCAGCTTATGAGCAGCGTTTGAATTTCTAGCTGATAAACAGCATATGTGCTAAAGGTAATTTGGTATATACCAAGTATACCTAAGTGCCTCAACAGTGTCTTCATGTTCTGCATTGTTTTACGATCTGTGTACACCTTTTAGCTTCCATAATCCATTCTAGCATGGAGGTACTTGCAAGGAAAATTAGTGACAGACACCAAGCAGGGGTAATACAGTTAGCAGTTCTAGTTTGTTACTGTGGCAAATTGGCATCTTGGTTTCTCCATTGGTACTGGGTAGGTGTGTGTAGGTCTCAAGTGCTACAGAATTTTGAGGAGAATAATCACCGCTCCAGGAGGATTAAACAGGCAAAAAGTAAATCCTTCTAGGTTAGGAGGTTGTTGGTGCTGGCTATTGCTAATGGCAATAAGACGAAAATAAGCGCTGGACAGCCGCATCTCGTAGATTTGTCTGGTTTATTCAAAAAATATACATCAAAAACAAAAGAGCAGCAGACAGGAGAAAAGCTGACGTTTCGCACTAGCGTTAGTGCTTACTCATGAGCTATGAGTAAGCACTACCGCTAGTGTGAAATGTCAGCTTTTCTCCTGTCTGCTGCTCTTTTGTTTTTTATGTATATTTTTTGAATAAATGAGACAAATCTACGAGTGCGGCTGTCGAACGCTTATTTTCGTCTTATTGCTTCAGAATTTTATTAGAAACTTAGGGGCAGAATGAAACTTCTATTTATCTAAGCACGGTTACTGGAAGCCCTCTTTCAGTCTCGACCCATGAGCTCCAAACAGGTCACTAGATCGATGAGTACTATTTTAATTTTATTTACCATACATTTTGCTTGTAGATGGGTATTGTGCTTCATAATTTTTCCTGTTTCTGGTGAAAGATTAAAATCTTTCAGTTTTTTCAGGTTTTTGTCATCTGTTCTCTTGTTCCAAGGATTCAGTCTCAGTTGCTGTTCCAGTTACATTTCTCACAGGGACAGAAAGGGAGATAGATTCAAAATGTGTTCTCAACTAAGTAGTAAGTGATGGGAAATTTCCTAATAGGGGACCTGTGTTCCAGTGACCGCAGTCAGAGATTAGTTTTCCCTCAATTTGTAGAGATTTATTGTCACTTGTTAAGTCTCTGGCACAAGAAAAAAACTGAACGTGATTTTATTAAAAAAATAAATAAACAGTGGGAGCTGTTTTATAAATGGGATGTTGAAGGAATGCAGTCATAAGCTCCAGATGTAACCTGTACAATTAACATATTCTTTTTTTTTTTCCCACAGTCTATCTCTTGGAAGTGGCTTTTTGGGGCAACAGCCATAGCAATAGGGGGTGTAGCCCTTTCAGTTGTAATAGCGGCCCGCAATTAAGTAACCATATTGTGCTCATGAGGATGGAAGCCATTTTGTGAGAGAAGATATAAAGGCATCAACAATTCTCACTCTATCCAGAGAATTTCTTTCCAAGGTGCAGTGTACAATCCGAAATATATTGTATGTAATATTCATATATATATTTTCTTAACAAATGGATACACATTTTCTCTTCAATTACTGTGAAAAGGAGCACTGTTTTATGGAGTTTATGGAGTAGGATAGAAGCGATAAGATTGCACATAAAATTGGCTCCTGTTTAAACTTTTATTATGGATTCTGTTATGTACACTGTAGTACTACAGTGGACAGAGACTATCTTCAGACAGGTATCCGAACCTTAAATTTGTATTTATGTAAACCCCTTTTTTTTTTCAAATGCATTTTCCAAAAATGTTTTCACGTATGTCTTCAGTTAAACACTGCATAGACCATTGTTCTCCTATTATCTACAATGCTCAGCAAGCATTGTTAATGAGCTAATTTTTGTCATACATCACTTCTCAATGACCTGCAGCTTATATGTTGAACCTGTTGACGACTTTGACCACATTATGAAACATTAAACAAATGTGGGCATTTTTTGTTAACTGATGTCAATACTTGCTAATCCTGTAAACCAGTTTGTTGTCTAAATTTGGGTAAATGTTAACTGGTTAGTAGAAAATACAGCACAAGTTAAAAAAAAATATAGGAGTCAGGTTTTGAGGATGTGCAGGTATCCTGAGTGACGTGTTCTGCATGTACTGTAGATTAATGTCCAAGCATGTCACAGTATTTTATGTGAAGAACCTTTTCTTCCATGTAATGTACTTATTACATTGGAAGTTTTGCAACATGAGGACCAGAAGCACATTTAGTGGACCACAGACGCTACCATTGTGTTTTAAACATTCTTCCTCCAACTTATGAAATGATTTCTTTTAGAATGAATCACAACAGCTTTCGTTATATATGCTACAGTGGGGACCATTCATAAACTCTGGCAGTCTCTTCAGGACCACCATTGTACTCCTCTTCTCTAGTTAGTGAAAATAATTTTCAGTTTGTGCCCATTTTAAAATGTTGTGATGTTATTTCTACTACATTTAATTCTCTGGCAGATACAGATGCATTGCCATGTGTGAGGCAATTTGAAAAAAAAAAAATTGTTTCTATTCATTAGGCTTTTCAGGCTAAAGCCATTTATTTTTGTTAAATCAAGGACCTTGTACCAGAAGATGTCTGTTATATTATAAAAATTACTAGAGGTATTTAACTAGAGATCATCTTGTATTTGGATCATTAGTGTCAATATAATGGGGTTTTGCTGCCCCTTACTGTGCAATGACACAGCATTCAAAGTAGCAAGGTTGTGTAGCAGATATCAGAAAATGTGAAATAAATGAGTAGAAGAGTGGCAAGTAGGGAAATAAGCAATGCTTTGTCATGCATGGAGTGTTGGCCAGGTTTTGATGAAAAGCACTTCCACATATGTTCCAACAACATGGTCTGTTTAAGAGCACTTAGTCACTGGAGCTGGTGATTATTGGCACATGTACTAATGACGCTTTTAAAGATTTTAAAGCATATGTCGATCTAAAGAAAATATATTGTTTTAATTTTACTGGTGAATAAAGATGATTACATTGTTTACTCATTTTCATGTTTTTGTCTTGCCTTTACTTGTGTAGAAATAACTTGGTGGACAGCTGAATATCCTTCTGATCTACACACACCTGTTTTTATTATACGCAATGCTTGGTAAAGTGTAATTATGTTGTTTTTCAGACTACACAATGGCTGCGTCCACTTTTGTGGACCTGTCATGTCTTCTAAAGTGTTGACACTAATGAGAAAGTTAAACTCTAGATTGCACTGCCTGAAAGTTTCTGACTTCACATAAATTCCTGCTTGAGCCCTAAAGTTTTCTCTAAGTTAAGATTAAAGTGTGTGTCCAACCAACTATTTTTTTATTAGTGGTGGTTAGAGAGATGACGTATTAGAACCCCTGTTCAATTGTTACATATAATCAGAGCTTTGTTAGGTTTTCCCCCACCTACTGTCTTATAATAAAAGGCTAGAACTCCCATCCAAGTTTTATTGTCTATGTTCCCCTTGCAGGCTTTTCCTCTGTTTTCTGTCTGGTTATACCCTTGTCAATGTGACAGTGAGGGGAAATGTATCTAATGGAGCACCAAATAGCAGTAAGAATATGACAAGTGTCTAATCCTTCACCACCATATCCAGAATATATTAAGTTAAAATGTTTTGGCTGGATATACTCTTTATGCTGGCCCTACTAGTTCCAAACGCCTTTAACGATCAACAATTAGAGCCTCCACTAATCACAAAGACACTGGCATTTGTCAGGCTAGCAAAAGGGGCTGGCTTTGTGACACAGGAGAATAGAGCTGGTTCTTGACTTAAATGTCTACGTTCTGTATACAACCCAGGCCTTGGATCTGAGACACATCCTAGGCACAAAAAAAAATCAAAGTGGTTGTAAACCCAATGTCATCCTTTCTAAACTACTGCCATAGGGGTTATCTATAAGGATATACATGCCTCCTGCATGTATCTTTACCTGTCAAATGTCTCCCCTCTGTCTGTCATGAGAGCCAAAAAACTGCATATTCTGTGGGTGGGTCTGTTGTCTGGAGCTTGGTGGGTGGAGTCGTGATGTCAGTAGACTCCCCGCCCACCTCTACACTCCCCTTGTCAATATGCATTTTCTCTTTGTATTTCTAACACTGAACTTCTGCTATGATCTCTAACATCCAGTGAAAAGACAGGAAAGTAACCACATGACTTCAGCATGCCAAATCATGGTGAGGTGTGGAACAGCCAATCCTAGCAGAGCTGCTGAAGAAAGGAGTGGGGGAGGGAATTTAAAAATACTGCATGTGTCTTAGGCTGAAGCACGAGATGTAAATCGCCTGTCACTCACAGCAAGGGGGAGGATTTGACAAAGTTTTTCTCAGTTTGTCAAGAATTGTCTCACTGAACAATAAAATGGGATTGCTCAGAGATGGATTAACTCTGTGTGGCAAGACTGGGCTCAAATGATAGCAAATCTTATACTCTACAATATGATATATATATATATAAAAAAAAAAATTTGGGTTTACATCCACTTTAAAGATGAGCACAGGTTCTCATTACCTGCTGTTCACCTGTAATGTGTGGGGATGACTGGTTCAAAATCAAACCTTCTCTAATAAGCTGTGAATGGGAAGTGAAAAATAGAAAATGTGTAAATACCCACAAAGATACAAGCAGTTTTGGGTATGGGCTCAGTAAACTGACATTTAGAAGTTTAGAGACAAATAGCATGGAATCTGTAACAGTTGTAGAGTACACTGGCTGCAAACTTACAACCCACTGCCTACTATTGAAAGATCAATCTCTTCAAGAGTGATCACATCATTAGGCTGCTAAATTGAACTACATACAAATTGCCCTTTTTTGTGTTTATAATATATACAGTACTGTGCAAAAGCCTTAGGCAGAATTTAAAAAAAAAATGCTCTAAATGAAGAATGCTTTCAGAAATAGAAGTGGAAAGTAAGCGGAAAGTAAATGAACAGAAGAGAAATCCAAATCAAATCAACATTTGGTGTGACCACCCTTTGCCTTCAAAAGAGCTTAAATTATTCTAGGTACACCAACACGGTTTTTGAAGGAACTTGGCAGGTAGGTTGTTTCAAACAGCTTGGAGAACTAACCAAAGATCTTCTGTGGATGTAGGCTGCCTCAAATCCTTCTGTCTCTTGATGTAACCTCAGACAGCCATGATGATGTTGAAATCAGGGCTCTGTGGAAGCCAAACCATCAACCAAACCAGCTGCTTGAAGTGTCATAGCGGACATTGATATTCTGGAAATGCACCCCAGCAGGCGACGTGCAGATCAGTGACATACTGGACCTCAGTTTCTGTAAATGCACCCCAGCAGCTAACATGTAGCTCAGTGTCATATCGGACCTCTGGATTTGGATTTTGACTGCAGCAGCGGTTCTGTTCCCTAGCGTTGCACAAGAATACCTTTTAGAGATTTATGGCAACAGCCACCTTTTTAGCTCAGAGACAGGAGTATTTAAATCTGGCTGTGGCCTCGGACACTCTTTTTGGCAATAGAGACTCCTATAGCGTTCCCTTTGCCCTCAATCATCTGGTGAGTCTGATCCAAAGCATATAATCTCACATGGGTTCCCAGGGACCTCAGTCACTGTGCAAGGTTCATGTGTAAACTCCCTAGTGGGGTGGAATTTTCAGAGGATACATTTTTTCAACACCAGGAAGTAAAGGATTAAGGAGCTATCCACCTCTGACAGTGGTGTGGCCAAACAGGGGCTTTTGTATTCTCTAAGTTTTTCTTTTTTCCAAACCTTCATACTTGAATCACAACTTTCCATATGTGTTTTAATAAGTTTTTCATGTGCTTCCATTGACCTCAATAAGCCCTAAAATCATTGTTGATGTAACAAAAAAGACACATCACACAGATGTGAACCGACACCACTGCATAAGCTTAAATGAGCGCTCAACAGTTTAAAAATGTCTACAGAGCATCAAAACTTTTGGCTCCAAAGCACTTTGGCACCTTGCGGGCAATTAGTGAATAAGAGGAAAATACCACTGTCAGTTGACATGCCAGTTTCTAGCCACAACAAGGTCTTTATTGACCTTCAGGACAAAAAAAGTGAGACCTAATTAACTGCTTTACAACTGCCCGATAGATTTACTGCTACAGAGCAGGCGCTCTGTGCAGAATCATGTCGTGTATGTATGTTTATGTATGTATGTATGTATGTATGTATGCATGTGTGTATGTATGTATATATATATATATATATGTGTATGTATATATATATATATATATATATATATATATATATATATATATATATATATATAATGTGTGTGTGTGTATATACAGTGGGGACAGAAAGTATTCGGACCCCCTTACATTTTTCACTCTTTTATATTGCAGCCATTTGCTAAAATCATTTAAGTTCATTTTGTTTCCTCATTAATGTACACACAGCACCCCATATTGACAGAAAAACACAGAATTGTTGACATTTTTGCAAATTTATTAAAAAAGAAAAACTGAAATATTACATGGTCTAAGTATTCAGACCCTTTGCTGTGACACTCATATATTTAACTCGGGTGCTGTCCATTTCTTCTGATCATCCTTGAGATGGTTCTACACCTGCATTTGAGTCCAGCTGTGCTTGATTATACTGATTGGACTTGATTAGGAAAGTCACACACCTGTCTGTATAAGACCTTACAGCTCACAGTGCATGTCAGAGCAAATGAGAATCATGAGGTCAAAGGAACTGCCTGAAGAGCTCAGACAGAATTGTGGCAAGGCACAGATCTGGCTAAGGTTACAAAAAAATTTCTGCTGCACTTAAGGTTCCTAAGAGCACAGTGGCCTCCATAATCCTTAAATGGAAGACGTTTGGGAGGAACAGAACCCTTCCTAGAGCTGGCCGTCCGGCCATACTGAGCTATCGGGGGAGAAGAGCCTTGGTGGCTGAGCTCCAGAGATGCAGTTGGGAGAAAGTTGTAGAAAGTCAACCATCACTTCAGCCCTCCACCAGTCGGGGCTTTATGGCAGAGTGGCCAGACGGAAGCCTCTCCTCGGTGCAAGACACATGAAAGCCTGCATGGAGTTTGCTAAAAAAAAACACCTGAAGGACTCCAAGATGGTGACAAATAAAATTCTCTGGTCTGATGAGACCAAGATAGAACTTTTTGGCCTTAATTCTAAGCGGTATGTGTGGAGAAAACCAGGCACTGCTCATCACCTGTCCAATACAGTCCCAACAGTTAGGAATGGTGGTGGCAGCATCATACTGTGGTGGTGTTTTTCAACTGCAGGGAAAAGACGACTGGTTGCAATCGAGGGAAAGATGAATGCAGCCAAGTACAGGGATATCCTGGACGAAAACCTTCTCCAGAGTGCTCAGGACCTCAGACTGGGCCGAAGGTTTACCTTCCAACAAGAAAATGACCCTAAACACACAGCTAAAATAATGGAGTGGCTAAACAACAACTCCGTAACTGTTCTTGAATGGCCCAGCCAGAGCCCTGACTTAAACCCAATTGAGCATCTCTGTAGAGACCTAAAAATGGCTGTACACCAACGTTTACCATCCAACCTGACAGAACTGGAGAGGATCTGCAAGGAGGAATGGCACAGGATCCCCAAATTCAGGTGTGAAAAACTTGTTGCATCTTTCCCAAAAAGACTCATGGCTGTATTATATCAAAAGGGTGCTTCTACTAAATACTGAGTAAAGGGTCTGAATACTTAGGACCATGTGATATTTCAGTTTTTCTTTTTTAATAGATCTGCAAAAATGTCAACAATTCTGTCAACAATTCTTTAAGGGGGTCTGAATACTTTCCATCCCCTCTGTGTATTTAATTTATAGATATATCGCTGTGATTTTGTGTAAACAAGGCAGACTGTCATTCTGTGAGTACAGAAGACATCTATCCTGTGTTCCTGTGAAGCAGGAACACCGATCCATGTCTTCAAATAGTAAAAGCACCTCCCCATAGTAATCACTCGCTAGGCACACATTTAACCGTTTGATCACCCCTAATGTTAACCCCTTCCCTGTCAGTGTCAGTACAGTGACCAGTGCATATTTCTAGCACTGATCACTGTATTTAATGTCACTGGTCCCCAAAAGTGTCAAGTGTCCGATTTGTCCACTGCAATATCGCAATCCCGCTATAAGTCGCTGATCGCTGCCATTACTAGAAAAAAAAAAATATCCCATAGTTTGTAAACGCTACAACTTTTGCACAAACCAATCAATATACGCTTATTGATTTTTATTTTTTTTTCTGGCTGTGTTTTAGAGCAGAAAGTAAAAGATATATATAATTTTTTTTTTTTTTTTTTTTTTTTTTTTTCAAAATTGTCGGACGTTCTTTGTTTATAGCCCAAAAAATAAAAACAGCAGAGGTGATCAAATACCACCAAAAGAAAACTCTATTTGTGGGAAAAACAGACATAAATTTTATTTGGCTACAGTGTTGCACGACCACGCAATTGTCTGTCAGTTAAAGCAAGGCAGTGCCGTATGTCAAAAAATGGCCTGGTCAGGAAGGAGTAAATCTTTCGGAGCTGAAGTGGTTAACGTATTTTTTCAGCAGCTGGTGTTACTCTCAGAAGAACCTAGTGGGACGATTCCCACATCTTTTAAGCCCTAGCACCTGAAGGTTCATCCGAATACCTGATTTAATATGGTAGGACAGTTGATTCGGAGGGCCAATTAGATATTGCGATGCCTCCCTGGATAAGCTGATGAGGGGAATCTCTACTGTTTGTATCATTCAATCATGTGCAAGTAAAAATGCTTTTTTTCTTTTTTAAATTTTCCTTGCATGTCCCCCTCACATCTACAACGACTGCACTTCCAAGTGCACAGTGGATTTGCCTTTAGTAAATAACCCCCTATATCTCAACCCAGACAAAGGTCCATCTAGTCCACTAGACTTTCAAGTCCGTTACCAAGCCTTCCACAACATAATGGTGGTAATAAAGGATTTTTATAATAACCTTATGTCCGTGTGGTTATTCATACTTCTAAGGTTTTTAACCACTTCCCGCCCTCAGTGGGAATATCTGAATGATGCCTGCAGCTACAGGCATCATTCAGATATCCTTGTTTTCAGCCGGCGATTCTGTGCACCGTAAGAATGATCATATCAGCAGTTCCACCGCTTGATCATTCTTACAGGCGATGGGAGGGGACATCCCCCCCCCATCCCGCAGCCATCCGGTGCTTCTCCAGGCTCTCCTGTGCCATCGGGGACCTGTAGAAAGAATCGGCCGCCTCCGGATGACGAGCATAGAGATTTCTGGGGACCAGATGGTCATCTCTATGACCGTCGGAGGCCCGGTGCGACGTTATAATGTCACGTCCGGGCCGCGAATGGTAAGCATGAGATTGTGGATTTTTTCCCAATCTCATGCTTTCCAGGCTGGGAGGAGAGATGTGGGGTCTTCTTGACCCCGCATCTCTCCATAAAGAGGACCTGTCATGAATGATTCCTATTACAAAGGATGTTTACATTCCTTGTAATAGGAATAAAAGTGATCAAAAAAAAAATGTTGTAAAAGAAAGTAAAAAAAAAAAAAAAAATTTAAACGCCCCTGTCCCTTGTAGCTCGTGCTCAGAAGCGAACGCACACGGTAGTCCCGCCCACATATGTAAACGCCGTTCATATCACACGTGAGGTATCGCCGCATGCGTTCGAGTGCGAGCAACAATTCTAGCTCTAGACCTCCTCTAACTCTAAACATGTAACCTGTAAAAAATTTTAAAGCATCGCCTATGGAGATTTTTAAGTACTAAAGTTTGGCGTCATTCCATGAGTGTGCGCAATTTTAAAGCGTGACATGTTGGGTATCTGTTTACTCGGCGTAATATCATATTTCACATTATATAAAAAAATTGGGCTAACTTTACTGTTTTGTTTTTTAAATTATTAAAAAAAAAAAAAATGTTTGAAAAATTGTTGCGCAAATACTGTGTGAGATAAAAAGTTCCAATAACCATTTTATTCCCTAGGGTGTCTGCTATAAAAAATTTATATAATGTTTGGGGGTTCTGAGTAATTTTCTAGCAAAAAAATTATGATTTTTACATGTAGGAGAGGATTGCCAGAATAGGGCCGGTATGGAAGTGGTTAATAACCACTTACCACCAAACGACATACCCGTACGTCACGTCCGTTTTGGTGGTTATGCTGGGGCCATGGCTGCAGCTGCACTCATGACCCAGGTGTTTTTTGTAAAAGCGATCCTAGTGCCACCCTCCGGTGCTTCTTCTGATGGCATGGGAGAGCCCTGGACTGAAGCCAGTGGTTCTGCCAGCAGACCATAGAGCTAATCAGGGACTGGAATGTCCACGATCATCTCTATGGTCTAAGAAACCGGAAGCAAGGTTTAGGCAGATTGTAAACGATCCATTTTTGGATAGGGAAAGCATCTGTTCAAATCGATCCTGGTTTAATCAGATGCTTTTAAGGGCAGATAAGAGATCTGGGGTCCAATAGACCCCAGATGTCTCAGTAAAGAGGACTTGCCAGGCTTTATTGCTATCACGAGGGCTGTTTAATAAAAATGATAAAAAATAATAATCGGAGACCGTGTAAAAAAAAAAAGAAAAAAAAGTTTTAAATTGCCCCCAACTTACCATGCTCGTGTGCAAAGGCGAATGCATGTGTCAGTCGACTGACAATATCGATTGCACAACATATGTGAGGTATCGCAACAATCAGATTGACTGCAATAATTCTAGCACCAGACCACCTGTGTAAATCTAAAGTGATAACCTGTAAAGGCTTGTAAAGCATTGCCTATGGATAATGTACGCAATTTGTCACTTTCGATTTTAAAGCATGACATGTTTGGAATCTAGTTACTCGGTGTAACATCATCTTTTACATTTTACCAAAAAAAGTTGGGCATATTATTGTGATTTTGTGCATTAAGATTCATCAGTGTTTTTTTTTTTCAAACAAATTGCGTTTTGAAAAACTGCTGGTCAAATACCGTGTCACATAATAAATTGTAAAACCCACCATTTTGTTCTCTAGGGCCTCTGCTTAGAACCCCCAAAATTTTTATATATATATATATATATATATATATATATATATATATATATATATATATACCGTATTTATCGGCGTATAACACGCACCCCAATTTAGGAGGGAATTTTAAGGAAAAAAAAACTTTTAGGAGGGAAGTTGAAGGGAAAAAAAACTTACATTTAAACGCCCATCATTGCAGCCTTGTCAGTGCAGCCTTGTCAGTGCAGCCTTGTCAGTGCAGCCATGTCAGTGCAGCCATGTCAGTGCAGCCTTCCCCAGTGCAGCCTTCCCCAGTGCAGCCTTGTCAGTGCAGACTTCCCCAGTGCAGCCTTGTCAGTGCAGCCTTGTCAGTGCAGCCTTGTCAGTGCAGACTTCCCCAGTGCAGACTTCCCCAGTGCAGACTTCCCCAGTGCAGCTTTCCCCAGTGCAGCTTTCCCCAGTGCAGCTTTCCCCAGTGCAGCTTTCCCCAGTGCAGCTTTCCCCAGTGCAGACTTCCCCAGTGCAGCCTTCCCCAGTGCAGCTTTCCCCAGCGCAGCCTTCCCCCAGTGCAGCTTTCCCCAGCGCAGCCTTGCCCCAGTGATCACAGCCATTCTGGGCTTCAAAATCGCCGATCGCGATTTGAAAATGGCGCCGCCGGCGCCGAAATACACAGTGCCGGTCCTCGGCTCTTTCCGGCGTCTGTCGTTCATTTTCGGCTCCACTCGTAGTCCCGAGCGGAGCTATCCGATCCTAGCCGAGTAGGTTCGGATAGCTCCGCTCGGGACTACGAGTGGAGCCGAAAATGAACGACAGCCGCCGGAAAGAGCCGAGGACCGGCTCTGTGTATTTCGGCGCCGGCGGCGCCATTTTCAAATCGCGATCGGCGATTTTGAAAATTTGACAGGTCGGTATCACAGGGGATCGGCGTATAACACGCACCTGCGATTTTCCCCTGGTTTTAAGGGGAAAAAAGTGCGTGTTATACGCCGATAAATACGGTATATATATATATATATATATATATATATATATTATAATATATTTTTTTTTTAAGTAATTTTCTAGCACAAAAATACTGATTTTGACATGTAGGAGAGATGTCAGAACAGGCCTGGTCTTCAAATGGTTAAAATGTAATTACAGTACTCAGATGAGACCAGATCATCAGCTCCATCCTGGTTCTCAAGTCACTCAATAAATTTGTCTGTTTCTGGAGATTTTGGATGTTGTCAGTGGTGGTCTACCTGGAGCAAGGAGGAATTCTTGCATTGATGGACATTCAAGATGGCTCAATGTTCTCATCTTTCATTCACTTCAGCACATTCTGTTCTTTGTGATAGTGGAGCTCCACTTTCATTGTGTGGAACCTTGTAGGTTGGTCAGGTTGGGTCCACAGACCCAAGGGCTTTTTCAATAACTATGCTCCTTGACTATCTCTGACTCAAATCCCATAAAGCAAAGGAGTTACTGCTCAGAATGCAGATGGGACTGGCAGCCCTACAAAACTTCAGATGCACTGTGAAGTGCCATAAATCCTTACTGGTAACTAAATGGGACCAATCTACTCTTTCCCTGGACAGAGAAATTTGCCTGTTGCCTCTGCCAAGCTGTGTCTGCTATGATTGATTCAGTCCCCGATGGTTTTATAAGGTCACTAATGCTTCATTTTCAGAGACAGATCCTAGATGCAGACACAAACATCCCTGGCAGGTAGGGAATCCTTGATTCCCTGTCAGTGCAAGACGCAGAGAAGGGGCCAAGATTGCTTGAATTTCTAATATAGTAACAATCTGTCTGTCACTCCTTCACAGATTGGCACAGCCCATTGGTTGCCTGGTTAGGATACAGTTAGACAATGCCACTGCAGTGGTCTACATATTCAAAGTACTAGGTTGCAGGAAGAGAGAGAGAGCATGTCTTCCACTAAACACTCCTGCTTGTTCACTTTCATAGAAAAACTAGCAGGCAGACTTTCAAAGTCAACTGGGGGAGTAAAATCCTAGGAATGATTTAGTCAGATTTGCCACTGGTGGGTAGCCTGGATGTAGACCTGATGGCGACCCAAGGTAAAATGCAAATGCTGTAAGGTTTTGAAGTACAGGTGCATCTTAAAAAATTAGAATATCTTGAAAAAGTTAAATTATTTTAGTAATTCAATTCAAAAAGTGAAACTCTTTTATATAGATTCATTATACATAGTGATATGATGACATGGCTCCCTAAATAATCACTGACTGTGGAATCTTCACACTGGACCTAATGCAACTTGGATTCTGTGCCTCTCCACTCTTCCTCCCAGACTCTGGGACCTTGATTTCCAAATGAAATGCAAAAATTTCCACAGTCAGTGATGATTTTGGGAGCCTTGTCATCTGCTGGTGTTGGTCCACTGTTTTATCAAGTCCAAGGTCAGCGCAGCCCTCTACCAGGAAATTCTAATGCACTGCATGCTTCCCTCTGTTAACCAGCTTTATGGAGATGCTGATTACATTTTCCAGCAGGAGTTGGCACCTGCAAACACTGCCAAAAGTACCAATACCTGGTTTACTGATCATGGGATCACTGTGCTTGATTGGCAAGCAAACTCGTTTGACTTAAACCCCATAGAAAATCTGTGGGGTATTATCAAGAGGAAGATGAGAGACAACACCTCAGTAGTGCCACAGGCTGAACACTTCCATGCCACACCGCATTAATGCAGTAATTCATGCAAAATGAGCCCCGACCAAGTGAGTGCATACTATACTGTACATAGACATACTTTTCAGTAAGCCAACGTGTCTGTATTAAAAATCCTTTTTTTTTTTATTGGTCTCATGTAATATTCTAATTTTGAGATACTGAATCCTGGGTTTTCACTAGCTGTAAGCCATAATTATCAAAATTAAAATAAAGAAATGCTTGAAATATATCACACCGTGTGTAACGCATCTATATAAAATATGAGTTTCATTTTTTTTAATTGAATTGCTTAAATCAATTTTTTGATATTCTAATTTGAGATGCACCTGTATAACTGTGACTAGGCTATACACATTTAAATATTTAAATATTCTTTACAAGGAGTAAATATATTAAAGCTCACTGAGTTCTTTAGCTGCAGCCATTGTAGAGTCGCTCAACCTTAAAGCAGAGTTTCACGAAAAAAATTTTTTTAGATGTCAGCAGCTGCAAATACTGCAGCTGCTGACTTTTAAAATAAGGACACTTACCTGTCCCGGGGTCCTGCGATGTCGGCACCCGAGACCGAACCATCCCTCGGTCCTCGGGAGCTGCCGCCGCCATTCTCACTGAGGGAATCAGGAAGTGAAGCGTTGCGGCTTCACTGCCCGGTTCCCTACTGCGCATGCGCGAGTCGCGCTGCGCGTCTACACTGGTCCCTGTTGTGTTGTGGGAACTGGGTATTTCCCACAACACAACGGGGGTGGGCAGGGAGTCTGCGGCTAGCTATACTTGGAAGTGGGTGCAGATACCTGTATTATACAGGTATCTGCACCCCCTCCCCCCTGAAAGGTGCCAATTGTGACACCGGAGGGGGGGAGGAATCCGATGAGCGGAAGTTCCACTTTAGGGTGGAACTCCGCTTTAAAGTTTACAGCTGAAGTTTCTCAGTTATACTTATGCTTTCTCTGTGTAGCTCAGCTCCTCCCATGGCTGCAGTAAGTTTGCAGCAAGACAGCTGCCATAGGATTGCCCTTTAACTCAAATAACAATTTTCTCTATTCCAGTCCTTCCCCTTCCTGAGGATGGCAGCACTGAACCTGGCGTGCTGCAGTTGTTAGACATGGCAATGAAAAAGGTGCAGGTAAACTTCAAATAATTTGACCAAATAGGAGCAAGGACAAAGGTCAATGAGGGCCTATTTTAACGTTTCTCTTTTGAATGGAATTTGGGCTATATAAATGTACCAGGGTATAGAGTGATTGTTTTTCCACAAAGTAAAATAAAGTGTCTTCCATGGGGATCAGATTTCCTTGATATATTTGAATAAAACCTTTCCATTAATATCGATAAAAACACCACACTTCTTTTTGGGGGCATTTGCCAGTTCGAGATGTGGAAGTTTAAAGTGTAGACTAAGGCATTTTGAGGATGAAAAGTGTAATTCGTGTACAAGCTTCTCTCATCAAAGAAGTGTGTTTTATAAGGGCTATTAAGGCACTTGGCATGGATCAAAAGTATTTTCAAAGTTTTATGGTGTTATAAGCCTCAAGCATTGTGCTGCCAAGATGTGTGTGAAAACTGGAGGAATAGAAAAAAGGTTGCCTCCACTGATGCAACAGGTAGGTTAGAGGTGAATTATGCTTGAATTGCTAAGTCCATCAGTAGAGGGATGTAGAAGGATGGTCTTCAAGTCACCCATAAAGAAGCCAGAATAATATTGCAAGCTAGAGATGTTGGATCTTGGGTAGACTGTGACTGGAGAAAGAAGGGCAGCAACTGCAAGAAGTATTAAAAAGGGGATTATATTTAAGAACAACCTGCGCAAAACGTAACCTGGGGGGGGGGGGGATGAATAGGGAGCAAAAAAGAACATTAACTAAAAGCTTAATTCATGGAGGCTCTGTACATGAGCCCGAGAGTAATGCTCTGACATGGAGAGCCAAGGACCCTTCATAGGAAGGTATTATCGGAGTCCGGTCCTTTCATTGTCCAGTCGCTCAGGTGGTTACGGAGTGAAAGATTGGACATCAGCTGGAGTAAGTTTCCACTCTTTGAATAAGTGCAACCCGTTATCCACACTATAAATGGGGACAGTTTTCCTATTCCTTGTTGCCAGCGATTTCATAGGGAAGCCCCATTTATACATATTCTTGGTATTTCTCAGAAGTTTTGTCAGGGGAACAAACGTCTTGTTAAGGACAGTCTGTTGGGACAAGTCCACATACAGGGACATACCCACAAATTTATGTGGCAGATCTGGTTGTTTGGTAGCCGCCATAACTCTATCTTGAATATAAAAAAAATGAATGTGGGCGAGTACGTCCCTGGGCACAATATCTGGAAGAAACTTTGGCTTGGGTATTCTTTGCACCTTGTCTATATGCAATTCTTGGTCACTCAAAGAGGGCATTAGTTTTGGATGAAGGACTTTTTGTCTGGCAGACGGATGGATTCGGGTATACCCCTAAATTTGCTTTTATTCCACCGTGAGTGGTCCCCCATGTCAGCAAGTTTAGATTGCAGTCGCTGGATCTCCAAATCGTGGTCAGTATAGATGTCAACAAGATCATTATGCGCCACAAACAATTTTCTACTGAATATGTTGGATGCTATCAGAGTGAGGGTGTACAGTGCTACGAAGGAAGGAGAGCATTACTGAAAAATCATTGTGTAAAGTATGTATGCGATAACAGCATGTTCTTCATAATGTTCTCTCTATAGGTTAATGTATGTGTATTCTCAACTCTCCTCAATCTGGTTTTAGCAGGGCTGCAGGTGGTCGGAGTGGAGGTGGAGAGAACTCGCCCAACTCTTTGTTCCCTTCCTCGTCGGCAGCAAGCAGGCTTTAGGAGGTAGGATGGGTGTAGGGGGCACCGTTAGTACAGGAGTTGGCGCCATGTTTCCCAACACCCCAGGTAAGAGTCGCTGAGTCTTTGAGGCAGATTTTCCTGCTTCCTCTGCTTAGACATAGTGCTCAGGATTGAAAAGGAATGAGTAGGGGGGGTCAGGGCTTTTTCCTCTAGTAGCTGTGTGCTGCTATGGATCTCAGGCAAGACAGAAGTGGCCATTTGTAACACCGGCCGGACATGTCTACCTCCCAGGGCTAATGATACTTTAAGCAATTACACTCTCAATTGACTTTACATGTTCAGGGTGGCACATGAAAGCCTTAAGGCCGGGTTCACACCTATGTGAATTAGATGCGGCTTTCCCCGCATCCAATTCGCATAGCAGGAGAATATGACTGGCTCCCTATGGAGCCAGTTCACATATCTCCGCTGCGGCTGCGGAGCGCACTGCACAGAAATGCTGTGCGTCTTTGGCTCAGTTTCAGGGCCGAATTCAGGCATAGATTCGTCCCTGATTTGTCCCTGAAACGGGGAACAGGGACGCACAGCGCTCCTGTGCGATCCGCAACCGGTTCCAGTGTGAAGTCGGCCTAAATGTAGTGTGTAACTTAAACCAGGGGGACACGATACAAAAGACACCTACTTTCAGCAATTTTCAAGCATGTGACGGCAAGTGTACTGGTCAGGACTTGACTGCTAATTTCCCAGGTCAACTAAAGTCAATCCATAAAGCTGTTATCACAGGACTTTGCTCAGGCCATTGCCATGGGTTTAAGCAATTGGGGTTCTTTGATGTGCTGCTCTGAACTTATTAGAACAGCCTTTCTCAACTAGAGTTCCTTCGGAAGTTGCTAGGGGTTCCTTTGGCAAGAAAAAATTTCTGCCTCTCATATAATCAACCATTGACACCAATAATCTTTTAAAGCCAAATGAATGGAAATAGTGATAGTATATCCCCCAAGGCGCTACTAACTACAACCACTAAGCGCTCATGGGTGCGAGTAAATAGGTAAATTCCTTTATAAAAAATATATATAAAATATATTAAAATCGGAAGACTAATAAATAACATATACAAGTATAAATGGTAAGCCACATCTAATTACAGCTCTATACTGAACAGAACTGTAATAAGCAGCAGCTGCCGGAAATCCTTACTCAAGGTAAGTACAATGAAACTATTAGAAAATCACACACTAAACAGTATGACGGCAGCGCTATTAGTGTCCTTTAAAATGAAATAAAATAAAAGACCGTCAAATAATGTTCTTCTGCTGAAAGATTCGAACTGATATGTATATCATCCAAAATTACATGAAGACCTGATTAAAATGAAAAGCGCTTCTTTCCCACTGAGGGTTGCTCAGAGTCTCTTTAGGTAGATGGAAATAAAGTAGAGAAACAGTGCATATATGATCCCTCAGCTTTCAGTGTGTGTATAAATCACTGATGGGTCACTGGAAAATTCTCTTAAAGATTCAAACCTTACCAGACCATGGTGGGTCAAACAGCATACGAACAACATGGGATAATAGTTGTCATCCCAGACGGTCAGCCGTTAGTGTTCATTAGCTGACAAGTGGGACGGTCTTTCTCTCGGAGCCGAGGAAGAATAAATTAAATAAGCTAATCTGTCAGTGGATCTTCAGGGGTGTACTCCAGGCGACTGACATCTAGCTGGTCATCGGTGTAGTTGATGCTGTCCGACTGCTTTGTGTAGGAAGCAGGTAAGCAATGTCTGCAGCCTCGAGGGGATAAGAGGTCGCACTCTGGATGCCTGGAGCGTCCCGCGGCTATGGCATCACAAGCAATGTCTGGGGAGGGGGGGGGGGGTATTCTTCCCACTATCAATGAAAGAAGCATTATTACCTCTGAAAAACATTGTGAGGGGCTTTGCTTCCACTGTTAACTAATCTAAGGCTGCATTCGCACCTGAGGGTTCTGTTTTTGAGCCTTTTTTCTTGCATTTTTTTAAATTGGTTAATACTAAAAAAATCATCTGTTTCATTATCTGTTGCTATGTATTTCAGCCTTCTTATCTGCTTTATTTTATTATGATTTATTTACCGTACTTTTTAGGGGTTATTTTATTATTTACTTATTGTTTATTTGTTAGGGATTAGGGATTATTAGTGTTAGGGTTTAATACTAGGATTAGGGTTTAGGGTAAGAGGTTAATACTAGGGGTTAATATTAGGGTTAAGGGTTGGGGTTCTTCTTATTTATTTTTATTATTTATTTTCATTAACACCCCCCCCCCCCCAACCCTTCATGACCAGGCCATTTTTTGTGATATGGCACTGTTACTGACAATTGTTCAGTTGTGCGATGCTGTACTCTAATAACATTTATGTCCTTTTTTTTCCCAACAAATAGAGGTTTCTTTTGGTAGTATTTTATCACCTCTGCTTTTTTATTTTTTGCCCTATGAACAAAACAAGATGATTTTTTTTTTCAAAATGTTCTATTTTTTACTTTCTGCTATAAAACATATCCAATGAAAAATAAATCAAATTGCTTCATAAATTTAGGCCAATATGTATACTGCTACATATTTTTAGTAACCCTTCCCCCTCAAATAAGCGTATATGGATTGGTTTGTGCAAAAGTTACAACTTTTACAAACTATAGGATATTTTTATTCATTTTTATTTATTTTATTTTTTACTAGTAATGGCGGTGATGAGCGACTTATAGGGGGGACAGCCATATTGCAGAAGACATTCGCACACTGACACTTTTTGGGGACCAGTGACGCTAATACAGTGATTAGTGCTAAAACAAATGCACTCTCACTGTACTAATGGCACTTACTGGGAAGGGGTTAACATCAGGGGCAATCAAGAGTGCGGGAGGTGCTTTTACTAGGGGAAGATATGAATTCATGTCCCTGCTTTGCAGAGACACAGGATCCATGCCTTCCCTCATGTTAGAACGGCAATCTGCCTTGTTTGCAGGATGATCGGCCAGTGCCAATAATCACAATGGGAGCGAGCTTCTGAACATTCATGCCTGCTACCCGGAAAAGCCGGATCATATACATATCAAGTAAAACTGCTAATAGGGCGGTCATCAAATGGTTAATTATTGCATTTGAGCAAAAAAAAACAAAAAAAAAACGCTGTAGGTGACAGCTCTTTGTGCTGGGGGCTTGCAGTGAGCGCGCTCCCAGCACACAACTTTAGACAGCTGTGGACATTAAAGCCCACTCTTCTTCCGAATATATGTGTTATGTGGTTGGCAAGAGGTTAACCTTGTTTGATCTAACCCAGAAGTCAAACAGCACTGCTCTTATTTTCAGGACCTTTTTATCAGTGTTTTGACCCTACCTTGCACATCCATACCCCATAATTCTTTACTCCCAGGCAGAAGAAGCATCTGGAAGAAGCCAGCCACAACCTTGGGCACATGTTGACGGAGACATAGCTCATCCCCCAGTGGCACAAGTTCACTGGTAAATACTGGATTGACTTGTTTCAGCATTTGCCATACACTTTAGTAATCAAATAAATTTGTGTTCTGCATGTACCTTTCTATGCTGTCCCTGGTTTTCTCACCCTGTTCTCTCAAAGCTTAAAGGTTTGTACACATGGTCTGACTTATCAAAGAATAGGAGAGCTCTTAGTTGCATCTCCCAAGCTGCATACAGGCCAGTATGGACAGAACAGTGAAACAGCAGATATTCAGCACGTGGGATTGATGATACTGACTACTTTAAGCCCCCTTCAGCACAGCGATCTTTATACAAGACAAATTTTAACTTCTTTGGTTCCTCCAAACTTCTAAGTAATGCATTCACCATTGCAGAAAGCTGATGCCACAAAGGCTTGAACTTGATCTTTGCTGAGCAAAAAATGCTTTAATATCTATCTATCTATCTATCTATCTATCTATCTATCTATCTATCTATCTATCTATCTATCTATCTATCTATCTATCTATCTATCTAACTATCATAGTACTGCTGATTCAGAGTCTAGTTCCAGCGTGGCTGGAATGCTAACGATTGTGGGTGTTGGTCAAATAATGATAGACCTCAAAACCTGCCAGTCCTGGGTCATCACTGTCATATTCCTAATATGTGCCTGCTGTACCATGTACTTGTATGAAAAAGAATCCTGCTCTCTTGTATTTCTTCCTTTGAGTGAAATACTTAGTGTTCCTGCTAGTACCTCTGCTTTCATTTTAAAAATGAACCACCCTAGGCATGAGAGCAGAGTGTGGTCAGTTTTCTGGCTGTGCTGTGAACTCAGCCTGCTCTCCTCCAGTGATTAGACGTGTGCTGACCCCCCCCCCCCCAGGTGCAGTCCTGCAACAAGCATTCACTTCCATTTCAGTATATCAAACTTCAGTGACTGTATTTATGTATTTTTCTGCTCTGCTTTTTTGTGTGGATGTGGTATAACAGGAGTAGGCAAGCTTTTGCGCATGGGGTGCTGAAAAAAGGAATTGAATAATGGTAAGAAATTCATATTGAGCTTTTAAAGATCAATTGAAAATGGTAAAATAGATGGTAACTAACTCTTGTTCAGGTCACCCCAATTCCTGCATCGTCAACCCTCAGATCACCCCAATTCCTGTACCTCCCCCCTCTCAGA
The DNA here is from genome assembly GCA_037952925.1 of Lithobates clamitans. NCBI lineage: Eukaryota > Metazoa > Chordata > Amphibia > Anura > Ranidae > Lithobates > Lithobates clamitans. The sequence continues at coordinate 5,579,891 of JBBGZY010000001.1, forward strand.
TAACCCCAATTCTTGCACCTGCACACCTCAGATCACCCAATTTCCTGTACCTTCACATCTCGGATCAACCCAGTTCCTGCACCTTCGCCCCTCAGATCACCCCAATTCCTGCATCTTCACACCTCAGATCAGCCCCAATTCTTGAACCTTCACACCTGAGATCATCCCAGTTACTGCACCTTCGCCCCTCAGATCACCCCAATTTCTGCATCTTCACACGTCAGATTAGGCCCTATTCCTGCACCTCTCAGATCACCCTATTTCATGTTACCTTCCCATCTTTGATTAACCCACTTGCTCCACCATCACCCCTCAGATCACTCCAATTACTGCACCTTCACACCTCAGATCAGCCCCAGTCCCTGCACATTCACACCACAAATCAGCCCCAATGTATGCAGTTTCAGGCTGTAGAACAGCCCCAATTCGTGCAGCTTCAAGCCGCTGATCAGTCCCAATTCATGAACCTTCAGACCTCAGATCAGCCCCAATGTATGTAGCTTCAAACCATAGATCAGCCCCAAGTTCTGCATCTTCAGACCATAGATCAGCCCCAAGTTCTGCATCTTCAGATCCCAGGTCAGCCCCATGAAACAGTACAGTGCCTTGAAAAAGGACCCCTTGAAATTTTCCACATTTTGTCATGTTACAATAAAAAAAACGCAAATGTATTTTATTGGGATTTTATGTGATAGTTCAACACAAACTGGCACATAATTGTTTAGTGGTAGTAAAATGATGAATTGTTTGAACATTTTTTACAAATAAATCTCTGAAAAGTAGCATGCATTTGTATTCAGCAGCCTTTACTCTGATACACCTAACTAAAATCCAGTGGAACTACTTGTCTTTAGAAGTCACCTAATTAGTAAATAGTTTGCCTGTGTGAAATGTAATCTCAGTATAAATACAGCTGTACTGTGAAACCCTCAGAGGTTTGTTAGAGAACCTTAGTGAACAAACAGTATTATGAAGGCCTAGGAACACACCAGCCAGGTCAGGGATAACGTTGTGGAGAAGTTTAAAGCAGGGTTAGGTTATAAAAAAAATATTCCAAGCTTTGAACATCTCACGGAGCACTGTTCAATCCATCATTCAAAAATGGAAAGAGTATTACACTAGTATTATAGTGTATTAAGAGTATTATACTGCAAACCTACCAAGACGTGACCATCCACCTAATCTGACAGGCCAGGCAAGGAGAGCATTAATCAGAGAAGCAGTTAAGAGGCCCATGGTAACTCTGGAGGAGCTGCGGAGACCCACAGCACAGATGGGAGAATCTGTCCACAGGACAACTATTAGTTGTGCACTCCACAAATCTGACCTTTTAGGCCTGATTCACACCTATGAATTTTTAGTGCTTTTTGCAGATTTGCACTACAGTCCATTTAAAGCGTTTGTTAAACCCCCCCCCCCCCCCCCCCAAAAAAAAAAAAAAAAGGATCCTGCTCCTTTAAAGCGTGTTATATTACACAGTGCTTGTCCTGTGTCATTTGGCCCCCTTTAATACCTAAAAAGCCTGGCTGCTCCTGCCAGTTTCTCCCCACCCCTCTGTAAACTGACCATGGTGTATCATGGCTGCTGAGACCAGACACCGTGGCCAGTTTAAGTGCCTCTGTCATCAGCAGCCTGCTATCTGCTCTGCTCTCTGCTCCTGTGTCGTCCTCCTCTCCCTCTCTGTCTGTGTGACCTGCCCCTCCTGCTGCTCTCATAACAACACTAACCTGTATACACCATCAGCACAGGGGCAGATCCGGGGGGCGGCAACGGGGCAATTGCTCCCCCCGAGAAAGTATTACACACTCCGAGGCTGAGTGATGGGACAACTCACAGCCATTCTCACAGCATTAGGAATTACTGCCCTGACACATTGGGACTGGACTCTCTGCCCCCTGTACCCCCTCCCAGCAGTTTTCCAGCCTCTCTCCTGCAGGCTGCTGCTTAAGTAAGCGGGAGCTTACTGGCTTCTGGTACTTGAGTGGGAGGGATGGGGATGTGCCTGACCCCCGAGATCGTGCCCGCCTGGAAGAGGGAGGTGTGAGCAGCTGAACAGAGGGAAACGAGTGACTGTGACCTTTCTGGAGGTAAGCTCAACTATCAATACATTGTGGGTTTGTTTACAGGCACCTCTATGCTTAGTCTGCTGAGTTGCTGTTAACCGACCAGGGCTGTTAGCTTTTCTTGTAGCACAGTGAGAAATTGGGCTCATTAAAGCATTGTGACTGCCTCCTGATGTGTCCCCTCCTGATCCCCCCCCCCCAATGTGTGACCTTCCGACCCCCCCCAGTGTGTGCCCTCCCCTGGTGTATGCCTTCCTGACCTCCTTGGTGTGCCCTCCTGACCTCCCCAGCATGTGCTCTCCTAGCCCCCTGGTGTGTGCCCTTCCCACCCCCGCAGTGTATGCCGTTCTGACCCTCCCAGTCCTTTGCTCTGCTGATCCCTATACACTGTCCTATATTCTAATGACCTTTCTACACTGCTCTTCATCCCACTGACCCCTCTACATTGTTCCCTTGCCCCCTGTCCTCTGTCCTGACAACTCCTGTCCTCTGCCCTGCTGACCCCCTGTTCTCTGCTCTACTGTTCCCTGCTCTACTGTTCCCTGTACACCGTCCTACATCCTACTGACCTCTGTACACTGCCCTATATACTGCTGACCTCTGTACACTGCCCTATATACTGCTGACCTCTGTACACTGCCCTATATACTGCTGACCTCTGTACACTGCCCTATATACTGCTGACCTCTGTACACTGCCCTATATACTGCTGACCTCTGTACACTGCCCTATATACTGCTGACCTCTGTACACTGCCCTATATACTGCTGACCTCTGTACACTGCCTGCCCTACATCCTACTGACCACGGTGCACTGCCCTACATCCTACTGACCACTGTGCACTGTCCTACATACTACTGATCTCTGTGCACTGCCCTACATAGTGCTGACCTCTGTATACTGCCTTCTGTATACTACCCTCTGTACACTGCCTTACATACTACTGACCACTGTGCACTGCCCTATATACTGCTGACCTCTGTACACTGCTCTACATCCTACTGACCTCTGTACACTGCTCTATATATACTACTGATCTCTGTGCACTGCCCTACATACTACTGACCTCTGTACTGCTGACCTCTGTACACTGCTCTATTTACTGCTGACCTCTGTACACTGCCCTACATACTCAAATGGTAAAAGTAAACAAGGTCACGTATCCAGTGCTCAAGATAATAGAATATAACGGACTAAGCAGCTATATAAAAATATAACATTTAAAAAGAAGGCTAAAAAGTTCCAAGAGAGTAGGTTCTTTCCAGCTTAAGCAGCACTCAAAAAACAAAAACTTATAAAATTTAAAATTAAATAAAAAAAAAAAAATGGGATTTGTTTTGAGTCTCTCCCGGGAACCACCCCGAACGATCTGCTCTCCTTTGAGGTGGTGAGATTATCAGAACTGCTGTGACCATTGCTGTATGAGTTACCTGAATGCTGTCTTAATTGAATTTTGTGTAAGTGCAATATCTTAAGGGTCGGGTGTTTTTTTGGGACAATAAAAGTTTTACAGTATCACACTATATGGATTCCTTTCCTCCTATATGCCTGAGTGATTAAGAGGATTGCAGGTGTGTTAAGTCTGGATGGTTCAGGATCAGGACACCATTTATCTGTCTGGTTGATCGTTACTGAATTCCCATTCTGATGTCCTGCAGTTGCTGAGCTAAAAGCTGGATTTGTTTATTAAGACGATTGTTTATTAGGCGTTTGAGTGCAATTCCTATAGGGAGTGGAATCACTTGGTGTGGTGACGGTGGAACATTTAATATGAGAAATTACCCAACACCAGGCCTGTCACAACTGTTATAATTTTAAATAGATCATTTTTGCTCATTTTTTTTTCAATTTTATGAGTTTTTGTTTTTTGAGCGCTGCTTAAGCTGGAAAAAACTACTCTCTTGGAACTTTTTTGCCTTCTTTTTTACTGCTCTACATACTACTGACCTCTGTACACTGTATGATACATTAAATTCAGTTCTGTAAGCAACACCTTATTTTCTGGCAGTGATCTGCCCCTGCATCAGCATTGCCTCCTATTGCACTGTCCCCTGAGCCGAGATTGTGATCGCATGACCAGCTAGCTCTCTCCTCCTCCCCTCCAGACTGACATCAGCAGAGGAATCTCAGCCCCGCCTGCTGCATCTCTCAGAGGAGAATAAGGAAAATTGTTATCCATACTTACCGTAATTTTCCTTTCCTGGATCCTCCCCATGGCAGCCTACTATGGGTCAGCTCCACCCCCTCTGACCCTTCCAGGACCACCTCTTTTCTAGCCCATAAAAGGGAGGCTGTCTGCCTACACCAGTGTTCAAAAAAGCCCTGCCTCGCGACTGATAAACTGGATGGGAATCCTCCGGCTGACATGGGGAGGATCCAGGAAAGGAAAATTACGGTGAGTATGGATAACAATTTTCCTTATTCCTGGACCTCCCCATGTCAGCCTACTATGGGATGTACCAAGCAATATTAAGAAGGGAGGGAAGATAAAAAAAAATAAGCCAAACCCTCAATGCAATGCTACTCAAGTTTTTAGTGGGCAACAGCCGCCATAATAACCGTAGAGCCAAATGTTTCCTCAGGCGGACAAGCCATATTAAGCCTGTAATGCTTAAAAAAGGTGTTGGGCGCGCTCAAGCTTGCTGCTCTGCAAATTACCTCAGGGACGACCTTCGTGGATGCTGCCATAGCCCTCGTCGAATGTGCTTTGATCTCTGAAGGAGGAGGAAGGCCCAGCATTTTGTATGCAATATGTATGGTCTTGACAAACCAGGAAGACACAACTCTGGATGTTGCTGACATACCCTTTAGGCCCCATTGGGAAAACCTACAGCTGATCTTGTTTTCAAAAGCTTTTAGTCCATTTCAGGTAGGTTGAAACCGCAGAGACCAGGTCTAACCTACTCCACTAATCATCAGCTGTATCTGCCGGAAAGGCTGGGAGAATGACCTCCCAGTTCATACGAAATTATGTGGCCACCTTAGGTAGAAAGCTCGGTATCGGCCTAAGGACTATCTTGTCTGGGAGCACCAAACAATATGGTTCTTTAGATGAGAAGGCGCACAACTCGGACATTCTTCTGGCCGAGGCCACAGCTAGTAAAAAAACAAAAACAAAAAACTGTTAAAAGAAATGATGAACAAGAGAAAGCTTGATCAAACTGAGGAACCAGCAATGTTCCCAAGACTAGTGTTAAGTCCTCTTTTGGAAAAAACGATTTCAATGGAGGTCTGATTTCTATGGTTGCCCCTGAAAATCAGATCACCAACGAATGTAGAGCATATCTTGTGCACGACATAGCCGACAAGGCAGGGATTTGACCCTTCAGGGAATTATAAGCTAACCCTTGGAGACCACTCTGCAGAAACTGCAAAATGTTAGATACTGAAGGAGATCCAAGGTCCCAACCCCTTTCTGTAGTATTCCAGATCCGGTGATAGGTTACATTCGTTCTTACGAGCCTGTAATAATGTCATTAACTTTATCCTCCTGCGGTTCGGGTGTCAGGCCCCACTCTGCAGAAGGAGATTTTGACAAGGAGACAGAGGGATTGGTGGGCCCAACTTTATCCTCTAAGCCAGAGGGAACCACAGCTCCCTGAGCCAGTAAGGTAGGACTACTATTGCTGTGACCCTTTCTCGCTGAATATTCAGCAGGATTTTAAGAGCCAATGTAAGCGGCAGGAACATGTACACCAAGGGGAAGTTCCAAGACCTGAACAGAGCACCTTGTCCCAATGCCTGTGGATGCCAGGTCCGGGAGAAGAAGCAAGGCAGTTGACAATTCTCCAATGACATAAGATCTATCGAAGGCATCCCCCAGACCCTGAAGATCTTGCATAGGTACTTGGGGTTGAGGCCCCATTTGTTGTGATCCCCAAGGCCTCGACTCAAGCGATCTGCTAAAACATTCCCAGGCCCTGGGAGATAAGATGCTGTAAGAGAGCTGAGATTCTTCTCTGCGCATAGAAAGATTGATATGCCACCTGAAGGAGAGGGTGACTTCTTATGCCCCCTTATGAGACATTAAAGCCACCGTAGTTTTGTTGTCCAAAAGAATCTTGACAGCTCGACCTTGCAACATAGGTTGGAACGCTAAGAGAGCACGTCTGACAGCATCCAATCCCAGGAAATTTGAACTCTTTGCCTTGAACCTGCTGTCCCAGGCAGTGTGCCCCGCAGCCTGCCAGACTGGCATTGGTCGACACCACTATTGGTTCTGAGGCCTTCAATGGAACTCCGCGGGAAAGATTGCGAGCTATTCACCACCAAACCAGGGACCAGATTATCGGTATTGGCAGACGATCCCACTGAAGAAGAAAGTTGCATTGAAACCTCCTTCTGCGCAACCTGACCCACAGGACTACTGGAACTGTGGCTGATAAAACCCCCAGACACTGCATGTATTCCTTCAGCATCATAGAAGGTCTGGCCATCACTGCTTTGTGTGAGACTGGATCTTCTGGACTTTCCTCTGAGGAAGAGAAACACGACCCCGATCTGTGTTGAATTGTACTCCTAAATACTCCAACATTTGAGTCAGATGCATCTGGCTCTTCCGAAAGTTGATTAACCAACTGAAACAAGCTAGTGTTTTGCAGGTGAAATTCACATGATTTACACGGAGCTCATTTGACGGACCCAGAAGTAGCATGTCGTCTAGATAATGGAATATTTACACTCCCTTGACCCTGAGAGTCACAACGACAGCAGACAGTAGCTTTAAAAACGTTCTCGGAGTTGGACAGAGACTGAATGGGAGATAAAAAAATGAAAATGAGAGCCTTCCACAAAAGGCCTGAGAAAGCGATGGTGAGATGCGTCTATGGAGACATGAAGATACGCACCTGCCAGATCGATGGAAACCATCCAGTCTCCTGACTCCACAACCAAAACGATCGTTTCCAATGACTCCATTTTGTATGGTGGAATCTTCATGTAAGAATTTGGGACTTTGAGGTCAAAAACTGGTCCAAAACCCCCTGAAGGCTCTGGGACCAAAAACAGAGGGGAACATACTCTTTGACCCAATTTGTGTCTTGGACCCGGAAGGATGGCCCTTGCTGCCAACAGTTCCCCAATATATCCTTGCAAACATTGCCTCCTTTCCAAATCCGTAGGAAGTCCAGTTTCTATGAACAAGGTCTGAGGGGGCCTTGTTCTGAACTCGAGACGATAACATGATCGAACGATGGCTACAATCACAGGATCATGTAATTTGTCCGTCCAAACCCCCCCCTGAATTGGGCTAGTCTGGCTCCTACTTAAGAGGGTTAAGCAGAGACGGCTTCAGAAGGACTTATTTGAAGCCTTAGGAGCTTTGTTGGCCCTGGGCTTGGAAGGTAGAACCGGCTCCCCTCCACTGTCTGAAACTGTAACCCCTGGCCTCTCTGAATCCTTCTTTGGATCGTTTGTTAAACCGAAAGGGCTGCTGTGTCTTTTTCTCTTCTGCGGGATTAGGCCAGATCTGCCGCCGGCAACCCGCTGAATTGCTGATTCTAATGCCCTGTACACACGGTCGGACATTCCGACAAAATCCATGGATTTTTTCCGACGGCTGTTGGCTCAAACTTGTCTTGCATACACATGGTCGCACAAAGTTGTCAGAAAATCCAATCGTTCTGAACGCGGTGACGTAAAACATGTACGTCAGGCCTATAAACGGGGCAGTAGCCAATAGCTTTCGTCTCTTCATTCTGAGCATGCGTGGCACTATGTGCGTTGGATTTGTGTACACATGATCAGAATTTCCAACAACGGATTTTGTTTTTGGGAAATTTTATAGCAAGTGCTCAAACTTTGTGTGTCGGAAATTCCGATGGAAAATGTGTGATAAAGCCCACACACGGTTGGAATTTCCGACTACAAGCTCCTATCACACAGTTTCCGCCGGAAAATCCGACCGTGTGTATGGGGCATAACTGTCTTCCCGAAGAGTAGCTTCCCGTCAAATGGAACCGAACACAGACTGTGCTGAGAAGCCTTATGGCCCCCCCCCCCGCTTCGAATGGCCCGCCTGTGCGATCGGTGAGCTGCAGAAGAAATCCACCGGCGCAGGAAGTTCACCATAGAGAAAACATGCGGACCAGATAGTCCCCAGCAGTCTCTATGATAGTTGGAGGCTAGGCACAATGCAATGACATCAGGACCGCCCCTGGCAGTTGTAAACACAAATTGGGCTTACTTTGGTGTTTTGTTTTGTTAAAATTTATGTAACAGTTTATTTTCTCAAATATATATATGCATTTAAAAAATTGCTGTGTAAATACCGCGTGACATAAAAAGTTGCAACGGCCACTATTTTATTCCCTAGGGTCTCTACTGAAAAAAAAAATATATAATTTTTTTGTGCAAAAAAAGTCATGATTTTTACATGTGGGAGTATAGGAGAGGAGTGCCAGAACTGGCCTGGTATGGAAGTGGTTAAAAAAAAAGTGTGCCGAATATCACATAATGTAGCACGTGTAAATAAGCCCTAAAGTTGCTATACCCCTGTAAGTATACAAATCAGTGAAATTCGAGACCTTCTGGCAGCATGGTTGAAACATCCCCTGAGGCCTTAGATTGCTGCACTTCTCATCTGCCTGGAGCTAGGCCTTCTTCACTGTCCCCTGAAATCCCATCCCCGGCCAGGAAGTAGTTAAACAAAGCGGCGTGCAGTTTCCCTGCGCACATTCCTGACACTACGAGCCAGCTGATCACTCATCTGTCAGGCTGCTTCACATGTTTTTATTTGCATAGCCCGCCCCTTCAACGACGCGAACGTCAACGAGAAAGCCACGCCCAACTCCGTTTCCACCAATGATGCTCGAAGTTCCCTGAAAGGGCGGAACTAGCAGCTCCATCGCCCGCCAATCATTTCTATAACAGGAGCTCCTCCAGACTGCAATAAACGGAACTGGAAGGCCACGCCCTCTTCCGCTCACTGAAGCCAATCAGCATTAAGCAGGCAAGTAACGTCCGAAGAAGGTGATCATTGGTCGCTTAAAGTAAAGGACATTTTCTGCAGCCAATTGGAAGGGTCGCTTAAAAATGTAATGAAGGAGGCGGAGCGCGTCGGGTGAGCAGCGGTGGTGGTAGGAATGGTGTTGTTAAGATGGCGGCGCTGAAGGAGGAGCGGAGTTACGGGCTGTCTTGTGGAAGGGTCGGAGGGAGGGTTTCTGTCTTCCACGTCAAGCTCACCGACAGCGCCCTACGGGCATTTGAGAGCTACCAGAACTGCCAGGTACATGGGGCAAGGAGCAGGAGTTGGGTGACCTCTTCCTCAGTAGCTGTGTGTGGAATGTGGGGCTGGGGGATGGGGTCCTAGTCCCCATTGGGGGCTCCTCTCTTAATTGTCTGAGCCTCCTTATAAGGCATTCCCTGCCTTCTAGACACTGACCTGGCCTGGCACCCACCACCACCAAAGTGCCTCCAACTTCCAACTCATCCTCAGCTTTCTGTGCTGCTCCCCACACAGTCCTATTCACCCACTTTGTATGTTCACATTCAGCCAAGGTCTATGGAAAGTGGTGTATGTGCCCATAATACTGGAGTATGGAGTGACCAGGCTGTCTTCTTTTTCTATATAAATCCTTTACAACCGATCTGGTTATGTCACGTACGCTTTTGGTTGTTAAAACTAGGCGGTTGAGTCAGAGTTTTACCGCCACCCTTAAAGGAGAAGTGTGGTCAAAGCTACTTTTGTCCCTACATCTCCTGTAGATCACAGTAGTGCACTTTTCTACCCTCCTGTGACCCGTTTTCATCCGACAGAGGGCTGAAGTCAGCTGACATCACTCAGCAAGTCCTGGCAAAATCCGACTTTAAAAGAGAAGTATGGGAATTTTTATTTTGGATTAATACTTACCTGGCTGGATGTAGCAACGTCCGCCCCCCCCCCCCCTGCTTGCTGTTGCTTGCTGTAAGGCTGAGAACTGAGCGATCAAACAATGCCAATCACTCAGTTCTCAGGGCTCCCTGAGCAGAGAGCTGGTGACTGTCAGTCATCGCTGTGTGCTCTGTCTCTCCAGCGCTCACTGGAAGGATAATCCGTAGATGGAGAAACCAGCTCAGGCTTTTAGCAGCTTGCTGATCCGGTTGCTAGTCCAGGCATGTGGGCAGATCCCGACCATATGGTTGCAATCTTTTCTGAGCCTGAAGCGACTCTGACTTCAGCCAACAGTGGGCTTTAGCCCGCTGTCTGCTGAAAATGGGTCATGAGTGCAGAATAAACTGCACTCCTGTGATCCATAGAAGTACAGCCAAACAAGCTTTGGTTGTACTTCTCCTTTAATGTTGGGATCCACCCAGGTGCCTGACTGGCAGATGGCGCAGTCTCTCAGCGTGCCGCTTAGAGCCTGAGCCAGCCACCCCCACCTCTATAGCCCGACACTCAGGTGAACGCTGAAGGGGCAGAGCCCAGAGTGGTGACTGATAGCTGCCACTGTGCTCAGAGTGGACCCAAGAACTGAGCTATCAGCTATCTTTTGTTCACTCGTTTCTCAGTGTAGAGACAACAGGGGAGCGATGTTGCTTCCAACTAGGTGTATGTGTGTATATATATATATATATATTTATTTTTTTTTTCTTAAAGTAGTTGTAAATCTTACAGACCACTTTTACCTACAGGTAAGCCTAGATTAAGGCTTACCTGTAGGTGCAAGAAAAACCTACATGAGCGTGCCGTTTCTATCGGCAATCATGCCGTTAGTGGCGGCACCAGTGCAGGAGTGATACCCGGAAGGAAGATGGACGCTTCGTGAAATGGGGGACAGCGGTGACATCGCAGGCTCCTGTGTCAGGTAAGTGACACATAATGGGCTACTATGCGATACATAGTAGCCCATTATGCTTTACCTTTGCAGGGAAACAAAGAGCAAATAAACCCATTAGGGTTTACTTCCTCTTTAAATTCCTGCACTTTAAAGTGGAACAAAGGCATTGTACAACAGACTGTGAGCAAGCAGGCTACCTCCCCACCCTTTCAGCAAATTGCTGTTCAATTTATTAAAGCTATATTATCCAAATGTTCTTGGTCCTCAAGTACCCCCAACAGATCATGTTTTCAGGACTCCTTCACTTTACATAGCTGCTTTAAATCCGTGTCGTTGACTTGGTATTTAACCACTTCCTGTCCGGCCTATAGCAAAATGACGGCCGGGCAGTGGTTAATATCCTGACTGGACTTCATATGATGTCTTTCAGGATAACAGCCGGCGATCGGTGGTGTGGCGTGTCAGTCTGACCGCAACACCAATCTCTTTAAAGAGCCTCTGACAGAGGCTCTTTTTACCACGTGATCAGCCGTGTTCAGTCACGGCTGATCAATGTAAACAGGAAAACCTGACAGACGCGAGTAGAGCTGATCGGCTGCTCTCCTGACGAAGGGGTCTACGCTGATTATTAGCGCAGCGCCCTGTGGATGCCCGCCCAGGACCACCAGGGATGCTGAATATGGATGGCCACCAGGTATGTCACCCTGGACCACCAGGGATGGTAGTCAGTGTCCAGACATGATGCCCATCAGCGCCACCCATAAGTACCCATCAGTGCAGCCTTTCTGTACCAGTCGGTGTAGCCTCATCAGTAAAGGAGAAAACTTACTTATTTACAACATTTTATAACAGAAACAAAACCTTTTTTGTGTATTCAAAACTTTAGTTTTTTTTTTTTATTTGTTTAGCAAAAAAAAAAAACATACGCAAAGGTGATCAAATACCACTAAAATAAAGTTCTATTTGTGGGAACAAAATGATAAACATTTTGTTTGGGTACAATGTAACATGCCAGCGCAATTGTCATTTAAAAAGTGACAGCTCTGAAAATTGGCCTGGGCAGGAAGGGTGGAAAGTACCTGGTATTGAAGTGGTTAAAGCGGTTGTAGTAATTTTTTATTTTTTATAAACTAAAATGTATATAATAAACATGGTATACTTACCTGTCCGGTGCACAGAGCAGCCCTGATCCTCTTCTTCTGGGGTCCCTTGCCGGTGCTCCTGGCTCCTCCCCTTCATCGGGTGCCCCCACAGAAAGCTGTTTTATATGTGGGCACCCATGCTGGCTCGTTCCCGAGTCTCGCTGCTGCATCCATTGACACAGACGGAGGGACTCAGCCCTGCTCCTATGTCACTGAATTTGATTGACGGCAGCCAAGGGCTCCTGCTGCTATCCATCTGTCCAGTGAGACAGTGGCTGGAGCCGCTAGGCTTGTGCACATCACTGGATCAGATGGACTCGGGTAAGAAAAAGGGGGGCAGCTGCAGCAAAGAAGGTTTTTCACCTCAATGCATTAAAGCGGAGTTCCACTCATATAATTTATTTTGCAATATTCAGCTGCATTAAAAACAATTAACATTTGCAAACATTTTTTTTTTTTTTTTTTACTCACCTTTTCATGTCTGTTGCTAGGGGGTCCCTCGTAATCTGCCTCCTCCTCTCCATGGCGCCTGACGTAATTTCCCTCATCTCCTGTGTTCCTGGGAGATGCTTGTCATCATTTCCCAGGAGTCAGTGGGCAGTGCCGATGGCTTCGTTGCCATCACAACGGGGGCGGGCATTTCCGACGCCCATTTTGATGGCAACGTCAGAAGTGTACGGCGCATGCGCGAAAACGGGCGGCGCATGCTGGTCGCTCAGCGGCACCAGAGCCCGCAAGATGGTGCTTGTGGGCTTCACATGCCCACAAGCACTATGAAAACTGCCAGGAAAGAGAAATATAAGATATAATATTCCTCTATGAAATCGGCAATCGAGCGCCGATTCAGCACAGAATCATGAGCTCTATAAATAAGCGTTAGAAACAAAAGATATTCATCCTAAAAAAGAAAATTTTTAACAGTGGGTACTCCGCTTTAAGGTGAAAAACCTTGAGACTTTACAACCACTTTAAGACTGCTATTTTATCTAAGGGATCAAGAGAAAAAAGGGTAGCCCCTGGAAGTCTCACATCTAGGATGTCCTGGACAGGTGAATGAAGTGGCAACCTCTGCCTGGACTCCAACCAGGCCACGCCCCTAAGACCCCTTTCACACTGGAGGCTTTTTTCAGGCACTTTAGGGCCCTTTCACACTGGGGCGGTTTGCAGGCGCTATTGCGCTAATAGCGACTGCAAACCGACCCGAAAGTGCCGCTGCTTTGGTTCCCACCTGAAAGCCCCGAGGGCTTTCACAGTGGAGCGATACGCTAGCAGGACGGGAAAAAAATTCCTGCTAGCAGCATCTTCGGAGCTCCTGCCCATTGAAATCAATGGGACAGTGCGGCTATACCGCCGGCAAAGCGCTTCTGCAGAGGCGCTTTGCGGTGGTTTTTAACCCTTTGTCGGCCGCTAGCGGGGGTAAAACCGCCCAGCTATCGGCTGAATACCGACGGTAAAGCGCCGCTTACAATAGCGGCGCTTTACTGCCGACGCCGCCCCGCCCCAGTGTGAAAGGGCCCTTAGCACTAAAAGATAGCACCTGAAAGCAGAGAAGGCTTTTTTCCAGTGTGAAAGCCTGAGTGCTTTCACACTGGGGCGCTGCGCTGGCAAGACGTCAGCGCTTTAGGAGCGTCCCTGCCCATTGAATTCAATGGGCAGCGGCGCTTTTAACCCTTCGGCCACTAGCGGGGGCTAAAGTGGGGTTCCACCCAGGGGGGCCGTCAAAAAAAAAAATTAAAAGTCAGCAGCTACAAATACTGCAGCTGCTGACTTTTAATTGGACACTTACCTGTCCCTGGGTCCAGCGATGCGGGGGATCGAAGCCCCGCTCGTCCCCCCCTCCGCTCGTCGGCGCCGGGCTGTGGCTTCACAGCCTGGCACCCACTGCGCATGCGCGAGCGGCGCCGCGCGCCGTGATTGGCCGCTCAATCACCTGGGATCTGTAATGGGTCCCAGATGATTGACAGGAGGGAGGGAGTAGAGCGGAGCCCTTCCTGTGCCTGGGGGGAAGTGATGTCACCAGCCCAGGCAAAGGAACAGGCAGACTACGAGGGACCACCTAGCAACAGGCATTTAGAGGTAAGTGGAAAAAAAAAAATATCCAAATTTTTTTTTTTGTTTTTTTGTTTTTAGAATTTTTACAGGTATTTTTGTTTTTTGGGTGGAACCCCACTTTAAAAGAGCCGCAAAAATGACGGTAAAGCGTCACTAAAACTAACTGCGCTTTACCGCCGACGCCCGGGCGCTGTCAGTGTGAAAGGGCCCTAGGGGAAATTCCCAAATCATGGTCTTTTGGGGTTTTTAAGGAATAAGGTTGGGAAACGCTGCCCTAAATCCGTGGTCCCTCGAGGCACAAGGATCCTCGTCCACTTGCTAAAGAGGAGTGAGAGGGTCTTTTATTTTTCATCCTTGCTTTCCAGTTTCTCTGCACCTCCCCTCATAGAAGCCCAATTTGTGGGCGTTGGGTTTTGCTCAGTTGTCCCTGCCCCTTGTTTAGTGAGCGTGCCTGGGAGAGTGGGTGTGTGGGCTAGATGGCTCTTGTCTGTTTTAGACTTCTTGAAAATAATAAAAAAATATATTCTGAAACAAAGACTCGCTCACTCTTTCTCTCTCTCCTCCCTGCTATGTTTTTATTGGTGGCTTGGTGTGCTGGTGGCCTTGCCAACATCTAGGGTTCTGGCAGTGCAGCATTTTTGCCAGCTAGGATGTTGGCGGCAGCCAGACAATGACACTATGCTGGCCCAGCTGCCAGTGACACTGTGTGTGTGTCTTCTCTTCTCTCTTCTCTCTTCCTCTCTTCCTCTCTTCCTCTCTTCTTCTCTTCTTCTCTTCTTCTCTTCTTCTCTTCTTCTCTTCTTCTCTTCTTCTCTTCTTCTCTTCCTCTCTTCCTCTCTTCCTCTCTTCTTCTTCTCTTCCTCTCCTTTCTTCTCTTCCTCTCCTTTCTTCTCTTCCTCTCCTTTCTTCTCTTCCTCTCCTTTCTTCTCTTCCTCTCCTTTCTTCTCTCTCGCCTCTTCTCTCTCGCCTCTTCTCTCTCGCCTCTTCTCTCTCGCCTCTTCTCTCTCGCCTCTTCTCTCTCGCCTCTTCTCTCTCGCCTCTTCTCTCTCGCCTCTTCTCTCTCGCCTCTTCTCTCTCGCCTCTTCTCTCTCGCCTCTTCTCTCTCGCCTCTTCTCTCTCTCTCTCTCATACACACTGCAGTCTAGTCACCCCCTCCTCTGTGCTGTTGACAGATGAAGAGCGATTTTAAAACTTTTCTGCCCTTTTGAAGGGGTGTAGAGAGGAGATAACTGCAGATAAACATGTAAAACCTATGCAGGAGGATTTGTGTCATCTGTTTATCATCTGATTCTGTTCACTTCACTGGGTATATGTAAGGGTTTACAACCACTGTAAGTGTTCAGGCAAAAGTCACAGTGATAGTCTGTATTTGCCCATGGATTAATTTTCAAACTCGCCAGTTCTACCACCAACACGTAGATTGCTTGCTCACTCCAAGTCATGGACCTATACATAACAACATACAGGTCATAACGTGCTCCTTTCAGTAATTGATGTCTCCTGGGTGAATCCCAATGCCCTGTTGCTGGCCCCTTTAAATAAATGATGCCAATGCCACCAGACTGGGTATTACTAAAAAAAAAAAAATAGATTTATACTTGCCTTGCCCCCATCTTTTGCATTGAGGGGCATGATGTCAGTCTGTTCTGGAAAATTCCTCAGGAATGCAGAGCAGCCCAAGTCTTGCAAGTAAACAGTCCATTGCAAGAGTGACTTTTCACAAGATTTTGGCTGCTCTGTATTTCCCAGGAGCCTTCTTGTCTAGGTGACACCTGTAAAACAAGGGGGTGATATGAGTATAAACTTGTTTTACACCTGCTAATACTGTGTGGTTTGTCATGGGTGGGGGCTGGACAGTGTAAGCTGACCTTGCATTTTACTGCAAGGTTCCCTTTCAAGAATGATCTCTGTAGTTAGATACCAATTGCCAGAGTCCTTCCTATTTGCTGCTGTGCTGCAGAGTTGCTTAAAAAACAAAAGGGGTGGATCTGCTGTTGCTGACTACTAACTGTGAATGTTGGTTGTCTGGCTATCACCAGTTTCACTGAAGTTATTATAAACCTGTAAGTGTACTACAAGAAAGGTCAGAATTCCTGATGTTCACACCTTTTCTGGTCAGTGACTTCAATATTTTAGAGAGAAAGGTCAGCAATAGTTTTTTAAATTTCCTCTCTACAGTTTTATTACAATATGTCACTTGTACACGCTTCAAAGTGCGATATAGTAGTTGGAAAAGCTATCGGATATATTGATTATTTCTTGTTTACTTGCTAGTGTGTATGGCAAGCTGCCTATTAGTTTACCTCAAGTGGCTAAAGTTCAGACTGTTGAAATGTAAACTTTGATTCTTGGTGCATATTCTAATGTTTGTTTAGATGTCAGTAGCAAACTACTTAAAGGGCCAAAAACTCTTGGCCCTACGTCTCCTGTGTGTCACTGGAGTGCACTTTGCTCTGCTTTCCTGTGACCCAGATTCACACGACAGCGGGCTAATGTCCTCAGTCAGCTGATGTTACTCAGCTAGTCTTGACTGTGGAGATATCGCGACTTTAATTAATGTCAGTATCCACCCAACAGATGGCTGAGCCTCTCGCTGAGAGCCTGAGCCATCCGCTCCTGCCCCCTCCACAGCCCGGCCTCCAGTGGGCGCTGGAGGGATAGAGCAGACTGACAGTCACCACTCTTTGCTCACTGAAGACTGAGAGATCAGTAGTCTGCACGTCCTGACTGGTCCCTGCTGTCTTCTGGGACCTGTGGGGGGGGTGGAGGAGGGCCTGGACATGGTGTAGATCGCCATGGATACTGCGGCGATCTTTCGCTGGAATTGGAAGAAAATACCTGGATTAGACAGGTGTCTGCCTCCCCCCTGATAGGTGCCAAATGTGACACTGGAGAGGGTTTCATTTCTGGGTGGAACTTCGCTTTAAGACTTCATTCGGGCCATTTGTGCATTAAACTTGTTGGAAAACCACACAGATTACCTTGCAGAGACACGAGTTTACATCAGTTTTTTTAGATGCATTTCAGGGAGTTTTTATGCATGTTGACATTACTTTTATAATTATACAGGATTTAGGGCTGAAATTACTAATCGATTATTAAATGAATCGATTACTATTTTCATAATCGATTAATCGGCCAGTAATATAACAGGGTTAAAAAAACTAAAATTAGCCCCTTATAATACAAAAAGAGCAAATAATCGCTACTGTAACTATGCTTTTTTCAGCCGCTGCATATTTGGAAAGGGTCGGGGACTTTTTTTTTTTTTTTTTTAACACAAAACGGTGCTTTTTTGGTTCAATATACTTCAATGGAGAAGCTGCAGAAAAACATGTAATGCGTTTTTGCAGCAATTTGTGTTTTTTAATCTGCCCAACAACAAATTGTCCAAAAAAAAATGCAAAACCATTGGGGGCAAAAAATCAAAACGCACAGCAAAAAGCACTGCAGAAACAGATCAAAAGCAAACTACATAGGTGTGTACCGAGCCTTATGCTGGCCACACGGATCAATTTTCAGACGAGAATATTCATACGAAAAATCTTTGTACATTCGCTGAATGAAAGCATTTTTCATTTCATGAAATTTTCACTTGTTTTTAACATTCTGTTTTTAAAATGAATGTAACTTCTGAACGAAAACCACATCCACTGTCTGAAAATTCCTTTTGACCAAGAAGTTTTCTATTTCCAAATTTTCCCGTCACTGTGGTTGAAAATTATTTTCGATTTGACCCCACTAACGATTAGAAAATTGAACGAACGTTCTTAAAATGACTTTTTTTTTTGAAGGAAGATATTGTTGGTGTTTTAAATAAAAAAAATTTTGATCTCCGAGTCTGATATTTACCAGATTCACTCTTTAACCACTTGCTTACAAGGCACTTAAACCCCCCTTCTATCCAGACCAATTTTCAGCTTTCAGCACTGACGCACTTTGTATGACAATTGCGCGGCCATAAAACACTGTACCCAAATGAAATTTTTATCATTTTTTCACCACAAATAGAGCTTTCTTTTGGTTGTATTTGATCACCTCTGCGGTTTTTACTTTTTGTTAAAAAAATTTAAAAACTGCATTTTTTTTTTTTTTTTTTTTTTTTTTTTATATTTTGTTATAAAAAATTTTAAACGGGTAATTTTTCTCCTTCATTGATATACGCTGATGGGTGGGCACTGATGAGGCAGATGTTGTGCTTCAACTTCGGGACCGATGTCCCTGACATCTGAGCCGGTGATCGGCTTTTTTCTCTACTCGCGCTGTCAGCGCGAGTGTAAAAAAAAAAAGCCGATTACCGATCTTTTGTTTACATCATGTGATCAGCTGTCATTGGCTGACAGCTGATCACATGGTAAGGGGCCGGGACCGGCCTCTTACTCGGATCGGTGATCAGCCGAGTCTCAGTGACTCGGTGATCACAGTGCACCCGGCACGCGCCCTGCAGGGCGCGCGCAGGGAGCGTGCACAGGGGAGGCCGTCATAAGACGGCCTCCCGGGAATGCAGGTCCGCGCTGTGGCCATCATTCGGCCATAGCGCGGATGTCTAATGGTTAATATACTGTTAGAGGAGAGATAGTATAAACAGTATATATCCTCTAATAGTATATATACAGTATATCTCCTCTAATAGTATATACAGTATATCTCTTCTGTCCTCAGAGTGGATTAGATATTTTGCTCCCTAACTATATAGTTGGCTATTTTTATTTAGCACTGCATAGAGATATTTAAGAATAAATTGCCTTTTTTTTAAACTTTACATTTTAAAGCGGAGCGCCACCGAAAATTTTTTTTTTAAAAGTCAGCAGCTACAAATACTGCAGCTGCTGACTTTTAAAACATGGACACTTACCTGTCCAGGGCGCCCGC
This sequence comes from Lithobates clamitans, assembly GCA_037952925.1. Lineage (NCBI taxonomy): Eukaryota > Metazoa > Chordata > Amphibia > Anura > Ranidae > Lithobates > Lithobates clamitans. The sequence goes on from JBBGZY010000001.1 coordinate 5,598,777, forward strand.
GATGTCGGCACCCGAGGCCGAAGCGTCTCTCCATCCTCGGGTGCTGCCGCCTCCATCTTCGGTAGGGGAATCAGGAAGTGAAGCCGTGCGGCTTCACTTCCCGGTTCCCTACTGCGCATGCGCGAGTCGCGCAGCGCAATAAGGATGGTCCCTGCTGCCTCCTGGGACCCGTGTGTTTCCCAGCAGGCAGCGGGGAGGGAGCAGGAAGTGGCGTAAATAACCGCAGATTCTGCGGCTATCTATGCCGAAAGTGGGTACAGATACCTGTAATATACAGGTATCTGTACCCCCCTCCCCCCTGAAAGGTGCCAACTGTGTCACTGGAGGGGGGGAGGAATCTGATGAGTGGAAGTTCCACTTTTGGGTGGAACTCCACTTTAACTAAATTATACACCACACTTTTTTTAAAGGTTATTAACCGATTAATCGAAATAATATTCAGCCAACTAATCTATTATGAAAATAATCGTTAGTTGCAGCCCTAACAGGATTTATATAGCGGCAACAGGTTGCGCAGCGCTTTACAACATGAGGGCAGACAGTACACTTACAATAAAAATCAAGGCAGGAGGGATCAGAGGGCCCTGCTCGTTACAGCTTACAATCTAGAATCAGGTGTTTTTATTTTTTATTTTTTTATTTATGCACAGACTTGACCTAACATTGTGTGTTGTCAATCTGTCCGTCTCATCTGTGCCCATCATTCTGTTCCAATCGTCAAGGTTCCCCTCCCGCTATTCTTGACTCAACTGTGCCACCATTCTGTCTCCTGCCATCAGTGCCTTGCAACGTTCAAGGGGGAAACAGACGAACCAGAGTGGTATTATTACTGCTGTACTTTCCCCTCCCACTTCCTGTCACATGGGGTCATGCAGAGTGAGGCTGTCGGTTTTGTCTGTTCCAGTGCGGAACTCTGAAGACCTTTATTAGTCTTCAGACTTTTTTATACAATAGATGTGTACTAGAGAATCTTTTCAATATCTCTTCTGGACATATGTTGTTATGAATGATTGTTTGGTTTATACTTTTTTGTAATTCAAAATCCTTGTATCTTAATTAGCGCTACACTATTTAGGCCTCTTTCACACGGGGCAGATCAGTCATGATCCGCCCCGTGAACATCCGCTTGCTCAGCGGGGATAGCTCCGCCGATCCCCGCTGAGCAGGAAGATGACAGGTGCATCGCTGCACACTGTGCAGCGACGGACCTGTCAGAGCGCCGCTCTCCCCTATGGGGGATCGGATGATGACGGTCCGTAGTGTCCGTCGTCATCCGATCCGAAAACGGAGGAAAAAGTAGGTTTTTCCTCCGTTACACTTTTCGGATCGGAGCGGGTCGGATGTCAGCGGTCATGTCACCGCTGACATCCGACGCTCCATAGGGATGACTGTATGTCCGTTTTTCATCCGAAAACGGATGGATGAAAAACGGACATACGGATCATCCGTGTGAAAGAGGCCTTACACCTGCATTATTTACAAATTTCCTTTGTTGTGTGAGCTGCTATTATACAGAGTAAGCGCAGTGTCTTGGACTTTTTTTTTTTTTCTCCTACTATATACACACTGATTCGTGGGATTTGGTTGAGGTGGGCAGCAGCCACCATTTTATCACCATAGCACTAAATATTAATTTCTAAACAGACCTCTGATGTCTTTTGAGACAAAGGAGCTCTCTACAGAGGCTCCTGTGCCTTCATAAACTGAAGCATAGTAAATTGTTTACTATGCTTCAGTTATGAATGAACACAGTGAGTGAGCAATACTCCCTGTGTTTAATCAGAAAAGCAAGGGTCCGGTAAATTATGTATTTACCGTCCCCTTCTCCTGCTCTCGATACTAAAAATTCCCCCTGTGTTCCAACAGCAGCTGCTGGTGGGATGGACAGGAGTGTAAGCCGGCAGCACTAGCAGGTGGGGCACACACTTGGGCCAGGCAGCAGGGAGAATCGGTTAGTGAATAGGAGGGGGGCAATTACAAGAATAGACCTGTGTTTCTCTCGCTGCTGAAAAGGAAGCCTGGTGGGAGAGTTCGAGAAGATGTCAATCAGCGGCTGTAGCGAGAGACACACAGGAGATCGGTTCTTGTAATTGCTCCCCTTTTTCCCCCACCTCATTGATCGCCCCCTCCTGTCTGCCACCCGCTTTTTCTGCTTGTCCCACTTATCTGCAGCCCTGCTGCCTGGACACTAGGACAGATGGCATCTCTTTTCTCCTTTCCACTGCCTGTCACATGAAGTGTAGAGCAGTGCTGACTGTTTCCTTCAGTTTAGGTGCGGAGCTGTGATAAAAAACTGCAGACATGCTGCATAATTCCGCACATCACACCTGCATTTTGGTGTGAATCTGACACATAGGAAACAGTTGTTTTCAATGTGTCTTGCAGAGACCTGTTTTTTTTTTTTTCTAGTGCAGAAAAACGCAGGCCTCGACAAAACCTAGGCATCAAATTGCATCCTGGCGCTGGGTTACACTGCAGCAGTGGTCGGTTCCTCCCATGTGGCCCACCCATGGGTGCGCGGGCTAGCGGGTAATTGAGGCCGCGGCTTTGCAGCCTGCTGAAGCGAGATACACACTCCAATCTGCGAACCGGTGCCCTCTGGTGGACGGTGCAGTAATTGGCTTGGCTTGCTCCCACTGCCCACCCACTCTCAACATCATCTTCCCAGGTTGACAGCTGGGCTTGATCTGTTGCCCTTCCCGTATATCAGTGCCATCTTCCCTTTTTCCCTTTCCTTTTTCCTTTTCCCTGGCTTTTTTTTTTTTTTTTTTTTTTAGATGGCTCCTACAGCTAAGCAAATTTGTCAAGTCCTGCCTTGAAGTTTGTGAACCCTTACCTTGTAGAACAACCTTTTCAGTTTAAAATAGAAATGAATGACAAAATGTGTGTGTGTGTGTGTGTGGACATTCAATTTTCAAAGCCAGGTTTAGAAGAAAGACCATCTAAAAATGTGGTCTAAATATGGTGTCTGTTGAAATTCACTAGTATTTCAAAAAGGTCTTCAACATTTAATTACCAACATTTTAAACTATAACTTACTATTAAAGGGTTTTTAAACCTTAGTTTAAAAAACAAACATGTCATACTTGCCTCCACTGTGCAGTTTGTTTTGGACAGAGTGGCCCTGACCGTCCTCTTCTGGGGTCCCCCGGCGGCACTGGTAGCTCCTCCCCACAACAGGTGTCCATGTTGGAGAAGTGATCCCCTGTGTGGGCGCGCTCCCGAGTCTTGAGATTGGTTAGAGGACAGGAATCCTTGCCTGCTGTCAGGGGAGGTGAGGGGGGTGATGGAACATGTTACATCCCAAATACAGGTGTAACCCGACTCAAAGGCAAACTTTTACACCCCATTCACACTTGTGTTACTTATCACACGTATTTTGGACATCAGAGTTGCATGACAAGTCGTAGCCCATGTTTTCCAGTGATAACCATTCAATTATGTGCGACTTAAAGTTGCACTGACTTCAGAGTAGTTCATGCACTACTGACTTGACCCGACTTTCATGCAACTTGAGGGCCATAGACTTCAGTGTTGCCCTCAAAAGTTGCATGAAAGTCGTACCTGAATGTTTTACATGCAACAGTGGGTCTGACGTTGCAGGGGGGCAACAAGTCACATTCAAGTCACCCCCATTCAAAGTTGCACTCCAAAGTAGCGTGACTTTGAAACCGTACAAGTGTGAATGGAGCCTTAGGCCCCCTTTCACACTACTGCAACTTCAAAGTTGCTTGATTTTTGCCGCAATTTCAGGGAATGCTTGTGTAACTCGCATCAAAGTCGGACCAAAGTAGTGCAGGGACTACTTTGAAGTCATACTAATATGAATGGTTGTCATTGGAAATCATGGAGAATGACTTGTCATGCGACTTTGCAGTCCCAAATCGTAGGACAAGTCGTACAAGTGTGAAAGGGGCTTAAGCCTTGTTTAGGTCATACACCAGAAACCTTTTACCCACTCACTAAGTTGTTTTGACAATTAGATAATAACATGGTGATCTGACAAGTGGGGTCCTTTAGATATACTAATGGTTGCTAGTCCATTTGACCAAAAACTTATTACATTGGTAAGTGCTGTTGTATCCCTTTTGAAAGCCTTGATAACAAGGTTATCAACAGCAAATGGACACATGTTTAAGATTTAGGGGTTAGCTGTTTTTGTTATGTGTTATTTAGCTAGCTAGCTTCTACCTGAAGATAATTTCCAGGGGTGTTGAAAGTTAAAAAAAAAAAAAAAAACTCACTACTTTTTCAAGGGATTAGGTCCCAATCTTGTCCCTCATGACATTCTACTTGTCCTGATTAAAAAAAAAATCTCGATTGGGCCCTTATCAGGAAAGGGCACTCAACACGCATTGAGCGTAAATGAGGCGCCAGCCCAGATGAGAGGAGAAAAAAAAAACCTTATTCCTTCAGATTACCCTCGCACACAGAAGCACTTGGGTGCTCAGTACAAGCTCATGCTGAGCAGCCAAATCAAGCTCTGGTGTCCGCTTTGTTACCACTTAAGCTCTGGAGTCCTTCACCCCTTTTATGACCAGGCCATTTTTTCTGTTTGGCACTGCGTTACCTTAAGCCTAGGTTCACACTGTAGCGATGCAGGGGGAAAAAAGGTGAGATTTCGGCGCTGGTTCCCGCATCGCATCTCTCCCGCAGGCAGTTCACACTGCCCTCTGAACCGTTGCGGGTGTCAATACAATGTAATGACACCCCCAGATCAGTTCACAGATCGCAGTACGAACTGTGGATTTGGACAGGAATCGGATTTCTTTTTTTTTTTTTTTTTTCTCGCGAGTTCAATGCAACTGTGGCTGAACTCGCACTGCACAGACATTGCTATAGCGTGAACCTAAACGAAATGGTTATTTCGTGGTCATTTAACACTGTACCTAAATTAAATTTGATAGCTTTTTTTTTTTTTTTTTTTTGTGGTTTTTGGTCACCAGTGGGTTTTGTATATTTTATATAAACCAAAAAAGAGAGTTTTTAAGAATTATTTACATTTTGCTATAGAACATATCCAAAAAAAAAACTGAAAACAAATTTCAAACTTCATAAATTTAGGCCAAAATGTATTCTGCTACATGTCTTTAGTTAAAAAATAAATAAATAATATCCCAATAAGCTCAGGTTGGTTTCCATGAAAGTTAGTGTCAACAATTTATGGTGTGTGTGTGTGTATATACAGTGTCTTGAAAAAGTATTCCTGCCCCTTGAAATTTTCCACATTTTGTCATGTTACAGCCAAAAATGAAAATGTATTTTATGTGAAACGCCAACACAAAGTGGCGCACAATTGTGAAGAGAAAGGAAAATGATAAATGGTTTTTAAAATTTTTTACAAATATCTGAAATGTCTAACAACCAATATCTGATTTAATCTTAGTATAAATACAGCTGTTCTGTGAAGTCCTCAGGTTTGTTAGAAAACTTTTAGTGAGAAAACAGCATAATGAAGGCTAAGGAACACACCAGACAGGTCAGGGATAAAGTTGTGGAGAAGTTTAAGGCTGGGTTTGCATGACAGGCAGGTGTGATCGGCTCTCAATAGAGCCGGTTCACACAGGTCTGGGATGGCCGTGGTTCGGATTGCAGAAGGGTCGTGTGCGTTTGGGTCTAATTCAGGCATAAATTCGGACCTGGACCCAGGCACGAACCCATGGTCGTACATATGTAAACGTGGCCTAAAGCAGGGTTAGGTAAAAAAAAAAATCCCAAGTTTTGAACATCTCACAGAGCACTGTTCAATCCATCATCCAAAAATGGAGAGTATGGCACAACTGTAAACCTACTAAGACATGGTCGTCCACCTAAACTGACAGGCCAGGCAAGGAGAGCAATTATCAGAGAAGCAGCCAAGAAGCCCATGGAGCTGCAAAGATCCCCAGCTCAGGTGGAGGAATCTGTCCACAGGACAACTATTAGTCATGTATTCCACAAATCTGGCCTTTATGGAATAGTGGCAAGAAGAAAGCCATTGTTGAAAGAAAGCCATAAGAACTCCGGTGTTTGAGAAGCCCTGTGGTGGGGGACACAGCAAATACGTGGAAGGAGGTGCTCTGGTCAGATGAGACCAAAATTTAATTTTTTGACCTAAAAGCAAAATGCTATATTTGACTGAAAACTAACACTGCACATCCCTCTGAACACACCATCCCCAACATGAAGCATGGTGGTGGCAGCACCATGTGGGGATGCTTTTTCTTCAGCAGGGACAGGGAAGCTGGTCAGAGTTGATGGCAAGATGGATGGAGCCAAATACAGGACAATCTTAGAAGAAAGCCTGTTAGTCTGCAAAGGACTTGAAACTGGTTCACCTGAAGGAGAACGGCCCTAAACATACAGCCAGAGCTACAATGGAATGGTTTAGATCAAAGCATATTCATGTGTTAGAATGACCCAGTCAAGGTCCAGATCTAAATCCAATCGAGAATCTGTGGCAATACTTCAGAAATTGCTGTTCAGACACTCTCTATCCAATCTGACAGAGCTTAAGGCCCCTTTCACACTGGAGTGGTGGGGGCGTCCGCGGTAAAACAGCGCTGTTTTACCGTCGTTTTTGCGGCTGTATTCGCCCGCTAGCGGTGCGGTTTTAACCCCCGCTGGCGGCCGAAAAAGGGTTAAAACCGCTCGTATAGCGGGGCTATAGCCGCGGTATTGCCGTGCTTCCCCATTGATTTCAATGGGCAGGAGCCCTTTAGGAGCGGTGAATACACTGCTCCTTCACCGCTCCAAAGATGTGGCTTGCAGGAGTTTTTTTCTTCTCCTGTCAGCGCACCGCTTCAGTGTGAAAGCCCTCGGGCTTTCACACTGAACAAACAGCGGCTGTTTTGGGTCGGTTGCCAGGCGGTATTTTTAGCACCAAAACGCCTGCAAACCGCCCCAATGTGAAAGGGGTCTAAGCCATTTTGGGAAGAAAAATGGGCAAAAGTGTCACTCTGTAGATGTGCAAAGCTGGTAGAGACATCACCAAAAAGACTTGCAGCTGTAATTGCAGCTAAAGGTGGTTCTACAAAGTATTGACTCAGGGGGGCTGAATACAAATGCACGCCACACTTTTCACATATTTATTTGTAAAAGAAAATTTGAAAACCATTTTCCTTCCACTTCACAATTATGTGTCACTTTGTGTTGATCTATCACATAAAAGACATACATTTTCAAAGCACTATATACTGGAATTTGTATTTATTTTTTAATACTAGTGATGTCCGTGATCAGAGACTTGGAGCAGGACTGCGATAGTGTGAGGGGCATTCTGACATTGACACTTAGTGGGAACTGACTGACATCACCAGTGACACTAATACAGTGATCAGTGCTAATTTACACTGACACTGTACTAATGACACTGGCTGGGAAGGGGATAACATTTAGGGGCAATCAAAGGGTTGTGTGCTTAACCGGTGGTGTTTTGATAACTGTTGTATTTTCACATAATAATGTACTGAAACTGCATATCCCAGTCATTGGACAATAGGATTTGCGTATCTCTGACCATATTACCATGCATTTTCTAAAAGTAGCCCCTGAACTACTTTGTGCGTCTTCCGCCAACAGCAATCCATTGAAATGAATGGTATTTCAAAACCAGAAGAAATGTGTTCTAGTGTGAAGTGGCCCTTAGAACACCTTGTGCTTAGAACCCCCCAAATGGCATATGTTTTCTTAAAGCAGAGGTGGCTGCTACAATTTTTGTGTCACGCGCAGCTGTTTATCAAACCCAAATTTTCTGCTAAAAAATTTACTTTAATGAATTTTAGTGCACACAAACACAATATAATACTCAATTTTTTGGTAAAATATAAAGGATGATGTTGCAACGAGTAAATAGATACCCAACATGTCAAAATTTAAACCTGCCCACATCTGTGAAATGGTAACTAACTACAATACCTAAAATTGTCCATAGGCGACACTTGAAATCAAAGCAAGTGTAAATGAGCCCTTAAACACACATTAAAGCGGAGTTCCACTCAAAAGTGGAACTTCCGCTCGTTGTACTCTCCCCCCGCTCCCGGTGCCACATTTGGCACCTTTTCGGGGAGGGGGGACAGGATACCTGTCTAATACAGGTATCCCGTTCCCACTTCCGGGAGCCTCAGCCGCGGGTATTGACGTCACCGCCCGGGCTCCTTCCCCAGCCGCCGGGGCCACTAGAAGAGAGGAGCGGAGCTTCGCGCATGCACAGTAGTGTTCCCTACGTGAAGCCGTAAGGCTTCACTGCCAGGCTCCCTTGTTTGCAATGGAAACGGCATGCACCCGACAGCTGATGGAAACATCAGCTGCGGTGCAAACATTGCTGGACTCCAGGACAGGTAAGTGTCCGATTTATTAAAAGTCAACAGCTGCAGTATGTGCAGCTGCTGGCTTTTAATTTTTGCAGCGGTGGGCGGACCTCCACTTTACAGTGCCTCCCACCTCAGCATGTGTTTTTGATGCTTTGGTGGTGCATCAGTGGTGCTTTTATGAAGCTTGGAAGATGCACTGTGTGTGTTTTTTATCTCCCACAATACCTCCAAAGCTAAAGTTGAAATAAAGTCCCTCAAAAGCTGCAGGTGCTTCAAGCGAGCTTTATCATAGACTTCTATGCAGGCTTTGAAGCACCACTAAAGTGACATTGGGTATAATTTTTGAAGCAAAGCAAACGCAAGGTGTAAACAGGACTGTAAGCTTACCATTTTTATTTAGTGACAAGTGCGTTGACTGGTGTTCAGAGAGCTTTAAAAAAGCCTGTTCCAAGCCATGTTTTGAAGCAAGTCTAAATAAACCCTAAATCTAAAGTCTAAACTGATAACCTGTAAATGCTTTTAAACCTGAGCTATGACGCTCAAATTATTGCTCTCAATCTGACGTTTGGAGGAATCGCCATTTACATATGCATGCTTGACCTGTGAGCATGGGGGTACCTTAAAAAATAAGTTGTTTTGTTTTTGCACTTTTTTTGTGTGTGCGTTTCTCTTCCCCATTTAACTCTATTGCTGTAATAAAGAGTTGAACAAGCCTCCCCTTTTTGGTAAAATAATGTAGAAGAATACATATTGGTCTAAACTGATGAATCAATTTACAGTATATACTCGAGTATAGGTCGACCCGAATATAAGCTGAGGCACCTAATTTTACCACAAAAAAACTCGGAAAACATATTGACTCGAGTATTAGCCTGTGGTGGGAAAATGCAGCAGCTACTGCATTTTCCCAACAATGCCCATCTGCAGCCTCACTGTGCCCATTTGCAGTCTAATTGTGCCCATCTGTAGTGTCACTGTGCGCATCTGCAGCCGTACTTTTCATTAGTAAAACAGCAAGTGTAACAGAGTGTCTCCCGCTGTGTATGCAGTCTGTTCCGCCGTCCATTGTAAGACAGCCCTGCCTCCTCCTCGTCCGTGCTAGAGAAACACTGATACAATGCTGGGAAACTGTATCGGAGTTCCGTCTATCAGAGGCAGGGCTTTCTTACAATGGACAGCAGAACAGACTGCATACACAGCGGGAGACACGCTGTTACACACGTTGTTTTACTAATGGAAGGTACGGCTCACTCGAGTATAAGCTGGGGTGGGGGTGGGGGGGTTCAGCCAAAAAAAAAGCTTATACTCGAGTATATACAGTAGTTTTTTTTGTTTTTTGTTTTTTGTTTTTTTTTTTGGAATATGTATTTATAGCAGAAACTGTGTGTGTGTGTATCTATCTATCCACACAGCCATTAATGTCTGAACCGCTGGCAACAAAAGTGAGTACACCCCTAAGTGAAAATGTCCAAACTGGGCCCAAAGTGTCAATTATTTTATATGATCACCATTATTTTCCAGCACTGCCTTAACCCTCTTGGGCATGGAGTTCACCAGAGCTTCACAGGTTGCCACTGGAATCCTCTCCCCCTCCTCCATGACGACATCACGGAGCTGGTGGATGTTGGAGACCTTGCACTCCTCCCACCTTCTGTTTGAAGATGCCCCACAAATGCTCAATAGGGTTTAGGCCTTGAGACATGTTTGGCCAGTCCATCACCTTTTACCCTCAGCTTCTTTAGCAAGGCAGTGGTCACCTTGGAGGTGCATTTGGGGTCGTTATCATGTTGGAATACTGCCATGCGGACCAGTCTCCGAAGGGAGGGGATCATGCTCTGCTTCAGTATGTCACAGTACATGTTGGCATTCATGGTTCCCTCAATGAACTGTAGCTTCCCAGTGCCGGCAGCACTCATGCAGCCCCAGACCATGACACTCCCACCACCATGTTTGACTATAGGCAAGACACACTTGTCTTTTATACCCCTCACCCTGGTTGCAGCCACACACGCTCGACACCATCTGAACCAACTAAGTTTATGTCAATCTCATCAGACCACAGTACATGGTTCCAGTAATCCATGTCCTTAGTTTGCTTATCTTCAGTTCAGCAAGCTGCGGGCTTTCTTGTGCATCATCTTTAGAAGAGGCTTCCTTCTGGGATGACAGCCATGCAGTCCAATTTGATGCAGTATGTGGCGTATGTTCTGAGCACTGATAGGCTGACCCTCCATCTTTTCAACCTCTGCAGCAATGCTGGCAGCACTCATATGTCTATTTCCCAAAGACCACCTCTGGATATGATGCTGAGCATGTGCACTCAAATTCCTTGGTCGACCATGGCAAGGCCTGTTCTGAGTGGAACCTGTTGGAGAGAGAATCCTCAAAGTTCTTTGCAATGAGGTGCCACGTTGAACTTCCAGTGAGAGAGTGATAACACCAAATTTAACATACCCGTTCCCCATTTAAACCAGAGACCTTTTAACCCTAATGAGTCACATGACCTTGGAGATGGAAAATGGATAATTGGGCCTAATTTGCACATTTTCACTTAGGAGTGTACTCACTTTTGTTGCCAACAGTTTTGACATTTAATGGCTGCGATTTTTTTTTTTTTTTTTTTTTTTTTTTTTTTTTTTTTTTTAGCGGACAGCAAATTTTAAACTTTTACAAGCTGTACATTCACTGCTTTACATTGTGTGTATGATTTTATAAAATCTCTCTCTATATATCTATATCTCTCTATTTTTGTTTATAGCACAATAAGAACTGCAGAGGTTATCAAATACCACCAAAAAGCTCTATTTGAGAGGGAAAAAAAGCATCACTTTTGTTTGGGTACAATGTCGCACGCCCGCGCAATTGTCAGTTAAAGTAACGCAGTGCCATATCGCAAAAAAAGGGCCTGGTCATTAAGGGGTAAATCCTTCCGGGGCTGAAGTGGTTAAGGCAGCTGATGAAACATAGATCGTGTTTGATCAGCTGTTTCTCTGGCTGCAGCAGTTGAAACCAGAAGTGAGGGCATCCTCAGTGTTTCCGGGATTTTTTTTCATCACAGAGGAGTTATGGAATGGATGTTCCTCCGTATCCTCTGCTTGTAGCCGGTAGGTTCCCTGGTGGAATGGGAAAGCCCGGGAACGACTACGGCTATGAAGCCGTCTGTATCATCATTGTTACAAGAAAACCCATTGCCAGCTTTAAAAACCAGTACCAAGATCATGACTGCAGCCATGATCCTGATATAACCACTTTTTGTCCAAAATGTTTATATATGTATGCTGGTTTATGTATAGAGGCTTTGTTTTAAACCACCAACCTAATGTGCAGGCATGAGTGCACTCAGGACACAAGATTTACAAAGCATCATAGAGATTTTCCTCAATTACTGTCAAACTGCAGCAAGACCCTTTTTTTTTTTCATTAAACGGGGAGGGAAATGTGGCATGTGCTGTCTGACCTGTCTGTCACTTTCTGGGAAATTCGCTGACTGAGGAAAGCAAACCTGCTGAACACCTGTAAATAAAAACGAGGCCACTCATACGGCGGACTATTTAAAGCCGAACTATACTCTCCTTCAGTCCATCGATGTCATGTCCTGGAGCTCCCCTTCAGCTGCTGACATCTTCAAGCTGCCAGCTTCCTGGTCTCGATTGCTGGCTGTTTGCCCAGAGTTGCGTCAGTTTCAGCATTGCCAAATTTGTACAGTGAGCTGGGAGTGCGCAGCTTACTGTACAGGGTAGAACACAGCTAAGTAACTAATGCAGGAGAGACAAAGCATGGCATTAACCACTTGCCGCCATATAGCAGAATGACGGCGGCAAAGTGGTTTCAATATCCTGACTGGGCGTCATATGACGTCTGCATGATATTGAGCAATCGCGGCAATCGTTGTTGAGACTCTTTACATCGTGATCAGCCGTGATTGGACATGGCTGATCATGTGGTAAATAGGAAGAGCCGGTGATCGGCTTTTCCTTACTCTTGAGTAGAGGAGAGCCGATCGGCTGCTCTCCTGACGGGGGGGGGGGGGGGGTCTGTGCTAATTGTTTATCAGCACAGCCTCCCCTCGGATCCCACCCAGGACCACCAGGGAAGCCATCCACACTGGACCACCAGGTATGCCCCCTAGACCCCCATGGAAATACTAATCTGTGCCCAGGTAGATGCCAATCAATGCCCAGGCAGCTGCCAATCAGTGCCCACTCACAATGCCTACCAGTGCCACCAGGGATGCCTATCAGTACCACGTATCAGTGCCACCCATAAGAACCCATCTTTGCAGCCTTTCAGTGCCCATCACTGCCACCCATGAGTGCCCATAGTGCCCGCTCATTGGTGCCACCTCAACTGTGCCGCCTTATCAGTGAAAGAGAAAACGTGCTTATTTACAAATTTTTTTATTTGTTTAGCAAAAACTAAAAACCGCAGAGGTGATCAAATACCACCAAAAGAAAGCTCTGTTTGTGGGAACAAAATGATAAAAAATTTAGTTTGGGTACAGTTTTGGATGACCGCGCAATTGTCATTCAAATTGCGACAGCACTGAATCCTGAAAATTGGTCTGGGCAGAAAGGTATAAGTGCTCTTTATTGAAGTGGTTAAAGTGGTTGTACACCCTAAACAACCACTTTTACCTACAGGTAAGCCTATAGCTGCTAGCAATAATCACTGTCTTCTCTTTCATCGCACCCCAGCCTGGAGAAGACAATGGCTTGTCAAAAAGGATTCCCACATCCCACACGGTCTGTGTTGATGGGGGAATCAAGCGAATGCCTTTCGTTGCAGGAATGAAATTCGCTCCATGTATGACCGGCCTTTGAGTCAGCATTCAATCCATAAACTGGGTTTGCAGGCAAAATATAGCACAATTGCTGCTATTGCCTATTAGGTTTGAACCTTGCAGACCAATCGGGCACCAGTTCTCTGTATAACAGAACAAGCTTCTGCCCTCATTGTGTTTTGAATGACAGGTGTAAGAGCGCTGTCACACTGTGGCCGCCCATGCGTTAGCTGTAAAGCACCGCTCATTTTAGCGGTGCTTTACTGCTGTTTAAGCGGCACTTTTTGGCCGCTAGTGGGGTGCGTTTAACCCCAAAGAAGGGGTTAAAAATGCCCATGTTGCAGCGCTTCCGATGCGCTGCCCATTCATTGCAATGGGCAGGGGCGTTTTGAGAGCGCTGTATACACCGCTCCCAAACTGCCCCAAAGATGCTGCTTGCAGGACTTTTTCCAACGTCCCGCAAGCACACCGCCCCAGTGTGAAAGCACTCGGGCGTCATGGGAGGCAGTTTTCAGGAGCTATTTCTAGCGCTAAAATGCCTGAAAACTGCCTCAGTGTGAAAGTGATCTTAGGAGGGTAGGAAATGTTTAGGTTTTTCCGGGCAAACTTTGCAGCAGAGCCTTACTCGTTTTCCAGATATAAAAACAGACCCGTTCGTACTACTGGTTCAACAATTGCACAACCTTTCCTTGTTATATAATATAAAACAACATATATCATAAACTTTTTGAAAATATAACTTTTTGGCCTAAAAGCAAAGCTCTGTGTGACAGAAAACTAATTCTGCATATCGCCCTGAACACGCCATCCCCACTATGAAACATGTTGGTGGCAGCATCACGATTATAGGGATACCTTTCTTCAGCAGGGAAGCTGGTCAGAGTTGATGGGAAGATGGAAGGAGCCAAATACAGGACAATCTTAGAAGAAAACTTGTTAGTCTGCAGTCTTGTGACTGTGGCAGAGGTTCACCTTCCAGCAGGGCAATGACCCTAAACATACAGCCAGAGCTACAATGGAATGGTTTAGATCAAAGCATAATTATGTGTTAGAATGGCCCAGTCAAAGTCCAGAACTAAATCCAATTGAGAATCTGTGGCAAGACTTTAACTGCTTGCCGACCGTCTCACGCTGATATGCATCAGCAGAAGGGCACGTACAGGCATATTAATGTACCTATATGTTGCCCCTTAAGTGGTTTGCGTGTGCCGCCGCGAGCTCTGTGAGTGTGATCACGGGTCCCGCGGACTCTATGTTCGCGGGTATACCCGCAATCGTCTCCTGGAGAGGAAGAACAGGGAAATGCTGATGTAAACAAGCATTTCCCCGTTCTGCCCAGTGACACTGACAACAGCTTCCTGTAATCAGGAGCTGTGATCACTGTTGTCATACACAGCCCCTCACCCCCACAGTTAGAATCACTCCCTAGGACATACTTAACCCCTACAGCGCCCCCTAGTGGTTAACCCCTTCACTGCCAGTCACATTTACACAGTAATCCATACATTTTTAATCACACTGATTGCTGTATAAATGTGAATGGTCCCAAAATAGCGCCAAAAGTGTCTGATCTGTCCGCCATAATGTCGCAGTCATGATGATAATCGCTGATCGCTGCCATTACTAGTAAAAAAAAAAAAATAATAATAATAATAAAAATGCCATAAAACTATCCCCTATTTTGTAGATGCAATAACTTTTGCGCAAACCAATCAAATACTTATTGCGATTTTTACCAAAAATATGTAGAATACGCATCAGCCTAAACTGAGGAAAATTTTCTTTTATATATTTCTTGGGGATATTTATTATAGTAAAAATTAATGCGTTTTTTTTTTTTTTTTCAAAATTTTCACTTTTTTTGTTGTTTTATAGTGCAAAAAATCTGCAGAGGTGATCAAATACCACCAAAAGAAAGCGCTATTTGTGGGATAAAAGGACGTCAATTTTGTTTGGGTGCAACGTCACACGACCACGCAATTGTCGGTTAGAGCGACACAGTCCTGAATCGCAAAAAGTTCTCTGTTTTAGGGTATCTGCCCCATTGTGTAGTTTTCAGCAGGCAGCCTGTAATAGGTGGACCAGCTGGTCCCTCCCACAGCTGTGCTCTCTGCACTGGCTATTTACAGCACAGTGATGTCACAGATAATTTTAACTGGATTTGCAAACACATTTGGTGCACACATTGGGTTTATATCCTTTTTTGGCTGTTGTGAAAAGATTAAAGCTGAATTTAAAGAGAATACATTTTTTTTTTTTTTTATTCTGACTTGTTCTTTGTAAAATAAGTTTACAAAGTTTAAGGATTACCGCTCGGTAAGGTAAAAGTTCCATTCAAACTGGAAGGTACAGCCAACACTGTACTTCAAGTGTTGCCGGGTGTGAGAGGTCTCTCTTACCTTGAAGGGATTCTGCCATTTTTACATACTCCAGTCCCCCCAACCCCCCCCCCCACCCCGTCCACAGAATGCCATGTGTCCTGTGACCAGAATACAAAGATGTTTTCAGAATTGACAAGGGGAGAGTAAAGGCAAAGTAAACTAGAGGATACTTTTGAGCAATGGAGCTCGCAGCTGAAGTGTACAGTATCGTGTTGGATGTACTTTCTGGCATCAATGAAATGGGGGTGGTGTATGGTGGGGTGTGTGTTTTTTTTTTTTTTTTTTTTTCTCCTCTCCTGGGGGCAAAGCTGGAGATCTTAACTCTGTTTTAAACTTTCTGATATTAGGTTGACTTTTTGACTACTGAGATTTATTTTTTTATGAATCAGTATTTTCACCATAACTGGCTCCGTGCTGTGCTTGATGCGCGCACAATGATTTGAACTTTTTACCAGTTAAGCAGCCATCCAGTATTTTAAAGTGGAACTTCTGCTTTAAGTGCTTCTCGCCCCCTAACATGCCACATTTGGCATGTAACTTTTTTTGGAGGGTGGGGCAGTTATCTAGTTTTGACAGGTGCCCAGCTCCCACTCACTTCTTTTGTCACCTGGGCAACTCCTCCTCTCCCACTCCCTCTCTGCAATCTTCTATGACGTATCACAGGTCCCAGAAGATTCCCTGGCCACTAAGAGCACAGCGCGGCTCACACCCAGCTGTGAAGCTGCTAGCTGTCACAGCCGGGTGCCCACAATTGCGCCGACGCGGGGGAGAGAAACAAAACTTTGGGCGGCCGCATTGCTGGACCCTGGGACATGAGTGTCCAAAAGTCGGCAGCTATACTTTTTGTAACTGACTTTTTTTAATAAACTTGCAAACAAATAGAACTTTGCTTTCACTGAATTTTTTTTTTTCTTTCTCCAAACATGGGAAACATAATGGTGCATTCATTGTCTGTCTGCTCCATCATCCATTTCAAATACATCTCCTTTCTACAAACATGCAGACTAAACAGTACGTTTACTCAGCTAAAAGTCAAAATTTGCATCTACACTCACTCCACTATCAAAACTCTCCAGATACAAATAATTATTTTGGTTAGAGAGGGAAAGAATTACTACTTTTTTTTTTTTTTTTTTTTTTTTTTGTCTTGCCAGTTTATGAGTGTTTATGCCAACTTTGTTCCTGAAAATTTTGCCTATTCTCTTCATAAATGCTCTAATTATGTAAAGTTGACTGGTAACCGTTATTGGACAGCTAGACATTCCCCCCCCGCGCCATTTTTTGGGCGTGGAAGTTCCCCTTAAAATCCATATCAGACCGAAGGCGGGGGGTTCACCTTCAAGATCCTCTGTACAAGTCGCACCATCGTGATCTGACTTCCGGTGCGACTTCTATTCAAATCAATGGGCTCCCATAGGGAACCATTGATTTTAAATAGAGGCAGAGAAATGCTGCTAAAAGCTAGCACGGCCAAACACGCATTGACGCCAATGCAAAACGCTGATAGTCGCTTTTTTTTTTTTTTTCCTGGCGTCGGTACTAGCTTTACAGCTCGTTTTTTATAACACCCATGGGCATGTGGCCTAAGATTTGGATGTGTGGCAAACCACGGTGAATACAATTCATTTTACATAATGGTGCTGCACATATGATGCAAGTTCCAATAGTAAATAATTTATAAACCCTTATTTGCAGTTTTATAAATATTCTTCAACAGGATTATGTTGTAATGTGCTGCAACGCATGTGCGTTGGGGTGCCATTGAAAATCACCGGCAATGTGCAGTCAAGGCTTTTCTTATTCTTGGTTCACGCCTTAGTCAATCAGTGATCTGGAACATACCTATAGATGACCTTTCCCAGCACCTATTAAATGTACTTGTTTGTTCCAGGTCTGGCTCGCCAAGTAGTACAGGAAGACAACAGGTGACATTCTTGAAGCATGGGCCCTTATAATAAATTCATACAAGCGCGCATCCACAAGTGCTTCCTACAAATATTAGAAATGTGAAAAAAATGTAATCAAAAAATAACAAAAATATTATACCATACAAGATATGTCAACACCTATCTCATCATAACCTGTGTGATAAAGCATATATAAAGGTGTAACCCAATACATTGATATGACTCTAACATATTGAATAAAAGGAATGTAAAAATGAAACAATTTGTGATACAATGTGACTCTAAAAATGGTGAGATAAAATGTATCTATTAACATCAACAAAACATTGGTCCCATGAATGATAGTCCCAATATGTAGTAGGAAAAAGCCACAGATCTTCAACACTTGTAAGAAATATCAATGTACTTCCTGCTTGAGTGTGTATATATATACTCAAACAGGAAGAACATCGATATTTCTTACAAGTGTTGAAGATCTGTGGCTGTTTTTTTCCTACTACATATTGGGACTATCATTCATGGGACCAATGTTTTGTTGATGTTAATAGATACAATGTGACTCTAAAAATGGTGAGATAAAATGTATCACAAATTGTTTCATTTTTACATTCCTTTTATTCAATATGTTAGAGTCATATCAATGTATACACCTTTTATATATGCTTTATCACACAGGTTATGATGAGATAGGTGTTGACATATCTTGTATGGTATAATATTTTTGTGATATTTTTTTTTTTTATCACATTTTTTTTCATTTATTTCTAATATTTGTAGGAACCACTTGTGGATGCGCGCTTGTATGAATTTATGACACATTTGGGCCTTTTGTATTTTTGGGCTTACATGAGCAGCTGCACCCCCCCCCCCTCCTTTTTCTGTATATGGTTAGCGCAATACACCTTTACCACCTTATGTTTTCCAGGAAAGTTTAGTTGTGGCCTCTGGTACTGGCATATAAAATGTTTCTACAATCCAAGCCATCTATGAGATGAATTTTTGAGCAAGGTTGAGTAAGATTCTCTGCTGCAAATCTGGGTCATTGCACAGTTGTAGTGTGTGGGGTTTTTTTTTTTCTTTGTAAATTTTAAAGTAGAACTGTGAGTGCATATGGAGATGTGCTAATGTGTTGCCATATGGTAACATAAACATTTGCATTCTACAGAAAATGTGTAACTTTCACAAGAACAAATACAATATGTATGTCGATACAGCAGGCTGTCATTCTTGGCATGATGATTGGCCTATTTTTTGCTTTGAGGATAAAACTGGAAGTTAAAGCAGTTGTAAACCACTGCACTTTTTTTTTTCTTTGCCCTACCTGCAAGGTGAAGGCATAATGTGCTAGTATGCATCGCAATACTAGCACATTATGTGAAACTTGCCTCAAAATGAAGCCTTCCAACGATGCAATGTCACCGCTGGAGACGCCATTCCATCTATACCCGGCCTTTCTTTCTGGGTTCACGGTTGCGGCTCTGACTGCCCAGAGTCGCAATGATGTCACTCACGCGCAATGCACGTAGGAGCCGCTGGTCACAGCACACTGCTCTGAAAAGGTCGGCCGTTTCTTCAGAGTGCAGGCGCTGGTGAAGTTACTGGCTGCTAGGACAGTAAATCTCTCCTAAACTGTGCATGTTTAGGAGATATTTACACTACCTAATAGGTTTACCTATTGGGACGCCTATATTAAGGCTTGCCTAAGGATGTAAATTGACTTCCTCTTGAAAAGAAATATCCTCAAAGTGAGGGGCAATCCCCTTTCTAGACAGTTGTCACTATAATTGCAGTCCCCATTTTATCTTTTTGTTCTGGTGACTGCAATGGTTTGAATTTGTTAGTTTGTGGCATTGGTCCTTAGGACAGTTAGAAAGGGTAAACCTATCCAAAAATATGGCAACCACCCCAACGTATATATCTAGCCTTTTACACACACACACACACACACACACACGTCCCTGTTCTGCCTCTCCTACCCGCGATCGCTCATGTCCGTCGGTCTTCGCAACCACCGGTCACGAGCATCAGCACCCCCGCTGTGCAGCCGGTGCACGCGCCTGCTATCCCACTTAAACGGACCGACATATAGCTACGACGATTCGCGAAGTTGTGCTGACCCGCCGCAGTATGATGGCGGCTGATCAGCAAGTGGTTTAAAATATTTTTTTCCAGCAAGAACTCATCTATGTGGTATTTTATTAAACTCCCCAGTATCTTCCTAACTATAGAAGTTAAACTAACAGGGCTATAGTTACTTGGTAACGATTTTGTTCCCTTTTTAAATATAGGCACCACATTGGCCCTACGCCATTCCAGTGGTACTATTCCCATCATTGAGTCCCTAAAAATTAGATACAATGGCTTTGAAATGACAGCACTCAAATCTTTTATGATCCGTGGGTGGATGCGATCTGGTCCAGGAGCTTTATCCACCTTTTATTCTGTCTAAAGTAGTAAAGTATCTACATTTTCCTTCTTTGTCCCAGTCACCCACTCTAGATTATTTTGTAAAGGGCCTACATGCTCAGACCTGACCTTTTTACTATTAATATATTTGAAGAATTTTTTTTTGAGGTGTGTCCTATTTTTTGCAATCCCGTGTTTGGTTGGTTTTTTTGTTTTTTAAATCTTTGCGTCCTTGATTTACTTTTTACATATTCTGTTCTGTTTGTAACATTTAAGCGATAAGTGTTCCTACATTTTTTTTTTTAATTTTTTTTTTCCCCTTAAAAGCTCTTTTCTTATTTATAGCCATTTTAACTTTTGGCAGTAAGCCACATAGATTTTGTTTTTAGCCTTTTAGCAGCTTTTAAGACCAGCCGCAGTCGTTTGATAACGGCACAATGGCTCTCCTGCGCGAATCGCCGTAGCTGTACAGTGGCTCAGTTGCGGGCGTGCTTGCTCCCGCTGCGGGAGCATGCCCGTGGGTCGGGAGGACTCGATGTCCTCTGTCGACCTGCGATTGACTTGTACCAAGGCAGAACTGGGCAATGCCTATGTAAACAAGGCATTTCCTTGTTGTGACATGACAGGGATCTACTGTTCCCAGTGGTCAGGAACAGTAATCTGTCCTGTCCCAGTAAGCCCATCCCCCTACAGTTAGAAACACTCCTAGGGAACACTGTTAACCCCTTGATTGCCCCCTAGTGTTAACCCCTTCCCTGTCAGTGACATTTATTCAGTAATCGGTGCCTATTTTTTAGCTCTTATCTCTGTATAAATATCACTGGTCCCAAAAAAGTGTCCGATCTGTCCGTCGCAGTCCCAATTAAAAATCACAGATCACCGCCATTATTAAAAAAAACAAACAAAAATGCCATAAATCTATTCCCTATTTTGTAGACGCTATAATTTTTGCGCAAACTAATGAATATACGCTTATTGCAATATTTTTGGTAAAAAAAAAAAAAATGTAGACGAATATATATCGGCCTAAACTGATGAAGTTTTTTTTTTTTGGTTTTTTTTTTTATAAAAAAAGGGGGATATTTTTACTATAGCAAAAAGTAAATAGTTTTTTTTTTTCTAAAATTGTCGTGTGGGTTTTTTTTTTTTTTGTTTATAGCGCAAAAAATATCCGCAGAGGTAATCAAATGCTACCAAAAGAAAGCTCTATTTGTAGAGGTAAAAACGTCTATTTTGTTTGAGCACAACGTCGCACGACCGCGCAATTGTCAGTTGTTAAAGCGACGCAGTGCTTAATTGCAAAAAAATGCTCTGGTCATTAAGGGGGTAAAATCTTCTGGGGCCGAAGTGGTTAAACTTGTTGCCCATGGGAATATACTTAGCAGTGAGTTCACATAGTCACTTTGAAGAATTCACATTTCTGTTTTGTGTTCATCAATGTCAATGTTCCCTCCCAGTCTTGGTCTTGAAGAGCACCCCTCAACCTTGGAAAATTTGCTCTTTTAAAGTGTGTGTGTGTGTTTTTGCTTACAGCCAAAATCAAATCCTGTTATGGTCACTGCTACCCAGATGTTCCTTTTTTATATGAACATTAGAAATAAGCATGGTTTGAGATTACCGGGTCCAACAGAGCATCATTCCTAGTTGGGGCCTCAATAAACTGGACCATAAAATTGTCCTGTAATAGGTTTATACATTTTTGCCATTCAACTGTTCCAGCAGTGCCATTACTTCAGTCAATTTCCGGGTAGTTAAAATCCCCCATTATCACCGTCCCAGCCCTTTCCATCTGGTGGTCTATAACAAACTCCAATGATTAACTTTGAATTATGCACATCTATATGCAGTTCCACCCATAATGCTTCAGCCACATCATACTCTCCATCAATTAGGTCCTCATTCACACTTGCTTTGAGATCACTTCTCAGACACAGACCTTTCCTTTTTTTTACCCTGTCTGTCTCTCTGAAAGAATACATTAGCTAGTAATATTAATAACCCAGTCGCAAGGAATGAAGCCAAGATTCAGCAATACTGATTACATCATAGCTCTCCTCGTGCACCAGAGCTTCCAACTAGCCTATTTTGCTTGGCAGACTTCTGGCATTGGTGAACAAACACTTTTAATGCATTATTACGTTTTGCTCTGGTGTTTTGCATATCTTTTCTTAGTAGTACAAATAGCACTATAATTTCCTATGGCTGTTTGCAACATGGGAACCTTTATGGCACCTGCTAGGAGCTCTTGTGCTAGAATTATTGTTCTCACTCTGACGTTCGTGGCAATATGTCATATGGTGCAACTGAAACCAGAATTAACATCACTATTGTTTGCATGTGAGATCGAGGCATGGATTTGCCTCGGTCTCACTGCAATCTCTCTCCCCTAGCCGGCGGCTGTGTTCCCGGCCATCGGTAATAGCGGCAGAAAGTGAAAGTTATCAACCGCTATGGAGGTGCCGCATCACTGAAGCCAGGAGCTGGCTGACCAGCTTGTGGTTAAAGGTTCACTCTGTGTTCGCAGGGAGCGCTGTATAAACTATATGTAACATTAGATACATACAGTAAATAGCGCTGTGATTTAGCAGCAGTATGTTGACTTCTGTCCCATTCCTGGAGCAAAATAGGACACAGTGGGGCTTGGCCCCTCCCCTACCCCTTCACTATGGCTCTGATTGATAGCAGCAGGGGCCAATGAGGGAGAGAAAAGGGAGAGCAGCTGCTTATGTGCATATCACTGGATCGTGCTCAGATAAATTATGGGGGTGGGGGGGAGCTGCATACTGAAGGTTTTTCTATTCATTTATAGAATGTATGAAGGTAAAAAGCCTTTAGAATCACTCTAATCGTACAGTACTGGGCACAGGCTTGGTATTCATAGACCCTGGGTTAGGGGCTCGTACCATCACTGGCAACGTTACCCCACACTGTTGGGGTGACCTGTAATATTGTTTTGGGCAATGGGTCCTGAAAAGCACTCGCATTCACTTACTGCAATCCGTATAGTCAGCTGCAGGTTGCTGTACTGGTCCAGGCCTGTGGTTAATCCCTGTGGAACCCAGATCCTTAAGGCAGGATAAAAGGGGTGGTGTATTCCCACGGTGATGGGCATAGCCTGGTGCCTGGTCACTATATAGATTCCAGTGTCGTATACCAATAAGACAGGTTACCCTATATTTCTGACTGTTCCTGTAAGAACTGGGTTATGTTTGGAATGTGATCACTTTACTCAGTGTAAGCTATTAAACTTGGTTCTAAAAAAACAAAACAATTTAGAGCTTTGGTCCCAGGGGGATAACCAGATGTTCTATCGCACACTTTACTGCCACTTCTGCCTACAGCCCTCGGCCTTTTTTTTTGCCACAAGGATTTTGTTACAGGATGGTCTACACCAGGATTGCTGCATGCTCATTCCGAACATGCTTACCATATTCTGCACCCTACTTCGTGGGTACTCCACAGAGTAATACTCTCACCTGTAGTTGTTGCAAAACTGCAGGTAAACATTTGCTCTACAAAAAGCCTAAGCAACACTCAACCTCAGGGTGACCTTGCCCCCCCCCCCCCCCCCCCCCCCCCCCCCCCGCGCGCGAGCATGAACTACTTTTAATACTGGTATCTGTATCCAATTCTAGTTGTATTTCAGGCATGCAACAAGAGGAAAAGCAAGATTTCCAAAACGTCTTTCAGGACAGCACCCGAGAGATCATGGCTCCTCCTCCCACAGGAAACACCTCATCAATTAAGTCTTTAAATTGGAGCCCTCCACGTTGCCTCGTCAGTTTTTTGTGTTTCCTCCAGCTGGAGGAACACCTCTGGTGGGAGCCATGATCTCTCAGGTTTATCCTGGGAGACACAGGTTCTCACCTGTTAGGTCTTTTTATGGCTAGGAGAGTGAGCCTCCCACTTGCCTCTCAGATGGATGGTCCCGTGGGCTCCCTCTCCCTCTTCCGTGCTCGGGGAGAGCCTGTACGTCTGGGGGTGCTGTCTCCAAATTTTTTGGCCAGACAGGCGGCCGTCCTCTGTTCCCTGTGGGCTGCATTGGAGGAACGAGCGGCGGCCGCCATGTTTCTGGTGGCAAAAGAGCGCTTCAGCCACGTCCTGTAATGGGAGGAGGCAGTACTTCCGGGTCGGCGTGCGCGTCATTTCTGGTCGCAAAGCGCAGTGGGAGAGGGCAGGGTCACCTGGTGCCTTATTTCCGGTTCCAGGTCAGCGCAGCGACGTTTTCGAATCTGGAACCGGTCGTTTCTCTACGCACCACAGACAGCTATGGATAGCGATGCAGCGGATAAGGGGGCAAGCCAAGGCGCCAGCAAGGCTAAGGTAAGGGACTGTGTCCTCTATTACCCGGGGCCGTTTTCTCCTGTGGGGGGGTTACTCACCCTTTCCCCCCCTTCCCCCCCCCCCTTCCCCCACCACCCCCCCCCCCCCTTCATGGGAATGTATGTTGCAGTGGCTAGATTTAGTATATCTGCCCTACAACAGGGGATTAGGTGGTGGTGGCTTGCTGGGCACATGGAAAGTGAGATGTTATCTTCCTTAGTGCACCTGGGTGTCTTATTTGCGCTGTATTGCAGCCTTTTTAGCGTGGTTCCATGTCTCTTTTCTGTTTGTCCAGGCCAAAGGTTCTGCCCAACCAGTCAAGAAAAGGTGCCCTGTCTGCAAAGAGAAATTAAGCGATACTTGGACCAAAACGCTTTGTGCAGAGTGCATTACAAATTTGGTCAGAGAGGAGACTCCATCCGTATGTGGCGACTTGGTTTCAACAAAGGATGAGCTCCGGGCCACCTTTCAAGCTTTTAGGTCTAACCTAAGGGAGGAACCAGGTCCCTCTAGGGCAGTGGTTCTCAACTCCGGTCCTCAGGACCCACTAACAGGCCAGGTTTGCAAGATAACTGAAATATATCACAGGTGATATAATTTGCTGCTCAGTGATTGCAGTATTCTAGTCTGCATCTCCCCAAGGTAATACTTAAAATCTGGCCTGTTGGTGGGTCCTGAGGACTGGAGTTGAGAACCACTGCTCTAGGGATTCTTTGGTTCCGCAGCCATCTTCAGAACCCCAGCGCAGCTCTCAAATAATTTTTAGGGGTTCGATATCCCAGGACGCTTCCCAAGGGTCCGTTTCCCTCGCTCCAGATGATACGGATTCTGAGGAGGAGGAAAATGAATCAGATGCTGCTTCTAAATACAGATTGTCACTAGAAGAGGTGGGAGGACTCCTGAAGGTAATCCATGCCACTTTGGGGATAGAAGAGGAAAAGAAGGAACTCTCCCTGCATGACCGCATGTATGCTGGTTTAGGAGATTCAAAAGGCCATTCTTTTCCAGTCCATTCAGTTATCACTGATATGATTAAAAAAGAGTGGCTGGAACCTGAGAAAAAGCCTTTCTTTTCCCGGGCTCACAAGAAAAGATTTCCATTTGAGGAAAATCCAGATTCTATATGGAATAAGGTTCCAAAATTGGACTCTGCCTTTTCTCAAGTCTCTAAGTCTACGGACCTCGCCTTTGAGGATATGGGCACTCTGAAGGAGCCCATGGACAAAAGGATGGACCTGCTTCTTAAAAGAACCTGGCAATCAGTGATGCACAATCTGAAACTAGCAATGGCAACAACCTGTGTTGCAAGGAACTTGGATCACTGGGTTAACTAGTTGAAAGCCCATGTCATAGCAGATTCCTCAAAACGGGAGATTCTAGACTCTTTTTCAACCCTGTCTGCAGCAATATCATATATTGCGGATGCGTCTGCGGAATCTATCCGCATGTCAGCAAGGTCAGCAGCTTTAACTAATTCTGCCAGAAGGGCCTTATGGCTGAAGACGTAGCCAGGGGATGCTGCATCTAAAAATAGACTGTGTGGTATTCCGTTTGCAGGTGATCTGCTATTCGGTTCAGAGCTAGAGTCCATTCTTGACCGTACGGCAGATAAGAAAAAGTCGTTTCCGGTTAAGAAAAGGCAGGTGCAAACCCGTAAGCGTTTCTTTCGGCCCCAAAAAGGTCAGCAGGAAGGAAAAACGCAGGGCAAGAGGAAGTCATGGTCTTCTCAGAATCCCAAAGGTAGGGGTGGAGTCCTCATCAATCCTCCTGCGGCCTCCGCAAAACCACAATGACTCCTTCAAGGTCGGGGGAAGACTCCAGGAGTTTCTTCCTCAGTGGAGAGCCATTTCTTCAAATCAGTTCGTTGTAAATATGCTCTCGCTTCTTCTCCCTGAACAGGAACGAGGCATCACTGGGAGTGGATGCTCTGGCGCACGATTGGAAATTTCACCTCTGTTACGCATTCCCCCCGTTTCAGCTTATCCCTCGGGTCATAGCAAAAATCAGGAAGGAGGATACAACCGTGATCCTCATTACTCCCTTCTGGCCAAAAAGGCCTTGGTTTTCATCCCTTCTTGAGATGCAACTAAAACCATACTGGCACCTTCCGTTAAGAAAAGACCTTCTGTTACAAGGTCCTCTGCTTCACCAGGAAGTAGCAAAACTAAAGCTCACGGCCTGGCTACTGAGGAACAGCTCTTGAAGAGAAAAGGTTTCTCGGATAGGTTGGTAGCTTACCCTCCTATCCAGTAGAAAGAAGGTTACAAGAGCAATATATTCCAAAGTTTGGAAAATCTTCAACTCCTGGTGCACAGCATCTGACAGATCACCAAAACAAACTTCTTCTGTTCTTGAGTTTCTGCAAGAAGGGGCGGTTAAGGGCCTAGCGGTCAACACCCTCAAGGTTCAAGTTGCTGCGCTGGGGGTATTCCTGGAAAAATCCATTTCATCAGAACCCCTAGTAATAAGATTCTTCAAAGCTCTTACCCGGTCTAGACCAGTGGTAATCAAAAGCTGTCCAGCATGGGACTTATCGGTTGTTCTACAGGCCCTGACCAAGGAACCTTTTGAACCCATTAATTTAGCCTCCCTGAAATTAATTACTTTGAAAACAGTTTTTTTAGTGGCTGTTACAACAGCTCGAAGAGTCAGTGAGCTGCAAGCCTTATCAATCAGGGAGCCTTTCTTTTCCATTTTTTCAGACCGAATTGTTCTGAAGATGGATCCTAATTTTTTGCCGAAGGTCGCTTCGATCCAGAATCGAACTCAGGAAATAATACTTCCTACCTTTTTGTTCTAATCCATCGTGTAAGAAGGAAGAAGAATGCCATACCCTGGATGTTAAAAGAGCAGACTTGAGTTACTTGGAAAACACTAAAGACTTTAGATGTTCAGATGCTCTATTTGTTTTATTTTCTGGTAATAAAAAAGGAAGACAAGCTTCTAGAGGAACCATTGCCAGATGGTTGAGAATGGCTATCTCAGAAGCCTATTCCCTTACAGGTCAAGAGAGTCCAATGAATGTCCGGGCTCATTCTACAAGAGCTTCGGCGGTGAGTTGGGCAGAAAAAGCTAGCGCCACCCCCGAACAAATCTGTAAGGCAGCTACTTGGACAAGTCTGACAACCTTTGCCCGTCATTATAGGTTAGACCTCATGACGGCTGGGGACCAGGCCTTTGGAAGGAAAGTCTTACAGGCTGTTGTCCCACCCTAAATGGAGTAAGTCTCGATTATCCTCTCGGGTGCTGTCCTGAAAGACGTTTTGGAAAATTGCAAGTTAGACTTACTGGTAACTTGTTTTCCAATAGGCTTTCAGGACAGCAGTAACCCGCCCTTTTTTATGCTAATGCTGTAATACTATGATATAACTGTCGCTTATGTGTTGCAGCTGGGGCTGGAGTTCTCTACAAACAACTGACGAGGCAACGTGGAGGGCTCCAATTTAAAAACTTAATTGATGAGGTGTTTCCTGTGGGAGGAGGAGCCATGATCTCTCGGGTGCTGTCCTGAAAGCCTATTGGAAAACAAGTTACCGGTAAGTCTAACTTGCAATTTTTTGGGAAAAAATACACTTCAATAAAAAAAAAAAAGCGAGACAGTAAAGTTAGCACAATTTTTTTTTTGTTTTTAATGTGAAAGATGTTACGCCGCAAGAATCGCGAGAGAATCGTGATCTATCCTCTAAGCAAAAAAATCGTGATTCTCATTTTAGCCAGAATCGTGCAGCTCTAAATAATTTTGCCAGTTTGTTTCATTAGAGGTTCGGAACAGAATGACCAAATTTGTTAAAGCTGGCAGTACAGTTGCTCAAATAACTACTCTTGCAGTAGTAATGTGGTGGGGGCGGCTCTGAAAATTTTTTAACCTTGAAGTAATTATTAAGTATATAAGTATTTTGAAGTAAATTCGTTTTCTGTAGCAGAAGACCACACCTAATTCCACTGTCAGCTGAGAACAGAAAATTGAGGCCACAGAGGGCATATGATTGCGAAACCTTGACGGAAAAATGCTGGGTCGAATAAATCTTTCAGCTACAGTGTTCTGATGGCAGGGCTAGAATGTGGTGTGTGTGTGTGTGTGTGTGTGTGTGTGTGTGTGTGTGTGTGTGTATTGCATATCTCGTTGTGGTAATCTAATTGTGTAAGGAAATGTTTTCTGCCCCTTCATATCCATTAAACATCCTTTGAGCGCCATGCCGTACCTAAGTATTCTTGCCAATGGTGTGTATTTCCTTGTCAAATTTGTTTATTTTGAATAAAATAAAGGAGAACTGAATTTTGCAAAGATTGTGGTACATATTCAAAGGGTAACAAACTAATTACTTCAATTGGAAAGAGACCAATACAAATTCAAATACTATATCGCACTATATAAATGTGAAACATCTCATATAATTGAAAAGAAAGACAAAGGTAGATTGACTGTCAGTCTGATTTAAAAACGAGGTGATTAACAAATCAGTAAAGCAAAAGTACATTTTGAGTACCATATAAGAACTGATAAAAGGCAAAGTGTCATGAAAAAGGAGTAAGAGAATAGAAGTAGTACAGAAAAGGGAAAAAATACAGCGGGAATAAAGGATAAATTTGATAGAGGTAGTGCGGTTTCAACCGAATGAAGGGTGATGAAAGGGTAAGTGAAGTATTATTACCATGGCAATAGTAAAGTGTCAAAGTCAGGAGGTTTACAACGTTTAACCCAAGGTAACCAAAGTTTTTCAAATTTGCAGATCCGATCTCTCTAAATTGCTACCATTTTAGCACGAACAAGGGCTCTATTGGTTCTGTGAATGGTTTTGGCTACAATCAGATTTTGGGTTTTTTATGCCTTAAGGTTTGTTTTTTGGTAAGAACTGTTAAAGAAGGCAAAATTGATTCCGTGTAGTTCTGTCTAGTTTTGGATTCAAAAGAGCTATAGCAGGATTAGGTTTTATGGTGGTTTCAAAAACTTTAGAAAATCAAAAACTGCCTTCAAAAATTTTTGGGCTGTTGAACAATCCCACCATATATGGATTTGGGTGCCAGGATCTGAACCGCTATGAAAACAAGCTGCAGGGTAATGGGGAGTATTTTTCGCTATCCTAGCAGGAACTAAATACCAACGAGAGAACACCTTATAATTTGTTTCCACAGCAACAACATTAGAGGAAGCAGATTTAGTGGCTAACCATATACTGGACCATTCAGTATCATCGAATGAGCGGTTTCAATTTTGCCCATTTAGAAACCTAGGGAGAGGGGCTAGTATCAAAACTAGCTAGAATTTGTTTCTAAAACAGTATGTATTTCAATCATGACTTTTGCTTGGAGTTTCCCTTTACATGTGGCCCATGCATCACATCAGTGGTGGAGGGTGCATTGTTTTAACCTCCCAAACGTAGTGACATTTTAGTCAGACCTCAAGAAAATACCCTCTATGACATATTTCCTTCAATTTGTTTTTGTCATATGCTTGATTCAAGGGAATGTAACAGTAACTTCCCTGAACACATCTGTGTATATGACTAATACAATCTGCCAGGAATTGTGAATCATTGTATTGAAATGAAAAACCTTGCGTCTTGCTTTCTAAACGTAAATACTGTGGAGTTTTGCAATGGCTAGAGTTACAGTATATGCAGGGAATATTGAAATGCATTTCAATACACTTAAAACAAGTAGGCTTACTTTTTCGATGTGTATATTAAAAATTATTTAGGTTTTCAGGTCAGGGAAATGTTCTTTTTCATACTAAAATCTTTTCCTTTTGTTGAAGGGCACAGCAAAGACCTTTTTTTTAAGATCTGCGTTTGTGTTATAGACCACCTGCAGCAGAAGCACGTTTGGGCAAAAAACAAAAGCTCAGCCCAACACCCTCATCTTTTAGTAGTAACTCAGGTTTTTTCCTAATCTCAAGTAAAATTTTTAGATTTCTGATGGGGATCTCCTTCCTTGCAGGGGCTTTTTTCCAGAACTTTAGTCAACTGCTGAATATGTGATAGTCTAGGTAGAACATTGAACATCATGGGAAATGTAGTTCCAAAACATCTGGGGTGTCAAGTTTCGCCCCAACTGCTCTAGACCAGGGGTCTCAAACTGGTGGCCCTCCAGCTGTTGCGAAACTACAAGTCCCATCATGCCTGTGCTTGTGGGAGTCATGCTTGTAACTGTCAGCCTTGCAATGCCTGATGGGACTTGTAGTTTTTCAACAGCTGGAGGGCCACCAGTTTGAGACCCCTGCTCTAGACCATCAGTTCTTATGGATGTTCTCGCCAAGTTGTCGAGCCTTAAAGTGAAATTGTTTCTCTAGTGGACCAACCTGTGTCCAGGGGAAATTTTAATGCAATCGACTCAAATGCTATTGGCTTTCCAGTCCTCTCAAGAAAGCCATTAACTTTCTGCTCTAAGGGGTTTGCTTGTTTTGTGCAACACTGGACAATATATTGCATTTCATGGAAGATAACCGCTTCTTTCTGCTTCAGCATAAAAAGTTTTTTTCTTTCTTTTAAATTGATTTTTTGACCCTAGGGTTCCTTAGGCTAAAGCTTTAACCGCTTCAGCCCCGGAAGGATTTACCCCATTAATGACCAGGCCATTTTTTGCGTTACGGCACTGCATCGCTCTAACTGATCATTGCAACTGACAGTCGTGCGACCTTGTACCAAAACAAAATTGATCTCTCCCCCCCCCCCCACAAATAGAGCTTTCTTTTGGTGGTATTTGATCACCTCTGCGGTTTTATTTTTTGCACTATAAACAAAAAAGCTGACAATTTTGAATTTATTTTTTTTTTTTTGAATTTTTTTTTTTTTTTTTTTTTTTTTTTACTTTCTGCTATAATACATATCCAAAAAAAAAAAAAATTAAATAAAAAGTATTAATCAATTTAGGCCTTTTTTGTATTCTGATAAATATCTTTGGTAAAAATTGCAATAAGTGTATATTGATTGGTTTATGCAAATGTTAGTCTACAAAATAGGGGAAAGATTTAGGGACTTTTTTTTTTTTTTTTTTCTACTAGTTATGCCGAAAATCTGTGATTTTTTAGCGGGATTGCGGCGGACAAATCTTACCCCAAGTGACACTTTTTCGTGATCAGTGCTATAAAAAAGCTCTGATCACTATATAAATGGCAATGGCAGGGAAGGGGTTAACACTAGGGGGCGATCAAGAGGTTACGTGTTCCTTTAAAGAGGTGTTTCTAACTGTTAGGGGGATGGAGTGATTGGGATTAGAGCGAGATCCTCCTATCCTCTGTCAGAACAGGGATCTGCCTTGTTTAGATGGGCAGATCCCCATTCTGCCTCTCTTCACCAGAGTGGGTGGCCGGCGGGCACATGGCCGCAGTACCACATGCACATACCAACATACAGGTACGTTGGTTTGCCCAGCCGAGCTGCCTTGCCGTAGTATATATGCGGAAGGTGGTCGGCAAGTGGTTACAGCGGTAGTAAACTCAGATAATGTTACCCCAAATCATCAATATGCAATTTCATGTTGCTGTTTAGTAGCTATGCTGCACATACATTATGCAAATAGAACATTCTTACTTGAAAAAAATTTTACTTTTTATGATCGCCTCTGCTTGTACTCAGCCGCTGCCATTATAACTCCTGTCTTCCGTCTCTCAGTTGTTTTTTATTTCTGCCCTCACTCTTTTTCTGTGGCCATAATCCCACACGTGCGCATTCGTTCCTGAAGCCAAGCCTCGTTTTCATGTCATACAGACAGGCTCTGTCCTCAGCTCTGCGCTCCAACCCCTGTGACGTAGCAAGTCACATGGGGTTAGGATCAGCTTCTCAGCGCGGGAGTGTCACGGGATCTCGGGACTGACGTCAGCCAAAGGAAATGACGCAGCCCCGGCATGTACACAATTTTCCGGCAAGAAGAAAAGCCTGCCGGAAAAACGGGACTAACTGCGCATATGCCGATTATGTCATTGATTAGAAAAGGACAGATTACACAGAAAGGGATATGGTAAAGGGATAAGGTAAGGAAGCGTTTTACACAGAGCAACTTGTTCATGAGGTAGGAAAGCTTGATATGGTGGAAATAGCACAGGATGGGTTTACTACCGCTTTAAGGTGTTTAACCTTAAAAAATAGATCCTTTTTCAGTTAAAGCATGTTAAAATAAAATCCTCCCATTCCCTCTGTAACTTAACAATGTGTTTTTATATAGAAATTATGCCTATCTGTACCTATATCAGAGCAGCTCACGTGACTCCTCAGCTCTCTCCTCTTCCCCCTCCTCCCTGGCTGATGTCCTCGGCCCTCCCCGCTGAAGCTGTCACCTGGGCAGAGGAGAGAGCCGAGGAGTCATGTGTGAGCGCCAGGAGACGTTCTGCTATAGGTACAGATTGGCATATTTTTTATATAGCACAGGGACACATGTTAGAGGAGATGGGAGGTTTTTATAGTAGTGGCTTAACAACCATTTTAAGTTTGTTTTTTTTTTTTCTCTGACCAGTCCAAATGGCCTTGGCAGAATAAATCAACCAAGTCCACGGAGAAGTGTACCCTTTTTTTTTTTTTTTTTTTTTTGAAGTTTTGCCCCCACCTGTTCATCTCAAGGTGTACTGATCCGTGTAGAATATCCACATCACATGCATTCCTATAAAATAGGAAGTTTATCAATTGCCAGCTGTAAACTGGTAATCCTAAGCAAATTCATTGCTAGCACGCCACAGATCAAAGAAATAATGTACAAATGTTTATTCAGATCGTCACATCACTGCAATTAATTTTTCGGATCGTGCAGGGACCACTTTGGCATGTGATCCTGGATCACATAAATCCAGAATCCCCTCAAATTTCTCAAATTATGGACAGTTGAGTCCACGAGCTGGTCGTTCCGGGCTGTTTATTCCTATCCACCAGTCAGGTTTTCTCTAATCCCTCAGCTTGTCTCGACCTCTGGGATGCTGTCAAGGGCTTACCTCAGCAAGGAGATGTCCCTTCAGTTCCATCTTCAAAAATAGTCGGAGATTTCTACTCAAACCTATTCACGGTGCCCAAGATGGAAAAACTATTACTGATTCTAGACCTCAAGGCACTCAATGCATCTGTTAAGGTCTAAAATTTCAAAAAGTAGTTCATCAATTCAGTGGTAGCATCATTAAATACATCAGGGAATTTCTGGGGTCTGTCAACTTCAAGGATGGGTGCTTTCATATCCTGATTTGTCCACCCCACAGTTATCCTAATTTTACAGTGCAGAACAAACTCTTTCAGTTTGTAGCCCTCCTTTTTGGCCTTTCTTCAGCCCTAGGGTTTTTACCAAAGTGCTAGCTCTGGTTAGTTTTACTGAAACGGTGGAATCTCCATTATGTAAACCTGGGCGGCTTCCTAAATGCTGTGTCATCAGAGCTTTGGAGATCGACTAGATCTTGAACATCAAAAAGTCTTTGCTGACTCTTCTCTGCATCTGGAGTATCTGGTTCTGATGCTAGATAGAGGTCAAGCCATGTTTCTTCCAGAAATCTTTCGGAAGCGCTGAGTTCAAGTAAGTCTTTGCACGTACCTGGGCATCGCTTCTTTTCAAGCGCTTCTATATGCCTAACATCACACATTCTTTACCAGGAGACTTGGTCCAAGTAGGGCAAAACCTCTTTGCAGCTGGGTGGGCGGATTAGAGTGGGATACCAACCAGTGTTGTAGAACTGCACATGCTCAAACCTCACTGGGGTCATCGCATCAGGGTTTACTTGCACAATGTATAAGTCAATGAGGATGGAACAATTAGTCCAGCAGCGGCAAAGGAGATTTCCTGCATCCTTTGTTGGCCAGAGAACAGTGTCCTGGCTCTATTTGCAGTCTACATTCTGGGGGTAGACAACCAGCTGACTATTAGTAATGCCAGTTCAACCTGCAGATTAAAGCACAAAAGTCTTCCTTAAAATGGTTTTTCCCTCGCTGTAAATTATTTTGGGTTATTTCTATTTGGCCCTATTGAATTGCTAACAAATTTGACCACTCCAGGAAGAGACCATTTCCTTGCACAGTCCCTTTCTCCCGTGTGTGTGTGTGTGTGTGTGTGTATTTATTTGTTTTCTGCAAATGGTTTACTTGGGAATGTTTTTATTTTATTGTGCTTAACGTGCTTATTTTATTGTGCTTAACATGTTAAGCTACAGAAAATGCTGAGGATTTAATACTACTTTAAGTTGGCATTTGACCAAGGCCTGAGCTGTTTACTGGAGGACAGAAAGGTAACTTGCCTGGAACGCAAAAAGAAGGTTGCTCTTGGTTTATTTGAAAAGGTTTTAAAAAAGGACTTCTAGAGTGGTGATTTTAAAAACTACAGTTTGTCATGAAAAAACAAAAAAAAAACAAATCTATAGGCTTAGTGTTGCTAAACCCACAACAGTAAAGTCTGTCTGTATATGCAGAATAGCATGTTCGCTATATTCACTGTGGAACTTTAAGGGGTTCCTCTGCATTGTGTGAAAAGGCTATTTGATGCTGTATGGGACAGATCCTTCCCCCTCCTGCAGGGTTTCTCTTGGCAAGGCCAGATAAGAGTGAGGGTAGTACTACTGCACATGCTCAGTTTGGTCTCTAATGCTGGACAGAATATTTCCTATTTGCGCTGAGATTTTCAGGTGACATATTAACATCACACA
Source organism: Lithobates clamitans (assembly GCA_037952925.1). Classification (NCBI taxonomy): domain Eukaryota; kingdom Metazoa; phylum Chordata; class Amphibia; order Anura; family Ranidae; genus Lithobates; species Lithobates clamitans. The sequence continues at coordinate 5,633,468 of JBBGZY010000001.1, forward strand.
TGTGGGTGTGTATACAGAGCCTTAACAGCCAAGTCCCTCCCTCCCTCCTCCATGCCCACTAACTAAAAAAACACACTGGGTGGGATGTCACATCTTGATGGATGATCCGCCTCCCATAACAGCATGAGGGCACAGGCTGTAGTGGAAATCTCCTTTTACCTGAGCACTTAGCACTTGGGTGGAACCTGCAGTTTATCATCTGACCGTGGTATACAGAACAGCCACAAAGGTATATAGTGGCAGTATTTTAATGTGAAAAGATGATTTATAAGCTGTGGGCACTGGCGGGATTAACTATTTATTTTCATAATACTGGATTTAGTAACACTTTAACAATGCTTTATATAAGGATTAACTTTACTTCAAGCCATGTGACTTAATTTTTCAAATCTCATTAAATTTAGCTGAAGCTAAATGATCGAATCATTTCAGCTAAGTCATTAAAGGGGTTGTAAAGGTTTGTTTGGTGTAAAAAAAAAAAAAAAAAAAAAAAAAAAAAAAAAAACTACTTCCTCTGTGCATGGGTTTTTGGGTTTTGCACAGTGGCCCTGATCTTCCTTTTCTGGGGTCCCTCAGCAGCGCTCCTGGCTCCTTCTTCTTTCTTTTTTTTTTTTTTTTTTTTCCTTCATATTTCTCTTCTTGAGGGCCCCCAAAGAGTCGCACTCCATGGGGGCACTCCTGTAGGCACGCTCCCGAGTCCTGCTGTGTTCATTGACACAGGCAGTAGGACTCGGCCCGCCCCCTGGCTCCCCTGTCACGGGATTTGATTAACAGCAGCGGGAGCCAATGGCTCCTGGTGGCTATCGTGTTTACCCAAGAATAAGCCCGGGTCTTATATTTTATTTTTTCAACAAAAGACCGAGTAGGGCTTATTTTCCGGGTAGGGCTTGACGTGCTGTCTTCTCTCTCCATCTCTCTTCCTGCCTGTCAGAAATCCCCAGTCACCAGTGGAACGGAGTTAAAAGTGCCTGTAAAATCATAAAATGCACTGCATTACAGCCCTATACAATATAAAGTGTGTACCGTACCTTCCTCTGTGCGCTTCCATGACCCGCCTGATCGGTCTTCCATGCTCCAAGCACTGCAGAGAGAGGGGGGCCCGAGATCCCCAGCTGGCAGGAGGAGAGCAGCGGAGGATCAGCTGAGTGTCACCACAATGAAGGTATTCACACATTCCTTTTCGGTGTTTTTACAACCGCTGGTCCATAGGAATGCATAGACCCTCCAATTAGGTCGACCTGAAAAACTGACAGGTGGACCTGACTGGAGCGCCCGTGTGAAAGGGCCCTCAATTTCAGTACATTGAACTTGTGACACCCCTGTGTTCCTATTTTCCCATTTGTATGTTGTCAGTGGTGGTCACTGTGTAGAGAGCATGTGGTAGACTTTTTTTAAATTATCAAATATTCCCATATGCAGTGTGGCCAAGCTAGGGAAAATGGGCAGTAACGTAACATGGAGTGAGTCTGCCTATGTACCTCCCTGCTGCCGCTGGGATGTGGCCTCCTGTTCAGTCTGCTAACTTGTGATAAATGAAAACCGAAATAAATGAAACAGCTGCTGACTGTAATGTGTAAACACAACCTGTAATGAATTGGCACAGTTCCTGCATTGTCACAGGACAGTATCAGATCATCCTGTTCATTTCTTGACGCAGGCAGGAAGTGGTTGCTCGGTAGATGAGAACCACTAGTCTATATGAAATCTCTCAAATGTGACACAGAAGTGAAAAACTAGTATTGCACAGAGCAGCCCCGATCCTCCTCTTCTGGGGTCCCCTGCTGTCTATCTTGGCCCGTCCTCTTCTGTGTCTGCCTCCATAGCAAACCGCTTACTATGAGGGCAGAGGTGTAAGCTTGCTACCCAGCCACACAGTGCGGCTCGGCCCTGCTGTACACTGAATTTGACTGAAAGCAGCATGAGCCAATGGCTCCCACTGTTCTCAGCAGAGCCTGTTAGACTAGGAAGAGAGACAGAAGGCCTGCAGCTGGGGATAGGATCGATACAGAAGTCGGGTAAATATTGGGGAGAGGAGGAACACACGGACGGTTTTTCTTCTCCCTTTTTTTTCCTTTAAAGATGAAGTGAACTTCCATCTTTGAATTTTGCCTATAGTAAGGCTTACCTATAGATAGTGTAAACATCTCCTAAATGTGCACCGTTTAGGATATATTCACTGTACATGCAGCCTGTGCCGTGATCGGGGCTCGTTGGAGTGACGCCATTGCAGCTTCCGCCAGTCACAGAGCTGGAGCCTGGGAACTCGGAAGTAAGACGAAAAGCATACTAGCACATTATGCCTTTGACTTGCAGGTAAAGAAAAATAAAATGTCCAGTAGTTTAGAACCGCTATAATGCACCTTATGCATTAAAGTGGTTATAAAGGTAGAAGTGTGTTTTTTTTTTTTTTTTTTTTTTTTTTTTTTTTTTTCATACATCATGGGACACAGGCTAATATTCATTACCTGCTGGGTTATACTTCATCATTAGGTAAATGGACACTGGTAGACCAAAGGTCTTCAGACAGGAGGTGTTCCCCTATATAACCCCTGCCATACAGGAAGTACTTTAGTTTTTTACCAGTGTCTGCAAGATGGATTGCACGGTTTGTTTGAGCTCTCTGAGCTCCAGGTCTCTAGTCCCACAAAATGGTTCCAAAATGAATCAAGGGATTGACCGATCAGATCCATTTTGACACAGGCTTTTATGCTTATATAAATGGTACCTGAGTCTCGCAAATAAGACTCGAGGTCCTGCAAAGTTTTGCCTGTAATGTGGCCTCCGGGCACTGGACCCTGCGGAGTGGAAATCCTGGACACTACAGTGCTAAGGCATTTCCTGCAGGGTGCTGTACAGGTCCAAGGGAGTGGACTCTAAACATGAAAATGGTACCCAGTCCTTGAAGGTCCAAGTTATAGGAACCCACCGTGAAGATTGGGCCCTTAGTTTCTAAGTGGCCCTGCGCCTGGACGGCTAAGTGAAACCCCTTTTATTTTATTATTGTAGGGTGTCCCAGTGATTATAACAATCAGTCAAGCTAGCTAAAAGCTGGACATCTGTATGTGGTGACCATATAGGGGACATCTGGGCTAGCTGTGGGTGTTTGCAAAGTGTACCTTTTTTTGCTTGCGTCTGGCTGTATTTTTTACCTGTATGATGACGCACGAAGGTGCGCCACTTCGTCTTGGCGCACGTGCGTTCGCAAGAGCGTCACTGGGCTCAGCAGTTTGTTTGGCGGCCATGGTGCACGCAACTTTACCACATTTGCGCCGTAGCCTTTATCTGGGCGCACAAAGATTTGCATCGTATGCGAATACAGTCACACCCGTTCACCAGGACCATGCACAGAACGTTCCGACGCACACCCAGCTTATTTTAGGCTGTTTAGGCCAAGCAGGTGGTCCTTCCAGAAGGCAGCTGTGGGACACAGCAGGCTCTGAACAGACACTTGCAGTGGTTCATTAAGTTGCTTAGCAGGATTGTTGCATAGGGGCTTGGGAAGCCCTATTAAAGGGTCTCCCTTCTGAGATGTGTTAATACTACACCCAGGTACTCCCTTTTTGTGGCTAGTAAATGTCTTCAAAAAAGAGGAGTTGGACTAACTACAGGGAAGGGCACACCTTGCACCTATGTCATCAGTAGTTCTTGATGAATCTAGTCCTATCCCTAGTGTTGTATCCTCTAAAGGACCAGAGGCTTTCGGGCAATCTGAGCTACTGCGTCTATCTGGGATTGTGCCTACAGTAGAGCTTAACCCTTTCATGACTAAGCCTATTTTTGAAATTTGGTGTTTACAAGTTAAAATCTATATTTTTTGCTAGAAAATTACTTAGAGCCCCCAAACATATATATTTTTTTAGCAGAGAATCTATAGAATAAAATGGCGACTGTTGCAATATTTTTTATCACACGGTATTTGTGCAGCGGTGTTTTAAACGCAAATTTTTGGAAAAGGGACACTTTCATGAATTTTAAAAAATCCAAACAGTAAAGTTACCCCAATTTTTTTGTATAATGTGAAAGATGATGTTACGCCGAGTAAATAGATACCAAACATGTCACCCTTTATAATTGCACGCACTCGTGGAATGGCGACAAACTACGGTACCTATGAATTTCCATAGGCGACGCTTAAAATTTTTTTACGGTTACCAGGTTAGAGTTACAGAGGAGGTCTAGGGCTAGAATTATTGCTCTCGCTCTGACTATCGCGGCGATACCTCACATATGTGATTTGAACACCGTTTACATATGCGGGCGCGACTTCCGTATGCGTTTTCTTCGCTGCGCGAGCTCGCGGGGACAGGGGCACTTTAAAAATTTTTTTTTTTTTACTTTATAAATTGTGTTTTAAATTTTTTTTTTTTTTTTTTTTACTTTTATTGCTGTCACAAGGAATGTAAACATCCCTTGTGACAGTAATAGGTGGTGACAGGTACTCTTTATGGAGAGATCGGGGGTCTAAAAGACCCCCCATCCCTCCTTTACACTTCAAAGTATTCAGATCGCCGAAAACGGCGATTCTGAATACTGTGTACTTTTTTAAATTCGGCGCCATTGGCAGCCGAGTAAACGGGAAGTGACGTCATGACGTCGCTTCCGTGTTTACAAGAAGGCTGGAACGAAGCCGCTCACAGCTTCGTTCCAGCCCGCCCCCAACCGCCGAAAGTACTCTATTGGATACCGGGCTTCCCGATCGCACGGGAGGCCCGGTAACAGCGGCGGGAGGCGGCGGGAGGGGGGGGATGTCCCCTCCCGCTCCTCCAGTATAACAACCGAGCGGCTTTTAGCCGCATCGGTTGTTATACACGGGTAGCCGATCGCCCGCTGTAAACAACGGTACCGGGATGATTCCTGCAGCTGCGGGAATCATCCCAGTATAACCCCGGAAAGCCGAGTACGCATATGTGCATATGTGCGTACGGTCGGCGGGAAGGGGTTAATCGTCAATCGCTATCTCGATCTTGACTAAAGTGTTTCACAATTCTTTCTATGCAAAGAATTCTCTCTGCTCTTCTGAAGCCACAACCCTCTAAAGAAAGGAAGAGAAAAACTGGGCAGTCTGCCAAGAATCAAAACATTTTTTTTATCGGTTGAACTTAAGTATAAACATTGTAACAATTTGTCAATAGAATAGACTTTGTGTGTAAGTGAAAAAAAAAAGTTTAACCACTTCAGCCGCGGAAGGACCCCCTTACTGACCTGAGCACTTTTTACAATTTGGCACAGCGTCGCTTTAACTGCTAATTGCGTGGTCATGCAATACTGTACCCAAACAAAATTTGCGTCTTTTTTTTTTTTTTTTTTTTTTTTTTTTTTTTCTTTTTACAAAAAGCTTTCTTTTGATGGTATTTGATCACCTCTGCAGTTTTTTTTTTATTTTTTGCGCTATAAACGGAAAAAGACAGAAAATTTTGAAAAAAAATTATTATTTTCTACTTTTTGTTATAGAAAAAAATCCAATACTCAATTTTAGTCATACATTTAGGCCAAAATGTATTCAGCCACATGTCTTTGATAAAATGTTAATAAGCGTATATTTATTGGTTTGCGCAAAAGTTATAGCGTCTACAAGCTAGGGTACATTTTCTGGAATTTACACAGCTTTTAGTTTGACTGCCTATGTCATAGATAGATAGATTTTATTTTTTTCAAAACTGTGACAAAAAGTGAGGTCTGCAAAATACTCACCATACTTCTCAGCAAATAGGTTGGTGTGTCTACTTTCCAAAATGGGGTCATTTGGGGGGGGGGGGGGGGGTTGTGCCATCTGGCCATTCCATGGCCTCCGAAACTGATAGGCAGTGAAGAGTGAAATCAAAAATTTACACCCTTAGAAAGCCTGAAGGCAGTGTTTGGTTTTTGGGGTCCCGTACGCGGCTAGGCTCCCAAAAAGTCTCACGTGGTATCCCCTTACTCAGGAGAAGCAACAGAATGTATTTTGGGGTGTAGTTTCACATATTCCCATGGCATGTTTGAGCAATATATCATTTAGTGACAACTGTGCAAAAAAAAAAAATTGTCTTTTTCCCGCAACTTGTGTCACGATATTAAATTTTCAATGGACTCGACATGCCTCTCAGCAAATAGCTTGGGGTGTCTACTTTCCAAAATTGGGTAATTTGGGGGGGTTTTGAACTGTCCTGGCATTTTTATGCACAACATTTAGAAGCTTAAGAGGAGTTCCACCCAGGGGCTCCATTAAAAAAAAAAAAAAATTAAGTCAGCAGCTACAAATACTGCAGCTGCTGACTTTTAATTGGACACTTACCTGTCCCTGGGTCCAGCGATGCGGGGGTTCGAAGCCCTGCTCATCCCCCCCTCCGCTCGTCGGCACCGGCGTTGCAAATGTGGGCGCCGGGCTGTGGCTTCACAGCCTGGCACCCACTGTGCATGCGCGAGCGGCGCCGTGATTGGCCGCTCAATCACCTGGGACCTGTAATGGGTCCCAGATGATTGACAGGAGGGAGGGAGCAGAGCCCCCAAATATTATATGTATTTTTTAAGCAAATGCCCTACAGATTAAAATGGTGGGTGTTTCATTTTTTTTTTTTCACACCGTATTTGCGCAGCTATTTATTTTATTTTTTTCAAACGCATTTTTTTGGGAAAAAACACACTTTTTTTTTTTTTTTTTTAAATTTTAATACACTAAAACACACTATATTGCCCAAATGTTTGTTGAAATAAAAAAGACGATCTTAGGTCGAGTACATGGATACCAAACACAACATGCTTTAAAATTGCGCACAAACGTGCAGTGGCGACAAACTAAATACATTTTTAAAAGCCTTTACAGGTTACCACTTTAGATTTACAGAGGTCTACTGCTAAAATTACTGCCCTCGATCTGACCTTCGTGGTGATACCTCGCATGCATGGTGCAATTGCTGTTTACATTTGACGCCAGACCGACGCTTGCGTTCTCCTTTGTGCGAGAGCATGAGGGCACGGGTGCTTATTTTTTTTTTTTTTTTTTTTTTTTTTTTTGCTTTATCTTATTTTTAAACTGTTCCCTTCAATTTTTTTTTTTTCATTTTTATTATCCCCTATGATAGCAATAGGTAGTGACAGGTACTCCTTTTTTTTTTTTTTGAAAAAAATGGGGTCTATTAGACCCTAGATCTCTCCTCTGCCCTCAAAGCATCTGACCACACCAAGATCGGTGTGATAAAATGCTTTCCCAATTTCCGAATGGCGCTGTTTACACCTGGCGAAATCTAAGTCATGAAATGCTCGTAGCTTCCGGTTTCTTAGGCCGTAGAGATGATTGGAGCCATTCTGGTCTCTGACCAGCTCTATGGTCAGCTGGCCGAATCACCGGCTGCATTCTCAGGTTCGCTGTTGGGACAGGCGAGCCAGAGAAAAACATGGAAGACGGTGGGGGGGGGGGCTTGTAAAAGCAGTCTAGAGGCTAATTAGCCGGTAGGATTGCTTTTACATGAAAGCCGACCGCTGGCTGAAAAGAATGATACCAAGATGATGCCTAAACCTGCAGGCATCATTCTGGTATAACCACTTAAAGTCCAGCAACAGTACGTTGCTGGTCCTTGTTGGGCATATATTGTAAACTTTTTTTTCATGCAGCCTGTGGGCTGAACGAAAAAAGAGATTGATCGGTGGGTATGCCCACCATTAGAATACCTCCCTTCATCCACCCACTTCTAATGATGGGCATACATGCACCGTTTATATATGCCAAAGCATGGGGGCATCGGCCCCAAAAGGTAGGAGCAAATTGCTCCTCCGCCCCTGTTGCCCCCATGCTTCGGCATATATGCTTTTTTAAATTTTTTTTTTAATTGTAAACTTTGGTGAAATCACCTCCTACAGCGCTGGAGTCACGGCTTTATGTATCGTGGGAGCAAACGCTGTTGCCGTCAAGATAAATAAATCCGCTCTGCAGCTGAATGGCGTACCTGAAAACAAAAAAATGGTTAACAATAAAACACTGTAAAGTATAAAAAAAATTGCATACCTGAAAAGCAAACATTATAAAATATAATAATAAAACATTGCAGAATAGAATACAGTAAAAAAGAGCAGAACAATAGAGAAAAATAAAACGATAACTATTTATTTTTTTTATTTTATATATTTATTTGTTTACACTTTTTTTTTTTTTTGCCTTTTTTACACTTTTTTTTTTTTTTTTTTTGTAACTGTAACCGGTTCCAGGTTCTGGTCTCTAAAAATGCGATGGCATCTTGGGAGACCCTGTGAAAGTGTGTCCTAGTCTGTGCAGTGCTGTACCCTACGCTAATACTCAACTAGTGTATGGTAGCGTTCAAAACATTAACCAATACAAAGACCGGGATTGTCAGGACAGGAGCGACAATAATAGCACAACAATAGTGTCACACCTATATCCGCGCTTGCTGCAGATACGACATCTTTTTTGCGGGGTTCGTTGGGTAGGGGTACTCAGGAGGACATAAGGAAAATGCCTCTCATGTAGACGGCTTACTGCATTTGGTTGGGGAAGGTGAGGTGGAGCACCGTCTGGAAACAGAAGGGCTCTGATGATCTCTTCCTGGAATTTAAGGAAAGATCCAGTCCGTCCTGAAGCTCTGTATAGCACAAATAGCAATTGAAATAAATAAACAGACACTTTCTTGTACCCGCGTCTGGCCTTACGGGCAACTAGGTATGGCGCCAACAACTCATCGTTGAGGTCCACCCCTCCCATATTTTGGTAATATTCATGGACACAGAGGGGTTTCTCCAACACCAGTCGCCGTAGTAATTTGGACTGTCGTGTCTGCATGAAGGGAGGTAAGAACGAAAACATTCTTATTATCCCTCCACTTCATAACGAGCAAGTTATTACACTTGAAGCATGCTCTCTCCCCCAGCCTAAGACTGGTATCTACAAGCCGCTGGGGAAAGCCCCGGCAAATAGGTCGCACGGTGCCGCATGCGCCAATCTGCTGATCAAACAAGTGACTAAAGTGGCACGCTCATGTAATGTCCACGTACAAGTGGTACCCCTTTCCGTATAAGGGTGACACCAAGTCCCACACAATCTTGCCAGCGCTTCCTATCTAGTCAGGGCAGTTTGTCGGCTCTACGTGGCTATCTTTACCCTCGTAAACCATAAAACTACATTGTATAGCTTGTTGCCCTGTCACAGAGCTTATACATCTTGACCCCGTATCTGGCACGCTTGCTGGGAAGGTACTGTTTGAATGACAAGCGGCCAGAAAACTTAATCAGGGACTCATCAATGCAGACAACTTGATGGGGGGTAAACAAGTCTGCAAAATGTTGGTTGAAGTGGTTTACGAGGGGCCGAATTTTGTAGCGCCGATCGTATCCAGGGTCTCCTCGAGGACGACAGAGTTCATTGTCATTGAAGTGCATGAACCGCATGATCTGCTCATATTGTGCCCTGGTCATGGAGGTAGAGAACAAGGGCATATGGTGAATTGGGTCAGTGGACCAATATGACCGCAACTCACTCTTTTTAGTTATGCCCATGTTGAGGGAAAGGCCCAGAAAGAGCTTAAATTTGGAAACCGTAATTGGTCTCCAATCTCTGGCAAGGGAGGACTGGGGAATAGTGGCGATGTGTTGACCAGCGTACAAATTGCTTTGGTCCACAATAGATCTATAGAGATCTTCGGTGAAAAACAGAGAATAAAAATCAAGTGACGTAAAATCCACTGTTTCCACCTGAATGCTGGGTTGGCCAGTGAATGGGGGAAGTACGGGTGCTGCAGAAGTGGTGGGTTCCCAATTAGGATTTGCAAATGCAGCAGGACTGGCACTATGGGCACGACGGGCCTATGTTCGTCTTCTTGGTGGCAGCGGGACACTACTTGTGCTTGCCACCTCTACCAGCTTGAACTGCACTTATGGGACTCGCCATGTCACCACGTGATACTGCAGTGCTGAATTGACTACGACCAGGGTGTACTAGGCCGCTGGCGCTTTCCAGTTCACCAAAAGGAATAGCGGCGCTAGTACTGCTCCATATGAGGCGGTTCTTGCACATCAACAGAAGAAGTTCGGGGTCTGGTACGCCTGACCTTGGCAGGGACTACAACTCCGTCGTCCGAGCTATCTGTCATGGAGCCGCTGTCCTCTACAGGATTGTATTCTGAGCCTGAATCTGACAGATGAGTGACTTCCTTATCACCATCTGTCATGCTCAGAAACGTGGCCTCTTCACTAGCCCTTTCTGACACTTTTTGTTTACATGAAAAATTTTTTTTTTTTGCAAGAAAATTACTTTGAACCCCCAAATATTTTATATATATTATTTAAGCAGGGATCAGGCCTGACTCTGCGAACGCTGCAGTTATGTGTGTTTAGTGTTTTGTAAGTGACAGTGATCGATCGATACTGCACTTAGGTGGGCTGGGCGGAGTGACAAAACGCAGGTGCTAGCAGATATCTGGGCTGATCCCGCTAACGCTGCCTTTTTGGGAACCCTAAACTGCCTGGGACGCTAGTATAGATCTGATCAGATACTGATCCGTTCAGATACTATACAACTAATGGAGGTGTATGCTGCGTGCGTGGGTGTTAGCTGTACTGGCACTAACCTGATGCCTGGGGCGATGCAGACCCTATCTGAACCTAAAACCTAACTTGTATCACCCGCAGGGCGATTAGGAGGTTAAACCTTTATTGGGTAATAAATGGCAGGTGCCCTGACACTATATAAAAAATAAACTAACCAGCATCACCCGTAACAGTTATACGGTGATCACTGATGAAAGGGTTAACTAGGTGGCAGTCGGGGGTTAAAACCTTTCTAGGTAGTATATGATAGTCCCAGACACTATAAAACGCTGACAGCGAACCTAAATACTTACCTCCCTAACTAGCATCACCTGTGACACTAATACAGCGATCAAAAAAACGATTGCTTAGTGACACTGGCGACGGGGTGATCACGGGGTTAAACCTTTATTAGGGGGGTACCCTAGACCTAAAGGGGCCTACAACTAACTGCCCTACCACTTATAACGGTCACAAATGACACCAATGCAGTAATCAGTAAAAAAAAAAACACTGCTATTGGTGTCACTGTGACATGGGGTGCGATCGGAGGGTCAAAAGTGGGCCTAGAGTGTTCTACTGTTAGTGTAGTGTTGGTGCACGCACTTGGATGTCTTCTCTCTTCGCGCCGGAACGAAAAGACCGACACGAGGAGAGATGACAGCACTTCCTCTGCCGCTGTTTACATTACAGCAGCAGAGGAAGATTGTCATTCGTTGGGAGCAATCGCGAGGGGGTGGCCAGGAATGAGTGGCCTCCCCCTCAGCACGGATCGCTCGCCTAACGATGCCGACTCCCTCGGGTATCACGGGAGGCAAATCGCGTATCAGATGCGTGATTTTGCCTGACTGTGCCATTCTGCGCAGTATATCTGCGTTAGGCGGTCGGCAAGTGGTTAAACGCTAAACCTTTTTCTGACATTTGTTGGTTTCACGTAAAATTTTTTTTTTTTGCTAGAAAATTACTTAGAACCCCCAAACATTCTCTTTTATTTTTTAGTAGACACCCTAGAGCATAAAATGGTGGTTGTTGCAATATTTTATGTCACACTGTATTTGCGCAGCTGTCTTTCAAATGCAATTTAAAAAAAAAAAAACTGACCAGTAAAGTTAGCCCTGCTTTTTTTATTTTTTTTTTTTTGTATAATGTGAAAGATTTTACATCTCGAATTGTGATCTTTTTATTCTAAGCAAAAAAAATTGTGATTCTCATTTTGGCCAGAATCGTGCAGCTCTAGCCTACAGTCAACACTGCTGCTTCACCCTTTATCACTAAGGATGAACTATCCTAAGCCCTAGCTGGGTTAGAGCACAGGATTGCTGTCACGATTGCCTCCATCCTGTAGGGTGGCAAGAGGTGTGACAGATCCCCCTCCCTGGAGCCTCCTAGTCTGGAACAGGAATGGGTTGAGGATGGGAAAGAGCTTAAAGCTCAGGGTTCTGTGGATGGCCTGGTGGATGAGTCTGCTTCCGAGCAATCTGGACAAGAAGATATCCAGTTGGTGTCTGCCTCTCAGAGGATTTTGATCCTGACTCTTACCGAAATGGTTCATTCTGCCTTTAAGTTGCCTCTTGCAGAGGCTACTGAGCCTCCCGGAGGCCTCTTCAGGCTACACAGGCTTTCCCCTTACACCCTCTGTTGGAACAGGTGGTGTATGCTGATTGGGACCAACCTGACAGGATTTTTGTTCCTCCTAAGAGGTTTTCCCTTTTATAACCCATGAATGAAAAGTTTAAGAAGTGGCGCATGCTAGCCGTAGATGCAGCAGTCTCTCTTCCTTAAAGGGGTTGTAAAGGTAAAAATGTTTTCACCTTAATGCATTCTATGCATTAAGGTGAAAAAACTACTGACAATACCGCCCCCCCCCTTTTTACTTACCTGACCCCTCGAAAGTCGGCTGCTCGTTCCCGACATCCATTCCGCTGCTCAGCCTGGCCGCTGATTGGCTACAGTGGATGGATTGGAAGCAGCGCAGCCATTGGCTCGCGCTGCTGTCAATCACATCCAATGACGCGGCGCGCTGGGGGGCGGGGCCGAGTGATGCAGCGAGCGGCTATAGCCGCCGGCTGTATCACTGGAGCGCGCCCGCAACAACTAACCACCATGCGAGGGAGCTCGCATTGAGGTGGTTAGTTCTTGCGGGGAGGAGCTGAAACAGCCGCCGAGGGACCCCAGAAAAGCAGGTTCGGGGCCACTCTGTGCAGAACGAGCTGCACAGTGAAGGTAAGTATAACATGTTTGTTATTTTTAAAAAATAAAAAAATTACCTTTACAACCCCTTTAAACAAGAACTTGACTTGTCCGGTAGATAACACACAGGGCTTGAAAGACCCTGTTGACAAGAAATTGGAGTCATTATTAAAGGCATCCTTTTCTTTGGCCAGTTCAGCTTTTCAGCCAGCTATTGCAGTAATTGGTATCTGTCAGTCTGTAAAGAATCCGATCAGACGACCTGACAGGCCTAACCAGGAGGATGATCTGCCTGAAAATAAGGCAAATATTCCTCGAGCCCTGTGTTTTACTGTTGACATCTTAAAGGATTCAATATAGCAGGTTTCTCATTTGGCTCTTGTCTGTACATATGCGCAGACTTTTGTGGCTTAAAGTGGGGTTCCACTATCTCGGATAATTTTTTATTTTTTTTTGGAAAATTACAAAGATTAGGATCTATTAATATAGAACTCACTTGTTCCGTTTTTGAGGTTCAGTGCTGCCCGTTTTCTCCTAATAAAGAAAGTTATAAATTCTGCTCGAGACGGTTGTCATCCTCTTCCGGGATACGGTGCTGCTGATCGACCAGCATGCACCGCTCGTTCTATTTCCGATCTCGCGCATGCGCAGTACACTGACATTGGAGCGCCGTCAACAGCTCCGGTTGCCATCACAACGAGCGGCGTCGTAGGAAGTCCTGCCCCGTTGTGATGGCAACGCTGATAATGACGTCACTTGCAGGATAGAAATCTCGAACTCACGCCAGGCCGCCGCACTGACTCCTGGGAACAATGACACAAGATCCCAGGAGCCAGTGCGGCTAATAGGAAGTGACGATTTAGCCGCAGTAAACACGCCCATAACTGCAGGATGGACTTCCTGGAAGACACAAAGATACTAACAGCAACAAAGGTACAGTAGAAAAAAAAAGTGCCGTTTTGTCATTAGGACATTGCGGTAATGCTCTTCATCTATTGTTTTAAAAACGGGTGGAGATCCGCTTTAAGAACTGGTCAGCTGAGTTTCCTTGTAAGAAGTTATTGGCAGGTTTCCCCTTTCATGGGGAATGTTTATTTGGTGATCATTTGGACAAATGTATCCAAAAGATTTCCAGAGGAAAGAGTTCTCTACTTCCTGTGAAGAAAAGCACCAGGCATCCCTCGTTTTAAAACTTCAGGGACTGCTTCCTCAAATGTCTCAGCGCCAAGGCAGTTCTGCTGCCGACAGAGCACTATGGCCAGCACGGTTCTTGTACCCGAAAGGGGCACGAGTTTTTACTCAAACCTATTTACGGTTCAACAACCAAACATGGACACAAGACCCATTTTGGACCTAATATCCCTGAACCAGTATCTACTGATCCAGTGTCTTCGGGTGGAGTCTGTCCGTTCAATAGTAGCCTCACTCCAGATGGGACTTTCTAGCCTCCATCGATATAAAGGACGTGTATTTAAACGTACCTAGGTATCTTTCAGCCTCATCAGAGGTTCCTGCGATTTGCAGTAGAGGAACGTCATTTTCAGTTTGTGGCTCTACCCTCTGAGCTTTCTACAGCTCCCTGGGTATTCACAAAGGTCCTTGCACCAGTACTGGGTCTTTTAAGGGCCCAGGGGATCCTGGTACTCGGTTATCTGGACGACCTCCTGCTCAGAGATCACTCACTACAGGCTGTAGAACAGAGCATAAAATGCACAGTGCAGTATTTGGAAAGCTTAGGCTGGATCATAAATACCGAAAAGTTACTTTGAGCTGGTCTCAAGGTTGAAGTATTTTTAGGTCTGATCCTAGATACGGTCCAAGCAAGAGTATTCTTGCCACCTGCAAGGATCAGGTGCGTCAGATAAGACACACAAGACAACCCTCCATTCGGCTCTGTATGGTATCCTCCTTCGAGGCGGTGCCCTATGCCCAGTTCCATTCCAGGCCTCTACAACAAGACATCTTGTTGGCTTGGAACAGGAGAGGGCAAGCCCTGGATTATCCAATGTTCTTATCTCCTCTGGCACGCTTAAGCCTAAACTAGTGGTTGCAGGATCAAAACCTGCGAAGATCCTTCCTTCCGGTAACTTGGAGAGTACTGACTACAGATGCTAGTCTCTCAGGCTGGGGAGCGACCCTAGAAGGGCTCAAAGCTCAGGGGAAATGGTCAAGGACAGAACAGATCCTGCCCATCAATGTCCTGGAATTACGGGAAGTACGGCTAGCTCTACGGTCCTGGGCGGCAGAGCTTCAGGACTGCCCTATCGGGGTTCAGTCCGACAATGCTACTGCAGTGGCCTATGTAAACCACCAAGGTGGTACCATGAGTCGTTCAGCTCTGAAGGTGAACCACATACTAGCCTGGGCAGAGGGACATGTGCCAATTCTATCACCAGTCCATATCCTGGGAGTAGATAACTGGAAGGCAGTTTATCTCAGCCGCCAGCAGATCTACCCAGGGGAACGGTCCCTTCACCCAGGTGTGTTCCAGGAAATTTGCCAATGTTGGATGGCCAGAGGTCGACCTACTGGCATCCAGGTTTAACAAGCTACAGCACTTTGTGTCATGAACAAGAGATCCTCTGGCAATTGGAGCAGATGCTCTGGTAGTTCCATGGAGCCAGTACTCCCTGCTTTGTGCTTTCCCTCCAATCCCTCTCCTTCCATATTTGTTGCACAGGATTCGGAGAGAGTGTTCCAGTCATTCTGGTGGCACCAGCCTGGCCCAGAAGGCCCTGGTTCCTGGAGATTGTGAGACTGACAATAGACAGGCCATGGACTCTTCCATGTCGCCCCGCTCTACTGGCTCAAGGTCCTATATTCCACACCAATTTACAGTCTCTAAATTTGACGGCATGGCTATTGAAGCCAGGGTGTTAAAGGACCGTGGCATCTCGGGACCAGTGGTGTCTAAACTAGTGAATACTAGGAAGATCTATCATAAGGTCTGGAAGACTCGTATTGCTTGGTGTGAAGCCAAAAAATGGCTTCCTCGGAAATATGTGATTGGGAGAATTCTCTTTTCTACAGTCAGCTGTGGAAATCAAGTTGGCTTTGAGTACAATCAGGAAGTCAAGTTTCGGCCCTATCTGTGTACTCCCAAAGCCCTTTAGCCTCCCATTCACTGATCCGAAACCTTTATGCAGGGGGCAACTCGCTTGCTCCCCCCCCCCCCCCCCCAACTAGGTCACTTATGTGTCCTTGGGACATGAACTTGGTGCTGTCTGTGTTAAAGAAACAACCATTTGAGCCTATCAAGGAAATTCTATCAGACTTGCTGTAACGCAAGCTAGCCTTCCTGATGGCCATCACCTCGCCTAGAAGGGTGTCGGAGTTGGCAGCCCTTTCGTGCAGGGAACCATACTTGATCCTTTACCACAACAGGGTCGTGTTTCGAGCTGTTCCATCCTTTTTGCCAAAAGTGGTGTCGGCCTTTCATTTAAATCGGGACATTATTTTGCCTTTTTTCTCTCAGCCACGTTTGGCAGAAGAGATGACTGCATTCTTTGGACATTGTCCTGCAGTCAAGGTTTTATTTGTCTAGATCTGCGGAGATCCGAGGATCAGACTCCTTTTTTTGTTTTACCAAAAGGACCAAAGAAGGGGCAGGCAGCTTCCATTGCCAATTGGTCATTCAGGCCTATGGTCTGAAACATAAAGCTCCTCCCTTTAGGGTGAGTGCTCATTCTACCACAGGTATAGGAACCCCCTGGGTTTTTAGCCATCAGATATATATGGCTCAGATTTGTAAGGCTGCTACCTGGTCTTCAATGTAAACATTTTGTTAACATAATCAAGTGGATGTTCGAGCATTCGGCTTTCGGCCGCAGTGTACTGCGTGCTGCCTTTTATATGGTCTGATGGCTATTGTCTGGCAGGGTGTCTCCTTCCCCTCAAGGATATTGCTCTGGGACGTCTCAGCAGGTAATGAATATAAGCCGAACTCTGTGTCCCATGATGTATGAAAAAGAAAATGGGATTTTTTTTTTTGTCATGCTTTCCTTTAAAATCCTTTTCTTTGAGTACATCATGGGACACAGAGGTCCCTCCCCTCTTTTTGAGGATTCAGTGCTTGCTACAAACTGAAGTATTTCCTGTATGGGAGGGGTTATATAGAGGATCACTTTCTGTCTAAAAACCTTTTGGTCTACCAGTGTCCATTCACCTGGAGATGAAGTATAACCCAGCAGGTAATGAATATTAGCCGAACGCTGTGTCCCATGATGTACTCAATGATTTTACAGGTAAGTATGACGAAAAAATCCTATTTGTGGGAAAAAAAGAACCTATTTTATTTGGGTACATCATCGCACGACCATGCAATTATCAAAGTAACGCAGTGCCATAACGCAAAAAATGGCCTGGTCAGGAAGGGGGTAAAACTTTCCGGGGCTAAAAAACCTTTAGACTTCAAAAAAACATTTTAACCTCATCTGAATTGTTCTTGACTATACATCTTCATATTGTACATGAGGAGAATAGGCACAGCTGTGTAGTAAATTGGATGAGTCAGACCAGACATGAGATTTTTTTGCACACTGTTTACACTGTATTGTTTGTGTGTACAATATCTCACAAGTGAGTACACCCCTTAGAGCCCTTTCACACTGGGGCGGTTTGCAGGAGCTATTGCGCTAATAATAGCGCCTGCAAACCGACCCGAAAGTGCCGCTGCTTGCATTCCAGTGCGAAAGCCCCGAGGGCTTTCACACTGGAGCGATGCGCTGGCAGGACGGTAATAAAAGTCCTGCCAGCAGCATCTTCGGAGCGGTGAAGGAGCGGTGTGTATACCGCTCCTGCCCATTGAAATCAATGGGACGGCGCGGCTATACCGCCGGCAAAGCGCCTCTGTAGAGGCGCTTTGCGGTGGTATTTAACACTTTCTCGGCCGCGAGCGGGGGGTAAAACCACCCCGCTAGCGGCCGCATACCCACTGTAAAACGCCGCTAATAATAGCGGCGTTTTACCGCCGACGCCTCCCCAGTGTGAAAGGGCTCTTACATTTTTGTAAATATTTTACTAGATCTCTTCATGTGACAAAACTGAAGAAATTACACTTTTTTTAAAATGTAAAGTAGTGAGCGAGCGTACAGCTTGTATAACAGTGTAAATTTGCTGTCCCCTCAAAATAACTCGCCATTAATGTCTAAACCGCTGGCAACAAAAGTGAGTACACCCCTAAGGGAAAATGTCCAAATTGGACCCAAAGTGTAAATATTTTGTGTGGCCACCATTATTTTCCAGCACTGCCTTAACCCTCTTGGGCATGGAGCTCACCAGAGCTTCACAGGTTGCCACTGGAGTCGTCTTCCATGACAACATCACAGAGCTAGTGGATGTTGGAGACCTTGCACTCCTCCACCTCCCGTTTGAGCATGCCCCACAGATGCTCAATAGGGTTTAGGTCTGGAGACATGCTTGGCCAGTTCATCACCTTTTACCCTCAGCTTCTTTAGCAAGGCAGTGGTTGTCTTTGGGGTGGTTATGTTGAAATACTGCCATGCAGCCTAGTCTCCGAAGTGAGGGGATCATGCTAGGCTTCAGTATGTCACAGTACATGTTGGCATTCATGGTTCCCTCGATGAACTGTAGCTCCCCATTGCCAGCAGCACTTGTGTAGCCCCAGGCCATGACACTCCCACCACCATGCTTGACTGTAGGCAAGACGCACTTGTCTTTGTACTCCTCACTTGGTTTCCACCACACACGCTTGACACCATCTGAACCAAATAAGTCCATCTTGGTCTCATCAGACCACAGGACATGGTTCTAGTAATCCATGTCCTTAGTCTGCTTGTTTTCAGAAAACTGTTTGCGGGCTTTCTTGTGCATCATCCTTAGAGGCTACAACAACCATGCAGACCAGTTTGATGCAGTCTATGGTCTGAGTACTGACAGGCTGACCCCCCACCCCTTCAACTTCTGCAGCAATGCTGGCAGCACTCCTAAATTTATTTCCCAAAGGCAACCACTGGAGGGGACGCTGAGCACGTGCACTCAACTTCTTTGGTCGACCATGGCGAGGCCAGTTCTGAGTGGAATCTGTCCTGTTAAACCGCTGTATGGTCTTGGCCACCGTGCTGCAGCTCAGTTTCAGGGTCTTGGCAATCTTCTTTATAGCCTAGGCCAGTGATGTCGAACCCTGGCACCCCTGATGTTTTGGAACTTCATTTCTCATGATGCTCATGCACTCTGCAGTGTAGTTGAGCATCATGGGAAATGTAGTTCCAAAACATCTGGAGTGCCAAGGTTCGCCATCACTGGGCCATCGTTATGTAAAGCAACAATTCTTTTTTTCAGATCCTCCGAGAGCTCTTTGCCATGAGATGCCATGTTGAACTTCCAGTGACCAGTATGAGAGAGCGATAACACCAAATTTAACACACCTGCTCCCCATTCACACCTGATGCCTTGTAACACTAACGAGTCACATGACATCGGACAGGGAAAATGGCTAATTGGGTCCAATTTGGACATTTTCATTTAGGGGTGTACTCACTTTTGTTACCAGTGGGTTAGACATTAATGGCCGTGTGTTATACAAGCTGTACACTCACTACTTTACTATGTAGCAAAGTGTCATTTCTTCAGTGTTGTCACATAAAAAGATAAATAATAAATAAAATGATAATAAATGATAAATAAAATGTTTACAAAAATGTGAGGGGTGTATTCACTTTTGTGAGGTACTGTATGTGTGTGTAGATAGAGATAGGATATTATCTATCTCTTACACAAGCCCAACTCAAGAAAATATGGGGGGGGGGGGGTGACTTTACCCTTGCAGTGGAGCCGCCGTGCTGCAAAAGGGTTAAATGCTCGTTATGTCTGGGGGGGGTTCAGGAATATTTTCCCTATCCTATGCTTTGGCACTGCCCTCTTATCCCTGAATCTCCAGTCTGGGGGCAATCCCTCCAATGTCAATGCATACAATGAAGGGCTATTACCCTGCATTGTATGTGGTATGGCAAGCAGGCAGCCACAGCTGCGAGTGGCTTGGAGAGGAGGCTATGGGAAATGGCATCCCTGGACAAAAAGCATTCAATCTTAAAGTGCAAAAGAGGGTCCACTGCAAGGGTAGATTTATTTATTTTTTTTCCCCCACTCTTGGGCTTCAGCCTTTAAATGTGGACTACAATGCTAATTTTGTAAGACCATAAATATGCAAATGAACTTTCTTACAATTGTCTAATGTGCCCACATGTTAATATTTTATCCAATAAAAGGATCATGCACTTTGCCTCAAGAGTAAGTGTTTGGTAGATGAATATTGTTTTAGACCCCTTTCACACCAAGGCGTTTTTGCAGCATTTTGGCCCTAAAAATAATGCTATTAAAACGCTCCCCATGCATCTCAATGGACCCTTTTCACACTGAGGCGTTGCGCTGGCAGGGCCATGAGAAAAGTCCTGCAAGCAGCATCTTTGGAGCAGCTTTTGGGCGTTGAAAAAAAGCACTCAAAAAAGCCCCTCTCCATTGAAATGAATTAAAAACGCTGTAAAAACGCCTGAATAGCGCCTATAATCCACCCTGAGCTTTAGAAAATTCACATGATTTCACAAAAAGTAAACATGCAAGCAGAAAAGAGAGATCTACAACAACAAGACTGAACAAGGTCAGAATTATTAAACAGACCATCAAAGTGCCAAAAAAACTAAAGTGCCAAAAAAAAGAATTTATCCCAGAAAAATTAAGATTTGAAGTAAAACAAGACACTGCTTGTTTTACATGATATCACAAAGGATAAACATGCAAGCAGAAAGATGGCATCGATACACATGCTTCAATAACACTTGAAAAACACTGTTAAAAGGCCTGCAGCGTTGCGTTAATTTTAAATCTAAAACGCGGTAATAACGCTAAGGCGTTTTAGGGCGTTTTTGAAGCGCCTTGGTGTGAAAGGGGTCTTATAGTTGTTTATATTGCCCCCGAACATGTTAGTCAAACATACGGCACTACAGGAAAATAGTTCCCTCCCCCAATGTGTAAATATTCGTTTCACTTGGACATGTGGTGTTTTTTTTTTTTTTTTCTTTCTATGGAAGTTGATTCCTGAGTGGTGAAACAATGGGTATTACTGTATTGCAGCCACATAGGAGCGTGTTAATTATACAAATTGTATCGCTGTGAATCTGTGCACTAATTGTCACTTATTTATTTTTTTTGCAATTTCTTTTTTCCTTTCTATTGGTTCAACTGGATGGACTTGGTTTTTTTCTTTTGTTTTTTTCACCAGAATAACTGTGGAACTATGAATCATTCATTCCTGTTCACAATCAATCCTGACTTAAATGTTAAACTGAGTAAACATGGCCTATTTTAGGTAGTTACAAAGATTCCATTACAAGCTATGTCCCTATATTTCCAATGACATTTGTATACAAGAACTTTCTTTAAAAATTTTAGTGATTTTTATTTTATCTTCTCCCCCCCCCCCCCCTTAACACAATTATCTGATATCGGGTGAAAATTTTTTTTTTTTTTTTTTTTTACACACTTTTATTGTCATCTTTAATAAAACTTCACGATTAATAGTTCCTGATGCAGCCAGGTTTTAAAGTAAACATAAATGTATTTATTTTTTAAATACGGTGCTCACCAGCTACTAGTATGGCTTACGAAGATCGTTTTTATTGTTCTGACTGTTTCTTTCTTTTTTTATTTAAGTAAAGTGAACTTCTACCCTTTTTTTTTTTTTTTTTTTTTTTTTTCTGAACTGTTTAATCTTCAGCAAGAGAGAAGAATGTTCAAATGTGAAACTTTCTCTAACATGTATTTATTTTATTTGTAGGACTCAATAAGCGTAAAGCCAGCTATTCGATTCCAAGGCAGCCAAGGGGTAGGTTAAGTTTGAATGAATAACTTATTTAATAGAACTGAGGCGATTTATACATTATTTGATTGTTGTGGTCTGATTTTTTTACTATTTGGTTGTGGGATTTCACATACCCTTAGCAGGTCCTGTGTTTCAAGGCGTAAAATCCTCCGATTTTTCTGGCACCTCCGAATCTGCATGTTCTGCACACATCCGCCACTGCAAGTGAATAGCTGTATGTGCCTGATGGCTCAGATTCATCAGCTTTCACCTGAGCAAGGCCATGTGCAGCTTTGCGGTTGCTTCAGCGGCTGCACATGCAGCTGCCCAGGTGCCAGAAAGAGCCCCTTAGCACACAGGAGCTGCTAAGCATCCATGTGCATGAGGCTTTAGTTATGCAGAGTAACATACACTAGAACACATGTCAAACACAAGGCCCGAAGGCTGAATCCAGCCCCCCAGGCTTTGTCATATGGCCCTTGCACTTAGTTTTACTGGCAGAACTCCATTCCTCCACCTTTGGATCTTGCCCACTGCTCCCGTTCCCCTCTGCCACTTGTAAACACAGAAGCCTTATGTGTTAACGAAGGGACAACTTTGTTCTCAGTGGCTCCCAGATGTAACAGACCCCTGCATAAACTCATGGTGGGGCATGGCAGGGACAGATCCTTGGAGAGAGAACGATCTCCTTGCGAGGCAGTGCTGCCTACACAG
>JBBGZY010000002.1:3000000-3223589 GCA_037952925.1 Lithobates clamitans
TTCACACAAGTGTTGTAGTATTATGCAATAACAGTATATTATCAAAACATAGGTATATGTGTTTTGTGCTGTAGTGCTATTCCACATAAATGCCACCCAAACAAACATATACAGTGCATCTGCACAATAGGGCCATCTGTATGTTGGGCTCCACAGCATACGAACAATTATGTAGTTATAGCAGAGATATTCATCCTGTTTCACTGCATATACGTTCATTCTGTTTGAATTCTGGTGAAATCAAATGTTACTTAGGCTATTACTATGCTTTTATCCCTCCAGGTCGGCTATTATTCATTCATAGAGAATACAGCGATTCAGGAAAATACCAGATTATGACCACTAGATGGAGCCGATGATCATAGAAATTATTTATTTTCTATGATCTTCCATAAAGTAGAGTTAAACTGTGCAGCATGTTCCATATGTATATCAGGTGGGCCATAAGAGAAGATCATATATCTACCATAGCTTCTGCATCCAACCTGGGTACCTTAGAGTGCTAAAAAATTGTAACTGAGGATTAAGGCTGTCCGTCCGCGGAAGGGACAACCCAGCAGAAGCTAACCATGTGGACCCGGGCTATCTGCATCAGGATTAACAAAAAACTTGTAACTTAGAGACAAAACAACATAGTGTATAACCATAAGGGGCCCATTCAAAATGTGATAGGACAACAGGCACCCACACTAACCCAGGAGGCTGGAAGCTTTTTGGGGGTTTTAAACGAACTTGCTCACTGTCTCCAAGGCAAATGGAGGTGTTTGTCCTATTCTGGATTCCAAGGGTCCAGAATTTCCACATGGAATCTAGCAGGGCAGTAATTGCCTCCCTTTCTTCAACCTGGTCTAGACTAGCATCTGGCCTTGAGTGCTGTTAAGGGACAAATCTAAGTCCATGCCGTCTTCATCATTACATAGTGGATTAAACAAGTCATCATTTAGGCTAGGTTCACACCTATGCATGTGTCAGTGGGAATCGCAGCAATTTGCGCTGCTGTGAGAAAATGCACGGGGCTTCCATTCATTCTGTATGGCACCCCGACACATGCCCAATCGCAAGGTGTGTGCGAATGCAGATGTGTGCGTATGCAGAAAACACAGGGAAATCACATGGTCAAAATGACCATGCAGTTTCCCTGTGTGCTGCATTTTGAAAAAGGTACATGCACCTTTTTCTGTGGGAAAAGCAGCCACAGAAGCGCATTGAAATTATTGGACTGCCATGCCCACGCAAACGTGGCCCTCAGAAACGTACAGATGTGAACCTAGGGTTAAGCCTCTGGTCTAAAGTATAAGGTTACAACTTTCCCTATTAAGGTACACTCTACAGGATTTGTTAGTTATTTATTGGCTTTTCAGCAACAGGAATCTGTTTCTCAGATTTACAAGGCTGCCACCGATATTCTTTTCACACGTTTGTTAAGTTTTACCAGGTGGATGTGCAGGCCTTCTCTGATGCTAATTTAGGCATAAGGTACCTAAAGCTGTTCTCTGATCTCTGGCGAGCCCTTTCTTATCCCTTTGCTACGTGGGCCTGTCAGTGTTTTTTTCTTCTTTGTTGCACACCCCTCAGTTGGACTGCTTTGGGACATCCCATGGTTATGACTTAAGCCAGCCATACATCGTCGAATTCCAAACAAAGTTTCTTTTGAAAATCAGAAATTTCATGCATTTTGTGATCCAATGGTGCCACCATTGATTTAGAAATTCGACCAACCAAGCCTTCAATTTCACCTCATGTTGCTACAGAAAGGAATTTTCGTGGCCAGGATTTTTTTTTTTTTTTTTCCGGGAATTCTCTTTTCTTGTGCTCATGTGCATTTCTTTTTTGATTATATTTCCTGCACAATTCTCCCATCATTGATTAGAAATTAGTTTGTTTTTCCAAAATTTGCCAACATGCCCGATCACTCAAATTTGATGGCCACACGAAAATCATCTGTTGCTGCAGTCCACTAGGGCCTGATTCACACCTATGCAGGTTGCAGTGTGCATATTCCCGGTGCATTTTGCGTTTTTCAATAAACGCTTTTGATCCATTAAAGGCTATGGAGCCAAAAAACAGAAAAAGGTCCCTGGCCCTTTCCATAAAACGAACTACATCCATAGGAAACCTTGTTAAATGGACTGTACTGTAGTGTGTTTCTACAAAACTGAAAACACACAAAAAAAATGCAAAGGTGTGAACCAGGCCTAATGGTGCGAAATTCGAAAGAAAATTCTTAGCTGCGTTTTTCCATAAAAATTTGTTCGGCATTCGACCCATGTAAGGCCGGCTTTAGGATGCTGTGTCCTGTACTGTAAAATTTGAAAAACAAATTTTTTACATACCTGCATAATCCTTTTATTGAAATACATTTCACGACTCAGGTCCTCCCCTTATTTTGTTTCCAATGACTAGAAGAAAGTTGTCTATAATGCATGATTATGAGGGATCACATGTTCTGTAATGTACCCCAGAAAATAATTTTACAGGTAAGTCAAAAATCCTATTTATTCTTTTAAAATCTGTAGTTTTTATTAAAATAACATCTGTTGATCCTGCTATGAAGGTTCTTGTTTACGTACTTCCTGTTATGAGGTTACAGTAGCCTGTCCTGGTCTTCTGATTGCTCTCCTGCTTTGTCACCCTGTCACACACACTCCCCGAGGAGACTATAAGTAGTTGTGCTGATACACATTGCCCTAAGAAATTATGTACAGCAGTTATTGGAGAGCACAAATGTAGGCAGGAAGGGTCTGCAAAGAGCCTGAAGGATACCAGTCAAAATATTTTATTTAAAAAATTGAAATTATTTCTGACAGACAGTGCTTTAGTAAACTAAATGTCATTCTTTCAATGTTAAAAGTGGTTGAAAAGGTTAAAGTTTTTTTTTCCCTTAATGCATTCACTGCATTAAAGTGATTGTGAAGCTCAATTTTATTTTTATTAAAATAATAAAGATGTTATACTTACTTGCTCTGAGTAATGGCATTACACAGAGCGACCCCGATCCTCCTCTTCTGGGATCCCCCACCGGCACTCCTGACTCCTCATCCCTTCAAAGTCCTCCACAGCAGGCCGTTCGCTATGGGGGCACTCATGCGGACTCGATCCTGAGCCAGGCTGTCTGCGTCTATAGCACATCTCGGCCTTGCCACCACTCCCTTCTCACAGGCTTTGATTGACAGCCAATGGCCCCCACTGCTGCTTCTGAGTCCTGTGAAAAGAGAGCAGCATTGCTTCTCTCATGCACATGCTGGGTCGATATCAGGCTCAGGTATGTATTTAGGTAGGGCTTGGGGGAACTGATCATGAAAGTTTTTTTACCTTAACCAATTAAGGACCAGGCCATTTTTTGCGATATGGCACTGCGTCACTTTAACTGACAATTGCCTGAGTCATGCGACGTTGTACATAAACAAAATGTATGTTCTTTTTTTGTTTTTTTCCCACAAATAGAGCTTTCTTTTGGTGGTATTTGATCACCTCTGCGTTTTTTTTTTGTTTGTTTTTTTGCGCTATAAACAAAAAAAGAGTGACAATTTAAAAAAAAAAAAAAAACAATATTTTTTACTTTTTGTTATAATAAATATCCCCCACAAAAAAAATTTCTACATCAATTCAGGCCAATATGTATTCTTCTACATATTTTTGGTAAAAAATATAAAAACGCAAAAAGCGTATATTGATTGGTTTGCGTAAAAGTTATTGCGTCTACAAAATAGGGGATAGATTTATAGCATTTTTATTATTATATTTTTTTACTAGTAACGGCGGCGATCTGCGATTTTTAGCAGGACTGCAACATTGCAGTGGACAGATTGGACACTTTTGACACATTTTTGGGATCATTGACATTTATACAGTGAGCAGTGCTATAAGAATGCACTGATTACTGTGTAAATGTCACTGGCAGGGAAGGTGTTCAAACTAGGTGGTGATCAAGGGGTTAAATGTGTTAGCTGGGAGGTGTTTCTAACTGTGGGGGGGGGACGGGACTGACTGGAGGAGGAGAGAGATTGCTGTTCCCAATCACTAGGAACAGTAGATCTGTCTCTCCTCCCCTGTCAGAAAGGGGATCTGTCTGTTTACACTGACAGATCCCCATTCTGGCTCTCTTTGCCATGATTGCGGGTGGCTCGCGCTTCGGGTCCCCCACCATGCAGCGGATGCGCGCGCCTGCTATGGCTCTTGAAGGGGCCGACCTACCGCTGTATAATGACGGGGGCTGGTCAGCAAGTGATTAAAGTGGTTCTAAAGGCAGAAGGTTTTTTACCTTATTGCATTTTCTGCATTAAATTAAAATACCTTCTGCATGCACTTACCTATTACCTGGCCCTGATCTCAATCCAGCGATGTGCACAAGAGCACAGGCTCTCTTAGCTCTCATCCTCCCCTTTGGCTCAGACACAGCAGCGAAAGCCATTGACTTTTGGGGGCGGGGTCGAGCCACTCAGTGTGTCAATGGATGCACAAGTCCACTCTTAGCAAGCAGCTTGCTGTGGGGGCACTCGGCAGGGGGAGGAGCACTGGTGGGGGACTCCAACAGAGGAGGATCGGGACTGCTCTGTGCAGTTGCACAGAGCAGTTAAATATAACATATTTGTTATTTTAACCACTTGACCACTGGGTACTTAAACCCCCTTCCTAACCCGACCAATTTTCAGCTTTCGGTGCTCTCACATTTTAATGACAATTACTCAGTCATGCAACACTGTACCTGTATGAAATTTGTGCCTTTTTTTCACACAAATAGAGGTTTTTTTTTTGTGGTATTTACTCACCTCTGGGTTTTTGTTTTGTTGCGCTATAAAAGAAAATTCTGTAAAAAAAAGAATTTTTCTTCGTTTACATTATAAAATTACATATCTTTGGTAAAAAAAAACAGAATCGTTGTATATTATTTGGTCTTTGTGAAAGTTATAGAGTCCACAAGCTTTGGTGCCAATCTCTGAAAATTTATCACACCTGATGTACTGATGGCCTATCTCATTTCTTGAGACCCTAACAATCCAGTACAAATACCCCCCAAATGACCCCTTTTTGGAAAGTAGACATGCCAAGGTATTTAGTAAGAGGCATTGTGAGTTTTCTGAAGTTGTAATTTTTTCCCACAATTCTTTGCAAAATCAAGATTTTTTTCCACAAAATTGTTATATTAGCAGGTTATTTGTTACACACAGCATATGCATAGCACAAATTACACGCCAAAATACATTCTACTACTCCTCCTGAGTAGGGCGATACCACACGTGTGAGACTTTTACACACCGTGGCCACATACAGAAGCCCAACATGCAGGGAGCGCCAACAGGCGTTCTAGGAGCATAAATTAAACATATAATTTCTTGACTACCTCTTACACTTTTGAAGGCCCTGGAGCACCAGGACAATGGAAATGTCCCAAAAATGACCCCATTTTGGAAAGAAAACAACCCAACGTATAATCTATGAGGCATAATGAGTCTTTTGAACATGGCATTTTTTTCTACAAGTTTTTGGAAAATGTGTAAAGAAAATGAAAACGCATTTTTTTTACACAAAGTTGTCCATTTATACAATATTTCTAACACATAGCATGTACATACCAAAAATTACACCCCAAAATAGACTCCCCTACTCCTCTTGAGTATGGCGATACCACTTGTGGAAGACTTTTACACAGCCTGGCCACATAGAGAGGCCCAACATGCAGGGAGCATCGTCAGGTGTTCTAGGGCATAAATCTCAAATCTAATTTGACTGCCTATTACATTTTTGTGAGGCACTCTAGTGGCATGGATGTGGCATGGATGAGAACTGATGTGGCATAGATGAGCATGAATGGGGATGGATGAGCTGTGGATGGGGATGGCTGAGTATGGATGGGTACGGCTGAGTACGGCTGGTTACGGCTGAGTATAGATGGGTATGGCTGAGTATGGCTGGGTACGGCTGAGTATGGATGGGTACGGTTGGGTATGGCTGAGTATGACTGGGTAAGGCTGAGTATGACTGAGTATGGCTGAGTATGGATGGGGTGGATGGAATGGCTGAGCATGGATGGATGGATGAGTATTGCTGAGTATGGATAGATGAGCATGGATGAGTATTGCTGATTAGGGATGGATGGCTGAGCATGGATGGATGGCTGAGTATGGGTGGATGGCAGAGTATGGATGGATGGATGACTGGCTAAGTATGGATAGATGGATGGCTGGCTGAGTATGGATGGCTGGCTGAGTATGGATGGATGGCTGGCTGAGTATGGATGGATGGATGGCTGGCTGAGTATGGATGGATGGCTGGCTGAGCATGGATGGATGGATGGCTGGCTGAGCATGGATGGATGGCTGGAGTGGGCATAAATCAGCGCTGTGGGCACTACACATCCAGCCCACAGTGCTGCAGCACCTGATCTCCTCCCTCTCCGCTCACACTGTACCGATCGGTACAGAGAGGAGAGAGAGGAACCGGACATGATGCCGGTTTGTTTACAACTGATCGCTCCGTCATTTGACGGCGGCCTTTTACCGTGATGGTCACGGATATTTCCGGGTGCGTGCCCCAAGGGGCACGCGGGAGCAAGACTCTGGGAGGACGTCCATAGAAGCCCTCCCAGAATAAGCCAACCACGCTGCAGCTGTCTCTTGGCTATGGCCCAGTCGGCATGTGGTTAATGGAAAAAAAAAAAATCAAGCATTTACCATCACTTTAATGCAGGGAATGCATTAAGGTAAAAAAAAAAAAAAAACAACAACCTTTAGTTTTTACAACCACCTTAAGTGTACTTTAATTTCAGATTTGAGTTGGCTGACCATGCAATGTTTTAAAGAGGTATTTGTAGAACAGACAAACTAGAAGCAAAAAAAGGGAGGGTAAGAGGATAAGAAAATATAGGAGGATAAATGCATTAGTAATTAATAAGACAATAAGGCAACACTGTACAAAATCTTTATTATGATAATTCTTCTTAGGCTATTTGTAGTGCACAGAAATGAAGAAATGATGTGCAACATAAACCTGCATAAAAAACAGTTAGCAACCAAATCTAGCAAATTTAGAAAAATATAACAATATATATAAAATAAAAAGGTTATTCACAATTAATTAATAAGGACAATGCAAAGGCTAATATTACATTAAGGCTACACTAATCTATAAATACACAGGTCTACAAAAAACACTGTTTGAGTAGATTTTAATATTTCTTTACAAAAAATGAAACAAAAATGAAACATAAAAAATTGAGGTCATGTCTTTAAACAGACCTCTAATAAAATAAGTTCTGTGTAACATCAATATTTAACCTGCACAAATACAAATTGATGACAGAGTTGTAAAACTCTCAAGAATAAATATCAACCACCGTTCAGTAAAGCAACCTATTCCAAGGCACTGGTCACATGCTTTCTGCTAATACAGAAGATCTTAGGATCTCAATAGCAGGACACTGCTCAGAAAGAACATCCCAATCAGTGTGTCTCTGCCTGAACAGTCTCCTGAGATTGGTTCTTTAATTTCCTGTAGCAGAGATCACCTGACTAATAACTCAGTATAGATCATGTGATTGGGCACTGGAAAACGCAAGATTCCCAGTACTACAGTAGTACAGTAAACCTCACAAAGACTTCACTGCTTTAGTGATCAACCTAAACAATTTATAAGGAAATTAATACTGTTGGTGGAAATGTGTTGTTTTTTTTAGCAATCTGAATCATTAAGGCCATGTAATGTTGGATTTCGATACTCTGGTGGGTTTAAACTACAAATGTTACAAACAAAAGCAATTCTGAACATATGATGCACAATCCCAGATAACAAGCAATTGAGCTGCAAGTTTGAAAACGACTTGCTAAGCTATTGCTAGACTTGCCAGGCTTCACAAGGTTGTTGCACAATTGCAACAAGTCTCCGCATTGCATGACTCCAGATCCACTTTCTTTGCAAACATTCTGCAAGTCTGCTGCAAGTTCTGGTTCAGTTATGTTGTGCAATAGTCATCCGACCACAGGGGTCACTGTGACTTGCAGAGCTCTTGCTGTAGACTCACTACTGCTCCACTGCTCCTGCTAGAGACTTGCCAAGCAAATTTTCTACAAATTGGAAAAGTGTCAACTAGAACTTGTGCTTCAAGTGCTCTGCAAGTGTACAACTTGCCACTGAAAATGTGTAGCAATTTAACAAGACTTAGGCCAATTTCACACATTGTTGTCCATTTCACGGACTCCGTTTGCTCAGCAGGGATCACTCCGTTGATCCCCGCTGAACCGGCGGATGACAGGTGCGTCTCTGCTCACTGTGGAGAGACAGACCTGTCAGATCTCTGCTCTCCTCTATGGGGGATCTGATGAAAATGGATCCGCCTGTTCGTTTTCATTGGATCCGATCCACCAGACGGATGGAAAATAGGATTTCCATCTGTCTGAATTTAGCAGATCGGATGTCAGCGGACATGTCACCGCCGACATCCATCACTCCATAGAACTGCATGGAGCGTCTGTTCAGGTCCACCTAAAAAACTGACAGGCGGACCGCATGTGTAAAAGGGGTCTTACAGTTAAGTACTGCCACAAATTTGTGGCAAGTTATCCTTGCTGTCTGGGATATAGTACCTGAATATATATCCTACTTCCTTGCAGCAGGGCTTATTTGTAAATAGTAACAAATAAAAATTGCCTGTATTGGCCAACAGAAGATTCACGTTAAAGTCTTCCAGTATGGTTCCTGTGGGTAACACTGACTCTTCTCCTATTACATATTTATTAATAAATAAACTCTGATGTAATTAAACATGAATTATACCATATGGACACAACTAAGTTACTTACTTTTACAATAATCACCAGTTACTGATTATAAACTTTTTGCTTGACTGCAATAGCTAAACTGAAGCGATTCTTTGTCCACATGGGGTGCAAGCGTGGTGAACAGAGACCAAACAGGCTAGGAAAATGTTCCTTAGTGCTGGATGACCACTCATTACAGTACATGATTTTTATACTATGAAATGTTTAGCGTTATGAAAGAGATGTAGATGACAAATTCTGGAAGGAAGAGTGGGCGATGTCAAGTACCATCTGTGGAAATATATATATGCTTGTTTTGAACAACATATTGACTTAAGGGGTCAATAACTCTTGTTGAGATCACCCCCAAAATATGATGTGGTGTGCAGGTGGAGGTCACCAGTCTGGAATTGCAATGGAAACACAAAGTTGAGAAGAGTTGTGTATCTACGCAGTAGTCATTGGCTGCACGTTATTTGACTTGGCACTTATATGGACCTGGCACTTTATATTTTGCAATAATGGTGTTTTTTTTTTGGTTAGGGATTGGAAGATTTACAGCACTTCACAGATATTTGCACTTTAGGGATTATTATCTATTTTTTTATATTATTAATTATTCATTTTTATGCATGATTAAGAGTCATTAGAAATATAACTTAGATGTGCACTACCACTTTAATGGATATGAAATAAATGTTTATGTTCTACAGCTTGTTACATGATATGGTATAAATTAGGGGTTAAAGTGGATGTAAACCTCAGACATGAAATATGAACAAGACATATCTTTCTATAGTGTGTACTTGTCTCAATTAAAAGCACTAAGTGTAATTTCTGTCTGCTGCTTTGTTCCTCGGCTATCAGTATGAGTCACTTCTGACAAGTTTATCTGACAGGGGAGGGACCTCCAGCAGATTGGCTGCCTCAGCTTAGTTCCTGTGTGTTATGTGAAGGGGGGTGTGTCTCTTCCCTCCAACCAACTTTCAGAGATCTCTTCATTGAGCTTTGTAACCTCAGCTCTCCGCCCCTTTTTTCTGAACTCTCGGGCAAGCTGATAAATTCAGCATTTTGAATGGATGTAGAGAAGAGAAGACTGCAGATAGACAGGTACAACTTCTGAAGGAGGGTTTGTTTAATCTCTGTGCATCACCTAAGGATAATCCCTTCACTGAGTATATGTAAGGGTTTACAACCACTTTAAGTTATTTTTTGAGTGCTGTATTTCTGTTCATAATCTGCAGCTCGCCATACACCGACAGATTCTTTTTGTTAAGCCTGCAGATTCCCCCATCCATGCTATACAGAGCAGATGAATTTGCAGTGTCAGGTATTGTATTTTGCCAGCTGTTGGATACAGCTGATGTTCAGGAGACAATTTTCCAGCTGGTTCCTTCATTTTTTCAGTTGAAGTATGTTGGGCAGAAGGGTGCCAACAGAGCTAGCCACAAAGCAAACTTTGTCAAGTTCATTAAGATTTCTCTGCTAGAGATTTAACTTCTTATTGTCAGTTAAACCTAGCACAAATAGCATTTTTTTTATATCTCTGACAGTATAAATAGCTCATGTAGCCCTAGCAGAAACAGCAAGCTACATAGTAGTATAAAGGTCAATGCCTAACCATTCACAGTTAAGAAAAGTTACTTGCTACTTTAAAGATGAACTGCAATCTGCTCATATAATTTGTAATAAAAACATCTTTGCCATTCTATAGCTTCCCTCCAACCACTTTGCATATTATTTTATATATACTGCCATTTTGTACTTGCCAAATATGCTGCAGAAACTCACTGAGTCTGACTGCATCCATTTTAACTGTGGGCGGCTGAAGCTGCTGCTTGTTCACTTCCTGGATTTACGCAGACACACAGAGGCACACCTCCAGCTCTGCAGCTCTCATTGGCCCTCTTATGACTCATCCCCCCCCCCTCCCTTCCTGGCAAACTCTCACAAAATAGGCTAATGACCAAACAAGAATTAGGAAGTGGGCAGTATAATGTATTTACTGACAGAAAAAAAATGTTTTACTATCCAAAGTTTAAACAAGGGCAGAAGATTTAATAGATGAAAAAATGACTGAAGGTCCGCTTTAAAGCTTTCTATGCTTCAGTGCTTCTCTATCACTGCATAAATAAAAAAGCATTAAAAGCATGTTAAATGCATGTCGTAGCACAATGCACATGCATTGATGAGGAAGGCCCTAACCTTACCCCAGCTGTTAAAGCTTTATAGAACTCAGTATAAATTAGCTAAATACATTTCAAGTGCATTAAAACAAAAGGTTTGCAAAGTCTTATGCCCTGTACACATGATAGGATTTTCCGACAACAAAATGTTGGATGTGAGCTTGTTGTCGGAAAGTCCGACCATGTGTATGCTCCATCGAACATTTGTTGTCGGGATTTCTGCCAACAAATGTTTGAGAGCAGGTTTTCAAATTTTCAGACAAAAAAACTTGTTATCGGAAATTCCGATCGTGTGTACATAAGTCCGACGCACAAAATACCACGCATGCTTGGAATCAAGCAGAAGAGCCGCACTGGCTATTTAACTTCATTTTTCTCGGCTTGTTGTACGTGTTGTGCGTCACCACGTTCTTGACGTTCGGAATTTACGACATTTGTGTGACCGTGTGTATGCAAGACAAGTTTGAGCCAACATCCTTCGGAAAAAAATCCACAGTTTTGTTGTCGGAAAATCCTATCGTGTGTACAGGGAATTACAGTTTGTCTTCTTTCAGCCACAGCTTGCCAGGAGCTCCATAATGGGACCCTTGCTTGCTGAAGAAAGCAGTAAACTCTTTGCTGAGCTCTCCAAATAGTGGGGAATATGAGCTTTGCTGATTTCAGAGCTAGAGTTCTGACTCAGAAGGAGCAAGAGAATGTCAACAGCACACCTAGGATCCCCAGAATGAGTCTAAAGCTTTATTCAGGGATGCCCTAGTTACAGCAGATAGCAATGTTTCAGAGGCATGTAGGACCCCTTCATCAAGCATGTGATGATGTTGAGTCACATGCCTGATCAAGGAGACCTGCGTGCTTCCGAAACATTGCTATGTGCTGTAACTATGTCCTGCGTGAGGAAGAAAAACATAGTAGGAAACAAGTTTATATATTACAGGACCATACAGGTAGTGGATATGTATAGATTATTTTTGAAAAACAAGGATGTCATTTAGTGCCACTTTAAATTTACACAAATTTTTTACTAAGATGACAATTTCATACAAAGTCAAAAATTTAAAAAAAGAGATTGCAGTGATTGTCTACAATTTATAGATAAGCACTCAACAGTTCCTTTACCATAATTTTCACACATGCTAAAGAGTGAGGTTTGAGTAAACCTGCTGAAAACCTGGGAAATTCAAACCAAGTGTTGCAGGGGTTGCCTTCACTAAAACCCACATGTCAAAACAATCAGTAGATCCAATATAGGCAGCTGAAATGATTTGCAATCCTCCAATTTTTATATACAGTTTAGCTTACCTCCACTTCTCCAACCTCCTGGATCTTCCCATGGGCCAATAAGATAACCTTTTACATGGAATGTGGAAGATGAAGCAGGACAAGGTGGGGAAAAGCTCTGCTTTTATAGACAAGGTTTACATATGAATAGCTGTCTGTATTTCTGGATTACTAATCATTTTGGCACACGGTTAGTCACTAAATACAACCTGGGCTTATGGTTTTTTTTTTAAATATAACATGAAAGTTGTAACTGTTAATAATGCACAAAAATGTACTCTCTACCCATTGCACAGAGAGGTTTAGCATTTGCTAGGCTTCAGAATGGGGCTTGCAGAGGTGTAACTTCTATAGTTTGTATTACCGGTACCTGCTTGCTTTGTTCTTCCTTTTTATGTACCATTCCATTGCTGTCTACTTCAAATCCATATCTGTCATTATATGGTCCAGCTTACCTGTTTTCTGTGGCAATTTTGATAAGTATTTAATAACTGTGAGAGTCCAGCTCTGTTGCCAATGATAAACACCAATCACAGCTAATTATACTAATATATTCATTTTTTCCCGACTGTAAGACCTTGGGTCCCCTCTAGTCACCCCCCCCCCCCCCCCCCCGTTGTACTATTATCCAAAATCTGATATCAGTTTACACCTTTCAAACACAAGGACATTGTCCCTAATCATCATGACTCATATCTGAAGAGCCTGCAAAAATCCTCATGTCCGGTTCATTACAGCAAATGATGACTCTACACAAAGACATTAAAAAGTGGGAATTCAGCCTGGTTAGGCTGTAATAAATCAACCAAAAAACAGACTGTTCCTGACAAGCCTTCATATAGACTGTAGATGCTTTCCACAGTGCACGATCCAGCTCTGAACTCATCCGAAGACAGAAACTCTGCAAATCTAAAGGAGAGAAGAACATATGAGGAGATAATTTAAAGAATGCATAAAACAGATTATAGTAATTACAAAGTACACACTGAAAATATGCAGAAACAATATACAAAACACATCATATAATAACATTTATTAACTGTCACAAGGAGTTCAGTCACTTCCAAAAAAACTAACATCCATAATTAAAAAAACAAAAAACAAAGTACAGTGAAGAAACACAAGAGTTCCATTGCCCAACTAGTTTTTATGTGTATGTCGCACTTCAGGGATCAGGGATCTTGTGGTACTGCTTGTGGATCAATTGGTTTATTAGAGAGTAGTTCAATGAGAGTAATCTAGCTATAGCACCCATTTACTAACTGAAAATGTAGGAGTCCATTTATAAAAAATTTTCTCAGCATTCACACAGCCATCGCAAACAGTCCTTGTAATGTGTTTTGTCATGTGCATTTCCTATGATCGTCAGTGCAATCTAGTGGCCATGATGGTATATTTTCCTAATATGAAGTATTGCAGAAAAATGGCGAAAGGGCCAATCTTACATCCTGCATCATTCAGCAGCAACATGACGCGAGGGGGGAACACGGCTGCACCGTGATGAAAATAGAGACCTACTGATTAAAACAATCTAAAGATAATGTTACAGCAGATTCAGATAAGTCACTTGTATTCTCCCATCTTTGCACTCTCTGCAAACTCACCAACATGCCCTTTCCTCTCTCTGATAACAACCTCATCAGTTTCACAGTGTCCCTGTTTTCAACCACCTACCCTTCCAAGCACCAAATGATTACCTATAGAAATGTTTGTCATTTTAACACATCTGTTCTCTATTGTGCTACTGACCTCCTCTATGATAAAATCACACCCCTGTTCTGCCGTTACCTGTTCACATCTACAACAGTTCGCTCTTATCCTCACTGGATGCATTTGCTCCTCTTACTACATGCAGAATCAGGCCCCAACTGTTGGCAGACTGATAACACCAGAAATCTCAAGAGACATAGGCGTGCACTTGAGCAATTATAGCGTAAAACCAAATTCCTGAAAGCCTTCACCCCATATAAATCTGCCTTCCTAAAATACAATTCCTCCCTCCATGTAGCCAAACAAGCTTGCTTCATCACTATCATTTTGACTATGGCATCCAGTCTTTGTCAGTTCTTCTTTACCTTTGACTCTATACTTTGTCCACCACAACCTCCACTCAATAACTCACTCACTGCTCAGAAGATTGCCAATCACTTCAAAAACAAGATTGATGAAATTTGTGGAGACATCCCCACTGCATACATATCTACCCCACTTAAAATACCCTGTGCAAAACCATATTTAATGATTTCCTCTTTTGATTGATTACTACAGAAGAAGGCACCAAACTTTTCTCACAAGCCCACCTTACCACCTGTCCGCTTGACCCTGTTCCTTCGGAACTACTACGGTCACCCCCTCTTGCTCTATCCTATGCTCCCTCACTCACATTTTCAATCTCTCCCTCTCTACTAGCACCTTCCCCTCTCCTGTAAAGCATGCACTGATCACCCCATACATAAAAAGCCTTTACTGGACCCCATCAGCTTGAAAAACTTAAGACCCATCTCCTTGCATCCATTTACCTATAAACTTTTAGAACATCTAGTTTACAACTACCTAAGCTCCTACCCCACTGACAGCAACCTTCTCGACCCCTTATAGTCTGGCTTTCACTGGTAAAACTCCTCAGAATCTGCCCTACTAAAACTCACTAACAATTTACTAGGTGCTAAAGCCTAAGGCCACTACTCCATACTCTTACTACTAGACCTTTCTGCTGCCTTTGATACTGTTGACCACTCGCTCCTCTTTAAAAAAACTTCACTCCCTTGGCCTCCAAGAGTCTGCTCTTTCCTGGTTCTCCTCTCACCTATCAGAGGGTTACCTATA
Source organism: Lithobates clamitans (assembly GCA_037952925.1). Lineage (NCBI taxonomy): Eukaryota > Metazoa > Chordata > Amphibia > Anura > Ranidae > Lithobates > Lithobates clamitans. Next base: position 3,015,044 of record JBBGZY010000002.1, read on the forward strand.
ATTCTGTCTCTTCCTCTCCCTTTCCTCTATCAGTAAGGGTCCTAAGGTTTTGTCCTGAGACCCCTTCGCTTCTCCATCTACACCTCCTCATTTGGTAACTTGGTAAACTCCCACTGCTTCCAATTCTATCTCTATGCTGATGACACCCAAATCTATCTCTCTACTCCCCACCTCACCCCTTTAGTCTCCTCTTGCATTACTAAGTTATTAGCTGATATATTAGTATGAATGTCACACCACTTACATAAGCAATATTTTTCTAAAACTGAGCTTATAATGTTTCCACCAGCCCAGGCCCCCTCCCCTGACTTCCTCATCAAGATCAATAATACAACTATCGGTCTCTCTTCTCATGCCAGGGTGCTAGGTGTAATCCTGGATTCTGACCTGTACTTTCAGCTCCAAATCCAATCACTGTCTAAATCTTGTAGACTTCACCTTCATAACATCTCCAAAATATGCCTCTTTTTAACTGATGAAACCACTAAGCAGCTCATTCACTCCCTTGTTATCTCTCACCTTAAGTACTGTAACTCCCTTCTCACTGGCCTACCTCTATGCAGGCTATCCCCTCCTCAATCTATCATGAATGCTGCTGCCAGATTCATTCACATTACCAACCACTCAGTGTCCTTCACCCCTCTCTGTCAACCCCTTCACTGGCTTCCTATTGCCCAGTGAATGAAATTCAAAATACTAACAACATCAGATTCTGCCCCAAGCTACATCACCAATCTTGTCTCAATATGTTACCCAAACTATACTCTCTGCTACTCCCAAGACCTCTAGCTCTCTAGCTCCCTTTTCTCCTCCTACCATGCTCGTCTCCAGGATTTCTCCAGAGCCTCTCCTATCCTCTGGAACTTTCTACCCCAATCTGTCTGGTTTTCTCCTTCTCTGTCCACTTTTAGGCAATACCTGAGAACTCATCAATTCAGCAAAGGGTATCCTGCCTTCAGCTAACAACTGAATATTTTATTTCTATCATCAACTCATCCCTCACAGTTATTACCTTTTGTTCCACTTGCCCCCCTATTAGCTTGTAAGATATCAGGAGCAAGGCCCTCCTAACCCTCTTGTACTGAACTGTGTTGTTACTATACTGCCTCCCTTAATATTGTAAAGTGTTGCGCAAACTGTTGTATACACACACAAACACACACACACTGTTTTTGAACACTTGTATTTTAAATGTAACATTCAACAATATGCTCTCCAAAAATAATCCATACACATCCACTACTTAATGGCTCTTTTTTTCATTTTTCATTTCTTACTGTGTTATTCTGTCTCTTTGTAACACCCCCTGAGCTTCTAATCTTTTCCCCCATAGTCCATAGTCCATCTCAGTAGACAGCAAGAAAGGATGACTACATTTTTACATATAGTGGGATCATGGAGAACAAAGCCACACTCTAATGCCCCGTACACACGGTCGGATTTTCCGATGGAAAATGTCCGATCGGAGCGTGTTGTCGGAAATTCCGACCGTGTGTGGGCTCCATCGGACATTTTCCATCGGATTTTCCGACACACAAAGTTGGAGAGCAGGAGATAAAATTTTCCGACAACAAAATCCGTTGTCGGAAATTCCGATCGTGTGTACACAAATCCGACGGACAAAGTGCCACGCATGCTCAGAATAAATAAAGAGATGAAAGCTATTGGCCACTGCCCCGTTTATAGTCACGACGTACGTGTTTTACGTCACCGCGTTTAGAACGATCGGAATTTCCGACAACTTTGTGCGACCGTGTGTAGACAAAACAAGTTTGAGCCAACATCCGTCGGAAAAAATCCTAGGATTTTGTTGTCGGAATGTCCGAACAAAGTCCGACCGTGTGTACGCCCTATAACAGGAACACACATCACAGCAGAAAAAAAGAGAATTTGGACATATTGAGGAGGCTGAGAACAATAGAAGGCACTTTTTGAGTTCAAAATATTTACTTGAATAGAAGGTTTGTGTATGTGTGTGTGTGTTATAACCAGAGTTTAGTGTTATTTTAATTAGTGACATATAACAAAACATGTATGTGTTCAGATGCCTGCTTAAATGTTATGACTTGGTTAACCACATATCACTGGATGCGCTCATCAATACTAAAACTATCAATCAGTTCTGAGATTGGAAAATACCTATGAGCTCTGAGATTAAAACTAAATACTGTAACCCTCTTTTCACTGGTTACAGTTTAATTAAACATGTGCAATTATCTATTTAAATCTTCTGGATAAAGGACACCCCAAATGACTATATTGGAAGTCCACTCTAGATACCTACATATTTTTATGGGGGCTCTACAGCTATATGTACAATAATAGAGGACCATCTCTCAACAGAAGTTGGCTGATGACTCTAATGTAGTGTATGTAATGTAGTCTATTTAGCCCTACCCCCAAAGGAGCTGCTATGAATAACCGTACCTTCCCTAGAAATAGTGCAGAGGTAGCCAGGTACTGTACATAGTAACATTTAACTTGGTCTGGCTCAATAATCAGTCTAAGGCTTGTCTTTTTTTTAAGAAATTATGATGGGGGAATGGAGTTATGGTATACTCCGAAATCCCTGCTTGTTTGTATGAGGACATTGTACTTTGCTCAATCTCTGTGTGTAGTTGGTATTAAGGCTCAAGTAAAGATAGAGTAACTAAGTTCTTTTTTTTAGAAGCTATCCCAGGCAGGAATTCTGTAGACTCGTCCTCCCAGAAGAATACAGCACACAGTCACTAAACCCTGGGCTTAGGTTAGTACTCACAATGTCACACTGGATACCTCCACCCAGTATCCAATGGACACTCTTCAGTGAGCTCTCCAAACCAGGTTCCCAAGTGAGGAATCCCTTGACCAGCTCCAAAAGGAGGCCTAAAAAATAGCCCCACCTTCTAGACACACCTCCCCAGGGATTGGTTGGAGCACAATAAATGTTCAGGTTGAGATTTGCCTTGCGCAACCCTCTGTGTTACAGACGTCTCTGGAAGACAGGGGAGAGCAATCAAACCTGCAGTCTGTGAGACCCAGAACAGCCAAACGCAATTAACAACTGTTCCACTGACTATAGAGGAGCCAAAGAAAAGTAAATTTGCCTAGCTTCCCAGTAACCTAACTAGGTGGATGCTACATATGTATATGTGTATGAGATCTGGAAAAAAGTGCAATGTGTAAGTGCAGTAACATTTTTAATCACAGGTAATCTGTTAAAACATAAAAAATGTAAAAAAATGCCATGACACTGAGGGCCTAAGGTCAATGAATATTCAAGAACCTTCAGCCACATATAGGTCTTAGAGTTGTATGGAAACCATGCAAAATAAATAAATGAATGTATAGCATGTATAAAGTTAGCTGAAATCATCTGCCAAAAAGCAAAGTTCCTAGCTTACTCTAATGCGCCGTACACACACGATCGGACATTCCAAAAACAAAATCCATGGATTTGTTCCGACGGATGTTGGCTCAAACTTGTCTTGCATACACACGGTCACACAAATCTTGTCGGAAATTCCGAACGTCAAGAACGTGGTGACGTACAACACTAACTACAAGCCGAGAAAAATGAAGTTCAATAGCCAGTGCGGCTCTTCTGCTTGATTGCGAGCATGCGTGGAACTTTGTGCGTCGGAATTGTGTACACATGATTGGAATTTACGACAACGGATTTTGTTGTCGGAAAATTTGAGATCCAGAACTCAAATTTTGTGTGACGGAAATTCCAATGGAAAATGTCTGATGGAGCCTACACACGGTCAGAATTTCCGACAAGCGCCCATCGAACATTTTCCGTCTGAGAATCTGACCGTGTGTACGGGGCATAAGACTGATAAACTGCTGTAGGCTCATGAATACTCATTACTCCTATATCCTCAGACCCCTTTGGATCAGACTAGAATCTTAAAATTACTTTGATTAGTGTTTTAGGAGCCATCAGCACATACATATTTACTGTTTACTATTTTCCTAATATATTTATAAAAGAAGACCTATATGCTCATCCTCATACACAGATATTTTCCTAGGCTGGTGTAGGTTGTATATTGTGAATTATGAGTTTTGAAAAATGGTATGTTTTATTAGATTCCCAGTTATTAAAAATGATATTGTATTTACTCTGCAAAAATAAAATCAGTGGTGCATCATTAAAATACCAAGGACGTCATATGACGTCCTGGGCTTTGAGCAGGTATATCTGAATGATGCCTGTAGTTACAGACATCATTCAGATATCCTCCCGCCGCCCTCCGGTGCTTGCTCCGACTCACCGTTACGATCGGTGAGGCGGAGAGTGGATCCGCCGGCGCCGGATGTAGATCATAGAGATTTCCGGCGGACCAGATGGTCCCCGGAGTCTCTATGATCGTCGGAGGCCGGGCGCGATGTTATGACGTGATGTTTATGAAATAAAAAAAATAAATAAAACGATCGCCGCTTCCAAGCCGAAGCGGCGCCGTTTTTTTGAATGGAGAGGCCATTCAAAAAAACGGCGCTGCTTCGGCTTGGAAGCGGCGATCGTTTTATTTATTTTTTTTATTTCAGGCTTCCCAGCCTAGTGGTCAGATATGGGGTCTTATTGACCCAAATCTTACTATTAAGAGCACCTGACATGTCATATTGCTATTACAAGGGATGTTTACATTCCTTGTAATAGGAATAAAAGTGATAATTTTATTTTTTTTTCAAAAAAGTGTCAAATTAAAAAAAAAAAAATATAATTAACAATAAAAAAAAAAAAAAATTTTTATTAAAGCGCCGCTGTCCCCGTGTGCTCACACGCAGAAGCGAACGCATACGTAAGTCCCGCCCACATATGAAAACGGTGTTCAAACCATACATGTGAGGTATCGCCGCGAACGTTGGAGCGAGAGCAATAATTTTGGCCCTAGACCTCTTCTGTAACTCAAAACATGTAACCAGTAAAAAAATTTCAAGCGTCGCCTATGGGGATTTTTAAGTACCAAACATTGGCGCCATTCCACGAGCGAGTGCAATTTTGAAGCGTGACATGTTAGGTATCTATTTACTCGGCGTAACTTCATCTTTCACAAAATTAAAAAACATTGGGCTAACTTTACTGTTTTGTTTTTAAACACAAAACAGTTTTTTTTCCCCAAAAAAACACGTTCAAAAAATTCCTGCGCAAATACTGTGTGAGATAAAAAGTTGCAACAACCGCCATTGTATTCTCTAGGGTCTTTGCTAAAAAAACATATATGTTTGGAGGTTCTATGTAATTTTCTAGCAAAAAAATTATGCTTTTACATGTAGGAGCAAAGTGTCAGAATTGGCCCAGTATTGAAGTGGTTAAGAGAGTGCTGGTTGCAACATTTATAGTAGTGTGCCAAATAAACAATGAATTGCATAGCATGTTACTGTGGAATGCGACATGAGCAACAGAAACAGGGTGATCACTATTTGTGACAAATCACATGAATGTAAAAATGTGTGCGCCATATAGATGCAAATATTGCATATATTTAATGTGCAAAGAATAAGCATATTGTTGCACCAAGCAGTGTGTGGAGCAGGACACGTATGGCAAAGATATATACCAAGTATATCTAAATTGTTACTAGTTAATTGAGAATGATTCCGTATAAGTATATTTTTTAAATGTATGTTTGGTAATTAATTGAAATGTGTACTCCTTTTGGATTAAATTAAATGGTAATAGTATGGTAATAGTGCTTTTCATACATCTTTCTTATTTGCTATTCCACTGACACTTCTTAGGAACCTTATATTGAATTCAGAAAACACTGCATTTTCATGAATTCCCTAAACAATTTCAACACTGATTTTTCTGACGGTAGCTAACTGTCAAAATTGTTTCTGTAAAAAAACAATTCTAACATTCCGCACTTTAGTTTTAGATGTCAGAAACTTTCTTCATACCTCATAGACACCTGAGGTGTGATATGCAACTTCACCCTATAAATTATGGTCACTGAGGCATAATGGATAATTTTTTGTGACAATTTCACGCTTAATTTTCCCATTGTGGTTTCTCACCCTGGGCCTCTGATAGTTTATCTGGCCTTGAGTTTTTTTCCAGATCTCACACATGTATTTATAGCACTCTTCTTGAGTGGGTACCACAGTGGCCGTATCGGACTTTATTTTTACTTCTCTAGTAGCAAGGCACTATATATTAGACTTTGCATATAAACAGCGAGATTATGACACTCACCTCTGTGCTCTGTAGATATACTTGGAGTTACCAGTAAGTCTATAAAGCAATAGAAACACATAGGCGCTGCCTGCAACTCCATGACAAATACCGGGTCCTTTCTTGAGAAGACCTTTCTGCCAGGCCAGCTCTCCACAGCGAATGCAGGTGTCCAGGTAACATGGCTTTTTTGAGAGTAAATACGCTTTTGCAAATAGATAAGCAATGCCTAAAAAACAAACATGTATTAGTGGCATTAAAAAGGGGATATACTCTACAAACACCAAATTAAAATGTTAACCTTCTCAAAACTCAGAACACCAATATAATTCATACAGCTCTAGTATTGAATGTACCATGAAATAAACAAATAACAACTACTATGATGTAACAAATAAATGCTTGGGGCATGCCCACACCACAAGAGCCTGACAATTTCCATAAGGCCTTGAAGCCTTGGTTCGTTCGATATGTTTGTGTCGTAGATTCACTAAGATTTCCATTTGGTACTGAGAAGAACCCCAGAGACAGTAGGTGATGTTTTTCTTGGCCTAAAGCCAGATATATACAGTATGTCATAATCATGGAGAGAACAGGGAGAGCCAAGATCTGCAAAGAAGATCAACCTCCCAGGCATCTTTTAGTATCTTAGAAGTTAGTAGTTGACTGAGTCTGGTTTCCACCTATAGCTAAGTAGTTAATTGTGCATCTTTAGGTAATGTTATTTGAAGCTGGTGGAGATCAGTTGGGTTGGCATCTTTTTTGGTCCTTGCCTATTAATAACTTTGGTAATAAACCTCATTTATGCCAGCCAGGCTTTCTGTGTTGTTGGGTTGTAACCCTAGGGCAAGGAGATGGAATTGCGACATTTTCTTCACTGCTTCTAAAGGCTAAAATAATGTTTACCTAGTATTCAGCAAATTATATTTTCTGCCTACCCAACCTATATCTGTGTAAATTAATAATATTATTTACAGAGTAATGGGTATGTAAGAGATAATGAACTTATTTATCAATTGCTGTAAAGGATGTACACCACACAGAAGACATAGGCAAAATGTTAATATATCTCTAGTTAGAACATGTCTCTTGCCTTAGGTTTTTTTTGTTTGAGTGGTAGAAACTCACTAAAAAGTGTCTACCAAAAACTAAGATTTGGGTGGACTGATCCTCTAATATAGAACCAAATTTTTTTTTTAAATACTTTTTCTTTTCTTTTAAAAAGATGTTTCAGCTGCACTGAGTATCACCGAATTATGTGGATTTGTGTTATGGCCACATATGCATATGAAGTAAGAATTCAAGGAGAGGCGCATTTACAGTAGTTTCAATATCTTTTTTTTTTTTTTTTGCTCTTTTAATTTTTTTATTGCGCTTTACACTTATACAAAAAGAAAAAAATAACAATACCAAAAAAAAAGGAAGAAGACACAATGCTCATCATAGCCTATATACATCAAAGTGTTACTTGCAAAATAATTACTAAAATCCATTAATACACCAACAATTCTATCTATACTTTAAACATAAAAAATATTACCCACATTCAAGTGGGAGCACACTGCACCCACTCTCAGTTCACTCATCTAGGATTTAACTGTGACAGGAATCAAACTCAACATCACCCTTCTTATCTACTTCCCTCCACACTAATTCCCTGTGTAGATTTCGTCTTTAACCTTTTATTCTTCAATTGTGATACCATCTCTTTTTTTACCCCCAACCCCCGCCCCTACCCTGTGCAAACATAGTGCAATTCGCATACACACTGTGTTTCTATTTATATTATTTATATTATAGGAAGGGATCTTTTTTATAGTGTTCTTCTTATTTCCCTTATTTGACCCTCCCTTTTTCACCTCACAATAACCCACCGCCATTGAACTAGCATTTAAAATTAAAATCCTATATCCAATTTATTACAGACAACAGGTTCCTTCCGAGTATTTCTACCCTATTCTCTCTCTCGGTCCTTCAAGAGGCACAACCCATATTATCCAACCAGGGCTTCCTCATTTTTATAAATCTTTGAAAGTTCCCTCTTCTGGGGTATACCACCTTTTCCCTCCACACTGTAGTATTTACTGCCTTGACCCATTCTTCAGATGCCGGGGGCCTCCTTGATTGCCAATTTTGCGCAATCAATTTCCTGGCTTGAAATAACCATCTTGATATTACCACTTTGGTGTTTGCGAGCACTCCAGTATACTCTATATATCCTAATACACATATTCTTAGTAGTTTCATTATCTAATGTTTATTTCTTATACAATTTTGCTCAGTGAATTTATTTCCACCTAAACCCCAAATTTTTGTTTTGCAAAATTGGACTTGCACTATATTATCAAAAGTATTGAGACACACATGAACTTTAATGGCATCCCAGTCTTAGTCCGTAGGATTCAATATTGAGTTGGCCCACCCTTTGCAGCTATAACAGCTTCAACTCTTCTGGGAAGGCTGTCCACAAGGTTTAAAGTGTAAGTAAACCCCCCTATTGTTATCAGCCAAGGAAGCTTCCATTTTTGCCTCTGTTTAATCTACAACTGCCATGATGCTACACATGTGATCAGTTATGACACCAGCCATTGGATTGACAGTTTGGTTGAGAGCACAACCAATGGGAGTGTTACATTTCTGGCATGTTTCGGAAATTAAACTGTTTTATGGAGTGTATCTATGGGAATATTTAACCATTCTTCCAGAAGCACATTCGTGAGTTTAGGCACTGATGCTGGAGAGAAGGCCTGGCTCTCAGTTTCCACTCTGATTCATCCCAAAGGTGTTCTATCGGGTTGAAGTCAGGACTGTGTGCAGGGCGGTCAAGTTCCTCCCCCCAATACTCGATCATACATGTAATTATGGATAAGTGCATGTAAATGTTTAAAGGGCCACTGTGTGTTCTGCTAGTTGAAGTTGATAACAGAAATTATATTATAAATTAGTTCCCTTTTATTTATATATTTTTCTTCACATTTGCATGTAAACTAAGTAAAAGTGAGAGTTACAAGGGTTGAAATTAGGGGTGCGCATCTTCACTGGCCTCACGATTCGATTTGATTACGATTATTCGGTCCACGATTCGATTCGATATCTCGATGCATCACGATTACTGCGCACGGTTTTCATCCAAAAAACTCAAGCAGTCAGAAGAACTCCATTTTCTAAATTTTATATGTTCTTAAAAAAAACACAACACTCCCTGCATGTAGCAAAGTGTAAACACAGCAGACAACTTATTGAGGAGCTCCAGACTGCCCCCAAATGACTACAGAGGATGGTAAGAGACTGCAGGCATGATACAGGAGATGGTCAGAGACTGCAGACATGATACAGGAGATGATTAGAGACTGCAGACATGATACAGGAGATGGTCAGAGACTACAGACATAGTATAGGAGATGATCAGAGACTGCAGACATAGTACAGGAGATGATCAGAGACTGCAGACATACACATAGTACAGGAGATGATCAGAGACTGCAGACATGATACAGGAGGTCATCAGAGACTGCAGACATGATACAGGAGATGGTCAGCGACTGCAGACTTGATACAGGAGATGGTCAGAGACTGCAGACATAGTACAGGAGATGATCAGAGACTGCAGACATAGTACAGGAGAAGATCAGAGACTGCAGACATGATACAAGAGATGGTCAGAGACTGCAGACATAGTACAGGAAATGATCAGAGACTGTGGACGTGATACAGGAGATGGTCAGAGACTGCAGTCATGATACAGGAGATGATCAGAGACTACAGGCATGATACAAGAGATGGTCAAAGACTGCAGACATAGTACAGGAGATGGTCAGAGACTGCAGACATAGTACAGGAGATGGTCAGAGACTGCAGACATGATACAAGAGATGGTCAGAGACTGCAGACCTGCTGGACGTGGTAAGGGAAGTGCCAGACTGTCCTATCCAAGCTGACTAATACCCCACCCCCCTCACCACTAACCTGTCACCATACTGTTTCATTACCATAGCGCTCCCCTGCCCAGTGTCACCACGGACCAATTCCCATCCTTCTCGCCCAGCATCCACACAGTCCCCTGCTCCCCCCCACCTCTACACAGTAAGCATGTAGATAGGGCAATAAAAAACAAAAAATGGTGTGCAGTGCTTTGTGGTGATGTACAAAAGAGTGTTATTAATTAGTGAATAAATATAGTCCTGAAATATTTGTTGGGGGGGAGAGCAGAGGACTGTGTGGATGCTGGTCTAGAAGGATGGGAATTGGTCCGTGGTGACACTGGGCAGGGGAGCGCTAAGGTAATGAAACAGTATGGTGACAGGTTAGTGGTGAGGGGGGCGGGGTATTGGTCAGGTTGGCTTGGATAGCACAGTCTGGCACGTCCACTCCCCTCGGTGTCCTCCCCACAGCCCCCCCACCTGGCTGATCCATCACACCTGGCTGGATATGCCACGGCTCCACTCTCCCCCTCGGAGCTCTGTGCTCCACAAGCCGTCTGCCGCCACTCGCAGCAGTTCCAAACACCGGCACTCCATGTCCCCGGCAAAGTGCACACAGCGTCGAGGAGCGACGCAGGGCAGCAGGGGATGACGTCAGTGGGAGGCAGGAAGCGAGAAAAGCCGGCGCGGCTTATTCCCGCGGCTCTTCGTGAAGGTGGGGCATTACGAGGCGTGAGGATGACGTCATCCAAAAATCGATTATGCCAATCGTACCATCGGTGCCATATCGTGTATGGTTGAATCGTGATGCATCGATGCTAAGATTATTTTCAACAGCCCTAGTTGAGATAGGCTTCATAACAATGCTTTTGTTGCATGCGAAATTTCTGCACTCATGATTTTTGGTTTGTTGTGGTGCATTGGCTTTGGTTGCTTTGACGTAACATATGTTAAGGTGTGATACAATGCGCACTAACGTGCATGTTTTAAAGCAACACACAGAAATGGAGAAACCTTTTAATCAAAAGGAAAAAAAAATGTTCCTTAAAAATTGCTTAAAAGGTGTTAACTTGAGTTAAGTTTTAGTATGTTTCCTACTTAAAGGCAATCTAAAACTACATGTCCATGTAAGTCTACACTGCTGCGTGATTTCACTGAAGAAATAACAGCATTGTCAAAGTGGAATCGATAACAGATCTACTGGTAAGATCAAACATTTGGATTTTGACATAGAGCACTGTAGCTTGGTGGTTAGCACTTATGCCTTACAGCACTATGGTCTTCAGTTTGAATCCCAACCAGGAGACTACCTGCATGGAGTTTGCATGTTCTACCTGTGTTTATGTGGGTTTCCCTCCCACACTCCAAAAATATGCTGACCCTAGTACATGCATGAGAGATAGGGACCTTAGATTATAAGCTCCTTGAGGGCAAGGACTGATGTGAATGTACAGTATATAAATTGTCAATGCGATATAAATAACTGTAATGGATAATAGTTTCACTTTAAAAATAATCACAGTCTCATATAAGTAAGTACTGTATATGAAATATGTACAAACAAGTGGCTGACCAGGGGCTCCATGACACCAGTGAACAAGTTCATTTTCACGTTCTATGACTTCCCCCAACTCTGGTGGCCAGTTGCAGTTTTGCTCCTGATTCACAAGAAAGTCCACACTTTGCCAAACAAGGTCTCGGTCTGCTGGCTGGAGATAGTCCTGATAGGACAATAGTATTTGCAGTATAGAGGACAGACCATGCGCTGCTCCTGAAATATCAGAAAGGAGAGTGTTTAAAGTGTTGTTAGTAATTCACAATTAATACATTTCATTTTTAATACTACTGTCATCACCAACAAAATATAATGCAAATAAAAATAAACAAATCAATAATTAATTTAGTAATGGCAAATTGAGGCAGCTTCTACGTCAAGAAACAGTGTTGTTGTTAAACTATGTATTTGTAGGACTTCATGTCAGGTCAGGATACCACCCGGCAAAGTTGGGCATGGTTAAATGATTATAAAAGTCCAAATGCAGCGCTAAAATAAAATAAATGTCCAAATAATGATAATAGTCCATAGAACTCAATCAGCAATAAAAGATGATGTGAAACCTCCACCAAGCTTCAGTGTGTAAAAGGAAAGCACACCACACCCACGTGCTATCAGTCTGCTTACCAGAAAGATATAAAAAATAGGCGATGTACTCATATATTGCAGAGGGTCAGCAGCAAATCCAAATGGCACACTCCATCATGGGCAGGCACAGCATGGAAACAATCAGGTCACCACATATCAGAAAGCTCAGGACTCGTATTAACGATGGACAGGTTGGTGCAGTCATCAGCAGGAACAAACCAGCAAACAGAAAGCAACAAATAGTGAAGCCCGTAAGGTAAAACAGTAGTAGTTTATTGTAGTCTACTTACAGGTATGAAGTAAAAATCATCACAGAAAACAGGAACAATCCGCGGTTCTCAGCGTACTTGCATTGACCAGCCTGACATGTTTCATCCTATGTGGATATCATCAGAGGCGATGATATCGCCTCTGATGATATCCACATAGGATGAAACATGTCAGGCTGGTCAATGCAAGTACGCTGAGAACCGCGGATTGTTCCTGTTTTCTGTGATGATTTTTACTTCATACCTGTAAGTAGACTACAATAAACTACTACTGTTTTACCTTACGGGCTTCACTATTTGTTGCTTTCTGTTTGCTGGTTTGTTCCTGCTGATGACTGCACCAACCTGTCCATCGTTAATACGAGTCCTGAGCTTTCTGATATGTGGTGACCTGATTGTTTCCATGCTGTGCCTGCCCATGATGGAGTGTGCCATTTGGATTTGCTGCTGACCCTCTGCAATATATGAGTACATCGCCTATTTTTTATATCTTTCTGGTAAGCAGACTGATAGCACGTGGGTGTGGTGTGCTTTCCTTTTACACACTGAAGCTTGGTGGAGGTTTCACATCATCTTTTATTGCTGATTGAGTTCTATGGACTATTATCATTATTTGGACATTTATTTTATTTTAGCGCTGCATTTGGACTTTTATACTTATGTTTGATGCAATCTACAAACTATGCTAGCTGCTTTTTGTGTTCTTTTCAGTTAGCGCAGATATTTACTTGTTTTTTCATGGTTAAATGATTACAGGTTACATATACTGTAGTGCCCCGTTCAAACACTATTTCTCAATATTCAATACCATTTGCTCTTACTCCATGTACACGACTATGAGAGCCATTAACCTCTTTCCAACCGTGTAACACATATATGCAGCGGTAGGAAAAGTGGGCCTAACGTCCAGTCACAACACATATTCGTCCACTCTCTATGTGCTTCCAGCACACTGACCAAGTTGTCTCCAACAGCTCTCACTCACAGCTTATGATCAGGAGCCAGGAGAAAGTTCTACCAGTCATGTGACTGCTTTGAGAAACAATCATCAAAGCTCACTTTAAGGGCTGATCAGGGGAGCAGCAAGATGGGGTTAAGGGAAGCCTGGAACTTTTGTTATGCTTTTTAGATATACACTGCTCCGACATGGAAGTCGGATGATTTCCGCTCCGACTTTGCCCCACGAATTGATGTCGGACTTCCATGTGGCTTCAAAGAGCTGGATCCGACTTTGATCCAATAATACCAGGCCCTTTGAGTCTGGTATGAATCTTAAGCGGGGGAGCCCCACTTCAAAATAAAAAAAAAAGCGTGGGCCCCCCCTCCAAGCGCATACCAGACCGAAGTCTGGTATGGATTTTGAGGGGAACCCCATGCCCAAAAAAACGGCATGAGGCCCCCCCCAATCCATACCAAACCCTTATCCGATCATGCAGTCCGGCAGGTCAGGAAGAGGGGGGGCGAGCAAGTGCCCCCCCTCCTGGACCATACCAGGCCACATGCCCTCAACATGGGGGTGGGTGCTTTGGGGCAGGGGGGCTTTGTGCCCCCCACCCCAAAGCACCTTGTCCCCATGCTGATGGGGACAAGGGCCTCTTCCCGACATTTGTGGGCAGTGGTTGTGAGGGTCTGAGGGCAGGGGGCTTATCAGAATCTGGAAGCCCCATTTAACAAGGGGGCACCCTGATCCTAGCCCCCCACCCTATGTGAAAGAGTATGGGGTACATTGTACCCCTACCCATTCACCAAAAAAAGTGTCAAAAATAAATAAAACCAGTACACAGGTTTTTGACAAAGTCCTTTATTGAAGTAGCTCTAACGTGTCTTCTTCCTCCGGTTCTTCTCCCTCTGGTTCATCTCCCTTCGCTGTCTTCTTCCTCTGGTTCTTCTGCCTCCAGTTATTCTGCTCTACTGTCTTCTTCCTCTGGATCTTCTCCCTCTGGTATTTCTCCCTCTGCTGTCTCTTTCCCCTGGTTCTTCTCCCTCCTGATGTCTGCTCCCGACGCTAGCTTCCGTTGTTTTAGCTCCAGCGTGTGCCATTAGTTAAATAGCCATGGGGCATGGCCATCCAGTGAAGTCATCTGGAGACCCCATCCCCATGTGACGTCACCGCCCAGGCCATGCTGTTTTTGCCTAAGCTATAAAAGAACTGATAAAGTTCAAAGAACCACTTTATCTATGGCAAGAAAAAGGTACCTTTTTATTCTCAAAAATATGATGTTGTTAAGTATTGCTGATACTTGTCTGTAAGGTTGTATTCCATTGCAACTTTTAGAATATGTTGTCTTTCTGGGCCTCTCTAGCATAGGCTGCAAAGGCAATATTTTTCAACATTTATTGATGGGCATTCTGATACCTGCAAGTTAGTCCTGCAGTTTATTTCAGCAAAAATCAGCAGAATCACTGCATCTCTACAGTGCATGCAGATTCCACATATTTTACCTTTTTAAAAATGCTGCAAATTCCAAAAAAGAACTGTTAATCCTGAAAGAAATCCAGTGATCTCCCGCCTTCCTGACAGCAGTGCATCTGCTGCAAGCAGCGCTGTCTGCCCTGCCTGAGTTCCCCTTTGTTGGATTACAAAACACCTCACTCTTGTGCTACAGAGATGAGGAGAGGGGGAGGTGGTCTGTAGTCCAGAAGAGAGAATTTAGGCAGTGCAGACATCACTGCTTAGGATTTCAAAGCAGTTCAAACTGAAACTTAGAAGCACACTTCTGGCAAATTTAACAGAAATACAGACATTTCTCTGTACTTGCTGCATTTTTAAAGAGACAAACCTATGGAAATGTGAATGTATTGCAGATTTGTACTGCATTAATTTTATATTTTGGCCTGACAAACTCTTTAAATGCATTTTCCTTATTTTTGTTTATATAACCCCCTTGAACTATATAGTAGATAAATTGCTCATAAATTATTAGATTTAAAGTGATCATCAAGTACCACTTCAACTACCACTTACTGGCAGTCTCCACTTATGCACTTTTTCATGTTGTGTATGAGCTGTGACATTGAGCTCAGGATCAACCATACCACATCTCATACAATGTATACAATGCAATTGTTGCCTGTTATATTTATGTGAATGGCTTCATTTGCACATATTCTATTGTGTATTGCCCACCTTATAACCTTGTATTAGAGGCTTAGATTTGTTTGCATCATTCAACCAGCACACAATATTTTAAAGAAAAATTCTAGGTATGGATATTGTATACATAGGTATATTGGTCCAGCTTGCCAATACCCAGCCAATCCCCCTGGCAGCTGGAAATCACTGAAATCGACACTTTCACACCAGTGATCTCCACTAACTTCCAGGTCTTGTGCCAAGTGGCTGCCTTACTGCACTGTGAACACAGGCGGTCGGACGCTTGGCACATGAACCATTCAGAGAAAGCTTTGCATTTTTTGAATGAATGCAAAGCTTTTTCTGATTAGATGAAGAAATGTCACCAGCCTGTGTCTTCACCTTGTCTAATCCAATCAAATCAGCATTCTTTGAATGGTGCTGGCTCCGTGTGGCTGACATCCTGGGCTCAGAATGCAGCATGGCATTGGTCAAGTATGATATATACATAATTACAATAGTCCAAGCTGGACCAATGTAGCTATGCATAAAATATCCATACCTAGTATTCTAATTCGTATGAAACTATTTTTCAATAGCCCATTAAAGAAGGCAAGATAAATTCAGCTGCAAATGTACATTATACAGTGTTGGGTATTCTTCAAATTTTTTAACCACTTGCAGACTGGTCTCCTGCAATGTACTGTGGAAAGGCAGCCTGTGCGGGCAAAGCAACGTACCCGTATGTCGCTAACTGCCACCGAGTTTAGGGCTGGCACATGTGCGCCCCTCCACCGACACCCGCTGTGATTGTACACAGCAGGAGTCTGTCAGCAGATCCTGGTCAATGATTCATGCCCGGGACCTGCTGATCATCTGTGTCCAATCACAGCCCAGAGCCCTGTGTTGACAATCAACACAGGGCTCTGTACAGAGGAAACAATCTCTCTGTTTCTTATCTTTGCAAAGCAGGGATAAGAAACAATGAGATATTTAGTAAAAATTAGCACACATTTCACACATTACATATTGTTAGGCACACATTTATCCCCTTGATCGCCCTAGATGTTAACCCCTTCCCCGCTAGTGTATTAGGACAGTGACAGCATATAGTTTTATCACTGATCACTATTAATGTCACTGATGATATCAGTGTCAGTTAGTAAGTTCCCCCCCAGCATCAGTTAGTGTCAGATTGACCGCTGAACTATCACAATCCCATTATAAGTCACTGATCATCTTCATTAGCAGTATAAAAAAATAATAAAAATTCTATAATATATATATATATATATATATATATATATATATATATATATATATATATATATATATATATATATATATATATGTATATATATATATATATATATATATATATATATATATATATATATATATGTATATATATATATACACACCATCTTTTGTAGATGCTCTAACTTTCAAGCAAACCAATCAAAATACACTTACTGGGATTTTTTTTTACCAAAGACATGTAGCAGAATGCATCTTGGCCAAAATTTGTTTTTTTTATTGGATATGTATTATAGCCAAAAGTAAAAAATATAGTTTTTTTTTTTTCAAAATCTTTTCGTCTATATAATAAAAAGTGGTGATCAAATACCACCAAAAGCAAGCTCTATTTGTGTGAAAAAAATTATATAAATTTCATTTAGGGACAGTATTGCATGACTGTGCAATTGCCAGTTAAATTAGTGCAGTGCTAAATGGCAAAAATGGCCTGGTCATGAAGGGGGTAAAACCTTTTGGAGCTAAAGTGGTTAAACAAGCCAATTGCCAGCAGGTGTGCAAAGCATGTATGAATAATCTGGATGTATTACTGTTTGACCAAATTGGATTGTGTGCTGAATTGTACCACTAAACACATAAGGGAGGTGACCCCCTGACATGCCACATTTGGCATGTCATTTTTTTTGGGGTAGGGGGGCGGTACCCTCTTTTCAGAGAGTCCCAGCTCCCACTTCCTCCCGGCGCACCGCGGCACCGGAAGGGAGGTCCCCTCTCCCCCCTCCCTCTCGGCAATCATATGGGACACGTCACAGGTCCCAGATGATTGCCCGGCCAGTCGCGGCTCGCGCATGCTCAGTGGGTGCCCGGCTGTGAAGCTACAGCTGGGCGCCCACACTTACAATGCTGGCGCCGCAGAGAGGAGGGGGAGACAAGCGGGGCTTCGCTCCCCTGAATCGCTTGACCCTAGGACAGATAAGGGTCTGATTATTAAAAGTCAGCAGCTGCAGTATTTGTAGCTGCTGACTTTTCTTTTTTTTTTTTTAGAACTCAGCTTTAACAAGTAGATATTTGTTTCTGATGCTAGCTTACATTGCCTTTTACATGAAAGTACTCATCCAGGTAGAGCACAAGAAAAAGAGATATATATGTTGTCTTTTGTTTTCTCACCCAAGTATTCTGTTCCATAGTATGAGTACATCAGTGGGAAGGGCTTTCTTTTTTTCCTTGAGTACTGTTTGCCAGATTCCAAGATAGCATGACATATTGTCCTGATCTGAGCTGGCTTTAAAACCTGTTAGAAAAAAAAATATAGTCCATTACTCAGAAGAGAAACACACTTCCTAATGTGGCTACATGTTTGTAATACCTAAAGCAGAACTCTAGACCTCAAACAATAAAATGGATACAAAACGAATAGCCAATTAAAAGATAAAAACAGGTGTTTATGAGCTTTAGTGTGCATGAGGCCTGATGGCCATTATCATGAACCCACTTCTTGAAGGCCCAGACTGTCCTGAACCGACCTTAGCTTGTGACTGCACAGTGAAAAGAGAAGCAGTACAGTAATGAGCTCACGTTTCTGTCACTGTGTTTTCTCCTCTTATCACCATGTTTCTTTTCAGCACATAAACAATTAGGTTCCTTCTGCCGATTCTTCATATCTCTCATATTCCAGCCCTGTAAGAGGCTGATCCCACATGTCACATTCAGTTACCTACACTGCTTGTATATAAAAAACGACATTGAAGGCCAGTTCACACCAGAACACAATGCGGGAAAGACACCTTCCGTGCACGTTTCCCACACTCAAAACACATTGCTTTTGTGATTTGCTGCAGGTACCAATGTAATGTTAACAGCACCCCAAACTTAGATAAAAAACGCAGCATATTTGCAGACAACAGATCGCATTGTATCGCTGTACCATGTGATTTGGCGCTGCACATTTTTGAAAAGTAGTACATGCACTACTTCTTCTGCCTTCTGGTGCAATTTGCAGCCTATTTAAATGAATGGGCTGCAAAATCACACTGCACAGGAATGAGCAGGAATCACACAGGAACATTGACCATGTTCCTGTGCAATTCAGTTGTGAACCAGTCCTAACTGCACTTTATGTTCACAGCATACAACTTCATTTTAAAACATCAGCATTGCAATACCAGTACACACAATAGTTATTTTTGACAATTCAATATAAGCTTACTTGAAAAATCTCCTTTCATGTTTTGAGTGCTGCCTGCCTGCTGGCCATTCCCGGGACTTAGTAAATCATATGAAATTCTGCAACCTTTCATCATTCAAGTGAAGTTAAGCCAAATTTCACCATAAAATTGACAAATAAACAGCCCATTTGCTTTTAGTAAATCAACCCCTTAATCTTAAAGTATTAATAAAGGGTTTTTTTTTTTTGTTTTGTTTGGACAGAGGGGAGAGGGATTAGAAAACCTATTAGGTTTTTATTGCTGTCTGAGCCCCATTAAGGAGATATACCCTCTCTATTTGTCCAATTTACGTTTAAAGTAAAAGAAAATCCCAAATTTTGGGTTTTTCCCAGAAAAGTAATAGAGGAGAAATCTTCCAATGAGGACACTAGTTCTGGTGATCTGGGGCGCCCCAAGAAATTACTTTAATTTGCAGGGTTTTTTATCTCACTTCCTGTTTTAGCCGTGGGACAGGAAGTGAAGGGAAATCTCCCCAATGAGACATGAATGGCAAAAAAACTTACAGGGTTATAACCCTCCCTTACTCTATTCAAAATGAAAAAATTGACTATAGTTTTACTTTCAGCTTTTTACTTTGCTATATCAGCGAGATTTTATTCTTATCTGCACATGTGCTTTAAGTTTACTAACAAGATAAATTAACTTTTTAGGCCGGGTTCACACTGGTACGACACAACAGTCGCACGACTGTGAATCCGACTTTGCCCTGTGACTTGAAGTCCGACATCTATCCAACTTCAATAAACAGGGATCTGACTTTGATCCCCGATAATGCCAGGCACTGTGTCTGGTATGAATCTTTAGGGGGAACACCACGCCAAATAAAAAAAAAAACTGCATAGGTTCCCCCTCCAAGACCTTCGGTCTGGTATAAATTTTAAGGGGAACCCCCACGCCGAAAAAACTGGAGCCCCCACGCAGCCCGGCAGGTCAGCAAAGGGGGTGGGGACGAGCGAGCACCCCCAACCTCCTGAACCATACCAGGCCGCATGCCCCCAACATGGAGAGGTGGGTGCTTTGGGGCAGGGGGGTCCTGTGCCCCCCACCCCAAAGCACCTTGTCCCCATGTTGATGAGGACAAGGGCCTCTTCCCGACAACCCTTGCCAGTGGTTGTTGGGGTCTGATTCCAGATCCCAGCCCCCCACCCTATGTGAGTAATATGGGGTACATTGTACCCCTACCCATTCACCTAAAGAAAAGTGTCAAAAAACAGTACAGTAGTCTTCCGACTTCTTCTCCCGTCTCCGGCTCTTCTCCCTCTTCTGGTGACGTCTTCTGCCTCTGCCGATCCTTCTCCCCTCTCTGGTTCTTCTCCCTCTGTCCGCTGTCTTCTGCCTCTGCCGGGTCTTCTCCACTGTCTTCTTGGACTTTTGCCGGGTCTTCTCTGCTGTCTTCTCCCTCTGTTCTTCTTCCGATGTTGACTCAATGTTCTCTCCCACTCTAATGCTGAGTGCACGGCGTGCCACCACTTATATTGGCATGGGCGGGTCACCGGGTGACAGCATTCGGAGGCCCGTCCCTTATGACGTCACCACCAGGGGCATGATGGGGCGTTGATGTCATAAGTAGTGGGGCCTCCGGATGACGTCATCGTGACCCCACCCCATGCCAATATAAGTAGTAGAGTGGGAGAGAGCAATGAGTCAACATCGGAAGAAGAACAGAGGGAGAAGACAGCGGAGAAGACTCGGCAAAAGGGCAAGAAGACAGCGGAGTAGACCTGGCAGAGGCAGAAGAGAGCGGACAAAGGGAGAAGAATCAGAGAGGGCTATAAGACATCAGTGGAGAAGAACCGGCAGAGGCAGAAGACGTCAACGGAGGAGGAAGAAGAGCCGGAGAGGGTAGAAGAAATCGAAAGAGACGCTGGAGCTGTCTTAATAAATTACTTTAAAAACTGCGTTTTATTATTGACATTTTTTTAGGTGAATGGGTAGGGATACAACTTACCCCATACTCATTCACATAGGGTGGGGGGGCCGGGATCTGGGGGGCCACTTTGTTAAAGGGGGCTTCCAGCTTTCGATAAAACCCCCCCGCCCACAGATCCCAACAACCAACGGCCAGGGTTGTCGGGAAGAGGCCCTTGTCCTCATCAACATGGGGACAAGGTGCTTTGGGGTGGGGGCGCAGGACCCCCCGCTCCAAAGCACCCGCCCCCCATGTTGAGAGCATGCGGCCTGGTATGGTTAAGGACAAGAGGCACTCGCTCGTCCCCACCCCCTTTCCTGGTATGCCGGGCTGCATGCTCGCATAAGGGTCTGGTATGGATTTTGGGGGGGACCCCACACCGTTTTTTCGGCGTTGCGGGTTCCCCTTAAAATCCATGCCAGACCGAAGGGTCTGGTATGGTCTTGAAGGGGGAACTCATGCAGTTTTGTTTTTTTTTTTTCATTTTTGAGTGAGGTTCCTCTTCAAAATCATCAGAACACAGATCGCATGACAAAGTCGGACCAGTTAAGATGGCGATCCAACTTTCATCCGACTTCAGTGATATTCAATGGCCTGAAGTAGAATCAAAGTAGTGCAGGGAGCATCTTCAAAGTCGGACCGACTTGTGTCGGACCAGTTAAGACGGCTCTCATAGGAAAACATTGATTTTCACACGTCATGCGACATGAGCTCCAAATGTCCGAGCGTTTGTCATACAAGTGTGAACCCAGCCTGAGCCTGTATCAAGTATAAGGCCTCATGCTCACTGGACAGCTTTTTTTTTCCGCCTGTAAAAGCACCTCTATGTACGCCTATATGTCCATGCACACAAAGGCAAATTTACAGGTGCATTAGAAGAGGAGTGTTTACAGGCTGAAAATTAAAAAAACACAGAAGGCACATTCAAAAAAAGAGCTGAAGAGCGGAAAAAAAAATGCTGAAGGCGCCAAACGTGTCTTAGCATGCCTAAATGCTAGATGCAATTAAGCGTTAAAGTGATTGTAAACCCTCTTTTTTTTTTTTTTAAATAACAACCATGTCATACCTCCACTGTGCAGATCTTTCTGCACAGTGTGGCCCTGATCCTCGACTTCTGGGGTCCCCCGGCGGCTCTTGCGGCTCCTCCCCGAATCAGATAACCCCCTGGGAGAAGCGCTCTCCCGGGGGGTTACCCTTCGGGCGTGCTCCTGAGTCCAGTATTTGTGTCCATAGATGCAAATTCCGGACTCGGCCCCGCCCCCGCGTCATTGGATTTGATTGACAGCAGCGGGAGCCAATGGCTGTGCTGCTATCAATCTATCCAATAAAGGGTCGGGTCCCAGTAGAGAGAGGGAGAGCGCATCTCCGCCAATGAAAATTCGGGGCACAGGTAAGTAAAGCGGGGGGGGGGGGCTGGGGGGTAACTGTCAGGTGTTTTTTCACCTTAGTGACTAGGATGCATTAAGGTGAAAAAAACACAAGGGTTTACAACCCCTTTAATGCATTCCAATGGGGAGAACAAATTAATATTCTGGCCAATGGAATTCAATAACGCTCAAATGCTTGAGACGCCTAAATGCCTGTGCAATACGTGGCTTTTAGTGCAATTTTTAAGCAGCTTTTCTCCTGTATACATTTGATTACTTGATCTAATGTTGATAGTTTTAAATACGATAATTATTGGCAGTTGCGGCCAGAGACTATTTTAGTAATTGTAACTGTTTCTAACCATTCAGGAACTTGAGAAACTATTGTTATAATTTTTGTAAATATGTAAAAAAGTTATAAAGTCTTTGGGATAACTGATATATGCATATACAGTGTGTGTATATGTATATATATATATATAGATCTTTCAACATCGACATTAAGATGCAACTTGTGAATTGTTCATAGTGATCTGTAGTGTATTCATTCTACAGAACTAAACCTTGACTTTCAACTCATAGCTGATAATCCCAGGCTGCTACATTAGAGACAGAAGTAGGAAAAAGCATCTCAGGGCCAAAGACATCAGTATAGACCCAGTGGGAGATTGCATTTTACCCCATTATATCCAAAAAGTAAGGAAAATCATTTGGGTGGAGTCCAGTAAATTAGGGATAAGGGTTAGAGTTATGTGTAGTTACATCTAATTAAGATGCATCTGAAAAAGAACATGACAACATAATTCCATTATACCCAAGTGGTTAAACAGATTTGATTTGCTAATCTACAAATGCAGAATGTCATAACAATCATTGTTACAAGATGACTTGTGTTTCCTGACTTTGATCACAGGGGCTACTGTTTAATTTTTATTTTAACATTTGTAAATATCTTCTTTGTAGTTTTACCAGTCAAATGTAGGGAAATCACAAAGGTGCATCTAACTGCTTAGCTCTTATCTATACAAAACATTGGTAAAACAGCATCCGAAGGCAATATTGTAAAGATGGTCTACACATCATTTACATGTTTTACTCACAGGTTATCAGTTATTGCTATTCTATTATGAACTATCTTTTTCAGTTTGGTGTTTTAAAGTGATGTACATTGACCATATGTATTATGGTATGACAAAGTTCACTGTACCCATCTGGGAAGCAAAGATAAAGATCTATTAATATTATTACAGGCGATTATATAGTGCTGATAATTTTCTCGCTTTACATATTATAAATTCACATCAGTGCCTGCCCTGCCTGCCCTCAATGAGCATATGTATGGCCAACTCTATAAAGAATTGGTTTATCTGGGAATGAGCAGACACACCCTATGATTTATGCATGCAATGCCAATTTGTTTGATGTTTTTAATTCCTTTTATCCACTACATTTGGACCTTCATTGTGCATAATACACAGGATAGAACTCACAGAGGCCTCTTATGCATATGTTAGGTTGATGAAAGCACCCCTGATATGCTTGCTATTAACCATAAGCATTTAACCGCTCCTAAATGTTGTATACGCATTTACAAATGTTTGTATTGAGTCATGGGAATGTTATAAAACCATCTTGTATTATTCAAGATGTAAATAATGCTATATATTTACGTAGCCCCAGTCTGTAATGCTAACAGAAATGAGATTCAGAGTTTCAGAGCTGCGGATTCATTAAGAGATTGACTAAAACTGGTGCACACAGAACCTCAGCTTGTTCAATTATTCTTTGACAATAAGCCCTCGTTCACAATGAACGTGGGATTGAAATCGTGCAAGTTCAGCGGAACTCACACGATTTCATACCAGCATTTCAGTGCGAGTTTGGGGGCAAAACTGCCAAAAGTAGTGCAGGAACTACTTTAGGAAATCAGTGCGGCGCCACAAAGTCGGCGTCGAACCGATTGAGACAGTGCCGTTCCCGGCAATAGGCTGTGAATGGCATGCGATTTGACGTGTTAAATCGCATGTCAAATCACGTGATGTGAACGGCGGGTAAAACCTAGAAGCTGATTGGTTACTATGCACAGCTGCATCTGGTTCTGTGTGCACCTGTTTTAGTCAATTTGACCCACTGTGTCTTCTGCTGCCCTTGCTCATTTTTGCAGAGGGATATAGTGGACAAATACTTTTGTGGAGAGGATTCTGTGTCTGGTCTGCAACAGAGACTATTCACAGGCACAGCTGTAAGAAGAGACTGCTATTATACAACTGTATGCAGCCAGTGTTAAGCCTGTTCTCTTCCCAATATGAAAACAAAGAAGAAGAGGATGTGTATTGCTAGGAACACTGGAAGGAATAGAGGATTGTGGGAAGTATAGTTATTTACAGACTGAGCTGGCTTAATAGACTGAGTAAAGAATCTACAGATCCCATATTCATTGGAGCTCTGAGCAGAGGAATAGGAGGAGTGTGCTTGTACCTGGCCTGAGGAGAAGGAGTGTATGAGGGACATTCAGAGTGACTGAGTGTACTTCAGGCTGCCAGCAGACTGTTCATCACTAAACCTGAGATGGAGAGAAAAGCCATGCCAAACATCCTGGAACACCAGCAAGAGCCACAGACGCTGATGGTGCCAGCTGTTTGATTGAGGGGAAGGACATAGTGGATACTGACCAATTGTGCTGCCAACAGAAAGTAGCGAGAGATCACATGCTACCACAGAAGTTGGTGAAAGGTTGCTGACCAAACCCTATTACAATTTGAAAAAAGAGGAATGGTGTTGCCTGAAAGTTTCACAGAACCAGTATCTTTATCAGTATTTGAAGGGAATTTATCCTGAGTGCACCTACATAAGAGCTGGGCTTCAACATGCTGGCCAACAGAAGAGAGAGGGCACATTACAGACTGTTGAATTGGTATGGTGGCGTAACTCTCCTTAGTTAAGGCTTTAGGAGGGGTCGCTTTCTATGACAACTGTTTTTTTTTTAAGTATATTTCTTGCTACTATTTACCCATTTGCAGTCGGTTTCTTGGTATTGTTTAACAGTTTGCTATATCATTAATGTTGTTCATATCTCTTTTGTCACCGGGGTACTGCATATACATCTGCAATAAATATTCCCCATCCAGCCAAGTCAGAGCGCGTGGTGATATTTGCAGAGTTGTGGGCACAGGAACAGGGGACCTGAAAAACAGCAGCTCCTTTTTTCCCGTGAAAGTGGAGTTACCCTTTAATGTAAGTTGCCTGAAAGGAGTGAGGGGTCACTTGACTCACAGCTTCGAGTGTGCTGACATCAATCCCAAGATGGTGGCATCCAGCAGCAGTCTCTGGGATGTTTGGTTGTTACAAGGGAGGCTTTTAGAATAGATTTAGATGTGCGTCTAAATCTCTCTTTCCTCTGAAGCCCTATTTTTTAAACCCATTTTATCTGACAAACACGCCGCAACCATGTGAATTGCACACAGTTGTGGGCATTTGCAGCACTTCCCCATTTGCTTGAATGTGTAGGGTTCAGCAGGCTTGCTGCCTGCCAATCACTACATGTAAACTTTGCTGCAGGCTCAAAGTAAAGCATCATAACCGTGGTAAGTAAACACGTCCATCTACTGCCTATTACAACTAAGGCTCGATTCACACCTATGCATGTTGCTTTTGAGCGTTTTTGGAGGTTTTTTTTTCATGCTTGCCACGTTTTTGAGCCGCGTTTTTGCCACGATTTTGCCGCGATTTGCGCTTTGCGTTTTTTTTTTTGTTTTTTTTTACATTTTTTTTTTACAGTCTTAAAAAAAATTAAAAAAAAAAAAAAAAAACGCACCAAAAACGCATCAAAAACGCTGCAAAAACGGTGCACTTGCGTTTTTGATGCTTGTCCATTGAATTCTATTACATGCAAAACGCTGCATTTTGCATGAAAAAAAGTCCCTGACCCTTTCCAAAAATGCAGAGAAACAAAAAAGCATTGATGTGAACATGTTCCATAGGAACCCATGTTAAAAAATTCCCGTGCATTTCTGCAAAATGCAAAATGCATCAAAAAACGCGCTAGTGTGAATGGAGCCTTAAGGGAGACAGTTGGTGGGCAGTAAAAACGGGCCACAAAACACGCATTTTTTCTGACCCCAACCACATGTCTAAACTAAGCCTTACAGGTAAATAAGATGCATAAATAAGTTACAAGCACATATACTTTTTTGTGAAGATTTTAGTTGAAATGAATATTTGGCAACAGGATATCTTTAACACCTTCAACTCCCCCTTCCTCAGATTAGTTCGGTGCAAGTAAATTTTGCCCAGACTGTATTTTTCTCAGCATCAATAAAAAGCCTTTCAGTCTTATTTAGTTCTGGTTGTGACACCAGTGTAAGCTGTTCTCTTTCTGTTCTTCTTATCTCCCTTTCTACCCCCTTCTCATATACTTATTTACCCCCTTTTTCATTACCCTTTTTTCTAATACCCCTGTTTTGTGCTCCTCCCCTTTTTATCCTATTTCTTTTCTTGTAGAAAAGTCCCTGGCCTGTTATGATATATGTTTATTATACCCATAGTAGCAACCTAGATGCCATTTATTTCCTCTATTACTTTGCTTGAGGTTGGGGCTAGCTTCAGTTTTAGTTATGAGGGCACATTAATTGACAGAAACTAGGAGACTTTAGCAGACCTAACTTTAGTTGCAAAATTATTCCCGGTCCAATTCCTGTCAGAAGTAAACCTAGTACCACACTTTGGACTGAATAACAACTGTCTTCTCAAAGTCATGAGATACGGCTATAATTTTTTATATTTTAAACAGTCAGCTACAAAAAGATATTTGCATGCTGAAAGCAACCCTTTCCTTTGCCGATGTTTACAGAACTACTGCAAAATATGACCTTTTCAAATTATAAACACCGGTGCATTAATCAGAGAATAAAAACATCCATTCTAGTTTGCCCCCAAAACACAGCATAAAGAAGGGGTAGCCAGGCTATCGGTGCACAGCACATTTAAGAGGGCTCACACTGGCAGTTTTTTAACTGTGCCCAGGCACCATTCACCCCTTTGATCCAAATTGTTTGTGTAGTGTGAATGCTCCAAACCACGCCTGGGAGTGGTTTGGTGTAACGTGCCCAGGATTAGGATCTCTTGGAAGAGGTGGTACCGTGCCCAGGATTAGGATCTCTTGGAAGTGGTGGTCCCGGGCACGGTTTACTTGTAATCCACAATGGTTTGCTTCAGTGCGAGTGAAAAGCATTCCTGAGCACAGAACTCTCTATTGTTTAGCAAGCACAGAACTCTCCATAGATCACCGAACACAGAACCCTCCATAGATCACTGGACATAAAACTCTCCATAGATCATCGAGCTCAGAACTCTACATAGTTTACTGAACATAGAACTCTCCATAGATTTCCGAGCTCAGAACTCTCCATAGATCACTGAGTGCAGAACTCTCCATAGATCACTGAGTGCATAACTCTCCATAGATCACCGAGCTCAGAACTCTCCATAGATCACTGAGTGCAGAACTCTCCATAGATCACTGAGTGCAGAACTCTCCATAGATCACCGAGCTCAGAACTCTCCATAGATCACCGAGCTAAGAACTCTCCATAGATCACCGAGCTCAGAACTCTCCATAGATCACCGAGCTCAGAACTCTCCATAGACCACTGAGCTCATAACTCTCCATAGATCACCGAGCTCATAACTCTCCATAGATCACCGAGCTCAGAACTCTCCATAGATCACCAAGCTCAGAACTCTCCATAGATCACTGAATGCAGAACTCTCCATAGATCACCGAGCTCAGAACTCTCCATAGATCACCGAGCTAAGAACTCTACATAGATCAACAAGCACAGAACTTTCCATAGATCAATGAGGACAGTACTCTCCATAGATCAATAAACACTCCAGTGATCAACGAGTACAAAACTCTGTACTCGGTGATCTATGGAGGGTTCTGTGCTCGGTGACCTATGGAGGATTCTGTGCTTGGTGATCTATGGAGGGTTCTGTACTTGGTGATCTATGGAGGGTTCTGTGCTCATTGATATATGGAGGGTTCTGTATTTGGTGATCTATGGAGGGTTCTGTGCTCGGTAATCTATGGAGGGTTCTGTGCTCGGTGATCTATGTAGGGTTTTGTGCTCGGTGATCTATGGAGGGTTTTGTGCTTGGTGATCTATGGAGGGTTTTGTGCTTGGTGATCTATGGAGGGTTCTGTGCTCAATAATGTAGAATTCTGTGCTTGGTGATCTGTGGAGAGTTCTGTGCTCATTGATATATGGAGGGTTCTGTATTTGGTGATCTATGGAGGGTTCTGTGCTCGGTAATCTATGGAGGGTTCTGTGCTCGGTGATCTATGTAGGGTTTTGTGCTCGGTGATCTATGGAGGGTTTTGTGCTTGGTGATCTATGGAGGGTTTTGTGCTTGGTGATCTATGGAGGGTTCTGTGCTCAATAATGTAGAATTCTGTGCTTGGTGATCTGTGGAGAGTTCTGTGCTCTGTGATCTATGGAGAGTGCTGTGCTTAGTAATGTATGGAGGCTTCTATGGTCGCTGATTTATGGAGAGTTCTGTGCACAGTAATTATTATTATTATACAGGATTTATATAGCGCCAACAGTTTGCGCAGCGCTTTACAACATGAGGGCAGACAGTACACTTACAATACAAATCAATACAGGAGGGATCAAAGGGCCCTGCTCGTTAGAGCTTACAATCTAGAAGATCTATTGATTATCCTTTAGAACCATTTTAAGACGCCGCCTTACAGCAAAAGTTTATATACCAAATCAGCGGTGGCTGGTGTTTTCTTTTTATGGGGGGGGCGGCAGACAACCACCCCCCCCCGCCGGCCAGCTAGCGGCACCTTCCCTGCCCACTGGCCCCTCCGGCACTTACCCCATTTACCCCAGGTGGCGGGCATCGTGCAGCGGCTTCTGCGTCCTCTTCTCCATCCCAAAATACAAAAACATATTTGGGGGGCACACCCTACAATGCATTTAAATTCAAGATGGTGTTGCTATAAGACCTACAAACAGTACAACCCATTTTTTTGGGCTGAAGCGCCCCTCCCCCTCCTCATTACCTCTTATTTAGTGGCCACCAGTGCATAGGATGTATCCCCTTCGGTTCTCCCACATAGAGGAATTCAGCTCCCATGGTTGAGACAAAGGATCTTCCATTCTATTACTAGAGTAGGACCCACTAATTCGGGGTACTTTGTCGCAGTAAGTGGGCTTAGCACTATATGACCATATAGTGTGACCAAACCCCGTATTTTTTGAATATGTTCAGGTGTTTTTAACTAGCCTTGCAGGAAATGTCATTCTTGAATGTGTGCGCTGTAAAATATTTTGTACTCTTTTCCATCCCGGTGGCTTCTGCCATGCGTCTCCTCCCCTCCTCCTAGGCATCCAATAAGATCGCCTGTCCTTTCAGCCAATTGGGTGACAGGTCTCAAGACCTGCTTCCTGATTGGCCGGGAGGAGGTTCAGTGTTACAAATAGCGTATATGCATTCGCTATTCTAACACACCTGGGTGGGCTCATTCGCATTCTCTGTGCCCCAAGCCCACCCTATTTTGAAGCCTATTAGCTCCTCTGGCTCTAATTAGGTGCTTCAACCCCCCCCCCATTGGAATTCATGCATCTGGCATTCTGCATTGGGCCAGACGCATTGATAAGGGGGCGGCGCCCGTGCGCCCTTAATGGACGGGCCGCCCCTGTACAGTATAAAGAAAGTAATATGACAAATTCAAGAATTGGTTTCCACAGTTGGGCAATTTAGTGGTTAGGTGTCAACTATAGAGTGACCCCATATTGTGAGAAGTACTCATTACAGCAGATTTAAAGCAGAGATTATTTTTTTGAGCTGGAAAATCTCTGTGCAGTCTAGTGCCATTCATTCTTTTTTCTGGATAAGAAATACAGTAAAGCTCTAATCACACATGCATTGCATCTCAGCCGAATTGGAAAGCACGTGGCATATTGGTGTATAAGTCATTCCTAAACTGGCAGGTATCCCACCACCTGTCACTCCTAATTAGAAATTAGCCTGTCTGTGGGCAACCAAAAACAGCATAAAACACAAGGCACTAATAATATGAAAGCTGAGCAACATAATGTAAAGGCACACAGCCTTCACTTCTCAAGAGAAATCCAGTGACAGACATAAATGAAATCAGAGTATTCATTTGTAAAAGAAATAATAGTCAAAGACAAATGAACATGTTTATTGTGGGAAACGATTCTAAGAGAATGAACCAATTATTGGAAAGGAATGCAATAAATAAATTTGATTAGCCTACTTGTAAACAAGCAGTTATTAGTTTATACTCATCAGTGTTATGGAGCAGACATTTTCAAGTTAAATAAAATATGTTAATATAGTGGTGTTCAAAGATGTCCTTAGGAAACCCTTAGCATTGATGTGAAGAACTTTTTAATAATTTATATCAGCGTACTAGAATTAGTCTTTAAAAAAAGCAAGACATTTTACTTTATATTCATGTTAATTTACAGGAATTTCAATTCAAGTCAGGTGACAGCCAACATACAATGAAAATAGTGAGCTAACAGTTGTGAACATATTGTCAGATCACTGTTATGGTGTGTATAAACGGTCGGACTTTTCGTCTACAAAAGTCCGACAGCCTGTCCGACAGACTTCCGGCGGACTTTCGGCGGACTTGCGGCGGACTTGCGGCAGACTTTCTAACGAACGGACTTGCCTACACACGACCACACAAAAGTCCGACGGATTCGTACGTGATGACGTACACCGGACTAAAATAAGGAAGTTGATAGCCAGTAGCCAATAGCTGCCCTAGCGTGGGTTTTTGTCCGTCGGACTAGCACACAGACGAGCGGAATTCGGGGTCCGTCGTAGTTACGACGTAAAGATTTGAAGCATGTTTCAAATCTAAAGTCCGTCGGATTTGAGGCTGAAAAAGTCCGCTGAAAGTCCGGGGAAGCCCACACACGATCGGATTACCAGCCAGCTTTAGTCCATCGGCGTCCGTTGGACTTTTGTAGACGAAAAGTCCAACCGTGTGTACGCCCCATTATTTTCCACCTTATAAGCCCGTAATAGAGGTGTCTACAGCACACTCCCCTCATCCTTGCTCCACAGACCTAAACACAAATACATTGCCTGAGATTCCTCGGAGCAAGTCTGATCAACTTCTGAAATGTGTTGATCAATGAACAGCGTTAGGCAGCCCATAGATGCTTTTTTTTTCCGTTTCACCAGTGAGTTGAACGAAAAAAAATGACCTAATTCCTTCATCTACATACTTGAGGTGGATGAGGGAAAACTCTCCACTGAGCTATAGTATTCTGACAGCAGGGAAACTTCCCTGCCATCAGAATACATTGATCGGTGCTGCCAGTTATAGCTGGCAGCGCCGATCGAGAGAGAAAAATCCAACAGTGGGGTTGTACAGATATTGATTGGTAGATCAACTTCTGTACAACCGGCCTGCCTATACATTGATCGAAATTTGTTCGGTCCCTGCTGACCCAGCTGAATTTGGATCCATGTACGGCTTTCGTCTTTATAACACCTCAGACATAGAGGCACCATGATCAGATTCTACACTGATGCTTATTGAC
This sequence comes from Lithobates clamitans, assembly GCA_037952925.1. Lineage (NCBI taxonomy): Eukaryota > Metazoa > Chordata > Amphibia > Anura > Ranidae > Lithobates > Lithobates clamitans. The sequence goes on from JBBGZY010000002.1 coordinate 3,046,966, forward strand.
AGCTACATAACCTTTAAATAACTGTGATACACAGATACTGCTTAAAGTGATACTAAAGTCTCTTGCGAGGAGATGCCATTGATCGGCTCTGTCAGTTTGAGGCAAAGAGCGCAGATTACCGGCTTCTCCGTGTTTACATGTGACCGGGTGTGATTGGACACAGCCGATCACATGGTTAAAGAGCCGTGGCTGTGGCTCTTTACAGGGATCGGGGTCGCGTCGTGTCCTAGCAACGTCATTTGACGGTGGGCGGACGGCAAGTGGAAGTGGGCTGCTATGCCCTAAAATACAGTTTGGACTGGCGTAGCTTACTGAAAAAGCACCTATCACTTGAGTTTAACCTCCCCAATGCCACTATATATACAGCAATTACAGATACTCCTCGATTAACGGCTTACCTGTTTACCGACCAGTCGGACTTATGACCAGCTCTCCCCACCTGAATGACGCACTGTACATCATTGTATTGTACAGTACAGTGCAGAATTTTCTTTTGTGTTCTGTATTTATACAAATTAAAACATTATTGAGGTGGAGTTTTGTGTTTAGACCTTTTTTTCACAATACAGAACAGTACAATAGTTAGTACTGCTTAAAATATTGATTGCTTGTGGCTCCTCACCAATTCGTTTAATGACCTGGTTGTTGGAACGGAACCTGGTCGTTAAGTGAGGAGAGCCTGTATATGTATATATGTAAAGGAAGGATGCATTACCACTCCATCCAAGATACTTGCTTTGGTGCTCCACACAAAGCAAATAATGTAGCAACAGGTATAATAGACACCTCAATGGCTTTCACAGGTGAAAAAAGGGGATAATAGCCCCATTGTTACTGGCAGGGAAAAATACTTGTTTACAGACATTTTTTACTGACTTTACAATTATGTTTTACAGTGTATTGGTAAATTTCAACCCTGCCAACCCTGGTTCCTATTTTTTTTCCTATCAAGAAAAAAAATCTAACAAAACAACTAAATAGGACAAGCGTCTAGATGTAGCTGGGTGTGCATGTGCCTCTATCCCTTCATTTGCCTTTCCCCATTGCCACTGTGCTGCAGCAGCTGCCTTTCATCCTTAATGTTCCTGCTTTGTGAGCAGAGCAGGCTCCATGTGAAATCCTTTGCTTGTTCCTGCCCCCTTCCCTCCTGGCAGTGAACTTGAGCCAATCAGACAGCAGGAGAGTCAGAGCCAATGAGAACATCATAGGACCTGCTGTGCAGCAATGGATCATGGGATATGTAGTCCTTAAAGGGGCACTGTTTAATAAAAGTAAATGGAGACTTATGGTTGCAGAACTACAGGCACACAATTCCCTGTATACGGAGGAGTAGAAATACAGCATTTTCCCCAAGCAAATTACCAGGGCTGGAGAGAGAAAAGTGTGGGCAGCAAACAGATGCAAACCTGCTGCCAGGGCCTGAGCTGGACACCAGGTAGAGAGTGTGGTGATACCAGTGTATGCAGACCTGTGCTGTGCCTGCCTGCTCTGAGGACAGAGCCTGTGCAGGCCACAGTGAAAGTCTGAGCCACAGAGAGAATTGCTGCTTCTTGAAATCTCTGCTGGGGAAACCTCTTGCTACGACATCAGAGAGGACCTGACTGTGAGGACTGAGAATTCAGGGACAACTGATCACCAAGCGCACTGGAGCTGATCTGTTGCATACATGGAGTGGTAAGCATAACTACCGAGCTTAACTCCTTGCTGCCCACAGTTAATGCAAATTGAAACTGCCCCTTACTTAGCAGCCTATCAGTCATCCATTGCATACAGTCCTAAAGGAACAGCTACATGTGCATCACCTACAGAAGGGCCTCAACAAAAGCAGGCCAACACTGACAGTTAGGCACCAGGTACTTTACCCACAACCAGGGGTACTCCTTTGCCAGTAACACGTACATCTACCTACTATTGGGACTCTATGCATAGAGTGTGCCCAGATACATTATTTGGGTATCCATTGCTAAGTATTAGAGTGGGATTTCTTTATTCCTTTCATGCTTTTATAGTTGATGTTATTCTTACTACTACTGTGTAAGCTAGTGTAATGGAGCTTAGCCTTATTGCGGCGTAAGTCAATTGCTATAGGTGAGGCTCACTTGCTTGTCAGTTAATTTAACATATTCTATTATCCTGTTTGTTCTTTGCATTACATTGGCTTGCCCTTCAATAATACATTCATCTTATTAATTCTCAAGTTGCTTGTGGCCTATTTCCCGTGTGTTGTTACTGCTGTGGTATTATACTCGTGTTTAACCTTCATGCAGGAGATAATTGAAGTCTATAGAAAAGCACAGCTAACCCGCACAAAAAACGCGGGTTACATAATGAGCAATGGGACACCGTGAAGCCACCCTTAGGCTAGCTAATACACATGCTAGGAGGTACAGTAAAGCCAGAATGGTTGGTTCTCCAGGCTTAAGGTAAGTCTAAAGAGAAAACTTTTCTTTCATGCTGGCTAGAGTATGGGAAGGTATAAACCACTGCCAACTTTTTTTGCCACCTGTTGTCTCACTATGAGTTGTCCCTTGTCTTTCTGTCCTGGAAACTCAACTAGAAGTGAGAGGACATCTACCAAATGTGGGGGAAATCTACTCTTAGACAGTTGTCATGGTACAAATTGTTCCTATGGCAGATTACCACTCTCAAAATTTTGGGTTTGTCCTCACTTTAATTCCCAGTGACATTAGTAATCAGTGACAATTAGAGTGAATTTACCTAATCGGATTACAGATGGCAATAAAAACCTGACAGTGGTTCTAACCCCTCACCACTTCATTCGGAAAAAAAGTTTTGCCTTTATTTATACTTTAAGTAGATTTCTTCCTTTTTCTTGCTTAATTAAAAAAAACACATTCTTTCCTTTAATACTATTACGAAAAATCCACTTTTAACATATAGACAAACTGCAGGAATACCTATTTAAATTAAAGTTTTATTTTTGAATTTTTCTTTTATTCATGCCATGGTTACAGGGCATATACTTTAAGCCCATTTCCTCCATATATCATATTATATTTAGTTATGTTTAAATGTACATTTATAAACTGCTTATACATTGGACTATACTGTAAGTGTGCAGTGTCGCTCTTTTTACAGATATATAGATATGCAGATGATCCAGCAGGTGGCAGTACAGTACCCTGTACACAAGCACCTTTGATTTCACCCTACCAAGTTAAAAACAACGGTTACATAAATATATCCCAGACCTTCCATACAGCTTACATTCTGCAATATTGTTATGTGCTTTTTAATGCTGGACAATGCAAAGAACATAAAGGCAACTGTGTGACAGTATCTTCAATATTATTTTCATTAGTTTGTACTCTACTTTTTTTTTTAATGTAACGTGTCATTTTGTACATGTAATCATAATATGATCACTAAGTCATTATGCACAGAGAAAATGGTATGCTCATGCACTCGAACAGATTATCATTGAGCTCAGTGCTCTATAAAATCATCTGTAGAGCATAAGAATTATATTTATATCAGTCTATGGGGCCCTTTATGTAACATGCCTTTTAAAAGGCTTTCATACTTCAGCATCAGCTCTTCTCCATCATTTCCGTCACTTAGGAGATTTAAAACGTGTACCAAACACTTGTTTAAATTTAGCCATAAACCATAGAGCAATAAGTTTACATTTATTACAGTTCACTGGCACCACTCACCATTTCTTTTGCCCCTCTGTTGCTCCATTCATCTGAGAAAGTAAAGTAACATACAGTACCTGGTACTTTAGTATGGGACTCACTCTTCTTTCTCCAACATGACAGCCTTGGTGCTTGGTAACTAGCATCTCAGCCCCCACCCAGTGCTGTCACACAGGGGCATAAAGCTTACACAAGAATTCCTCTCCTTGCTCCCAGTTGCATAGTGGCAAGGGTGCAAAAATAAGGTAAGTATGTACAGCTGGTGGAGCCAGGGGCGTACATACAGGGGTCACATGGGTCACCATTACGACCCGGTCCCTGTATGCCTGGATAGCAGGGCAGCGGCATGTAGAGGAACCAATCCCTCCATGCAGCCGCTGAACCCTCCTTTCCCTCCCGCAGATATTCAGCAGCTGCAGGAGGGAAATGGAGGGCATAGGCTCCTCCACATGCTGCTCCTGCCGTTTCCCTATGCCTGTCCTTCTGCTCCGAGGCTTCTGTGTCCTTCCCTGTGGGACATCAGAAGTCTGTTTAAACCCCTAATATTTCACTAAAGTACCCCAATCAGAAGTCTGTTTAAACCCCTAATATTTCACTAAAGTACCCCAATAGGGGTTCTAAAAAATATGTAAAAAAATAATAAAAAATAAAATTGTAAAAAAATAGGTAAATACATTAAATGGTAAAAAATTTGAGGAATAAAAAACAAAAATAAAAAATACTGACACCAGTAGTGGAACTACTAGGGTTGCACTTGCAACTGGGCTGGAACCCGAAGATGGCCAAAAGGTGGCCCACTGTGGGACTGTAATAAAGGGTCCCACGATGGGAGTAAAGGGTCCCGGGGTCAGTGGGAAGGGCCCTGGTTGGGGGGTTCTTCATGTGTTCTTGCACCGGGCCCAGAAGGTTTTAGTTACGCCTCTGGGTGGAGCAAATATTAAATTGAACCCATTGCTTTTCCCTGTATAAGTAAATCACAAGCTCACTTTAGGCTGGTCATGCACATTACAGTCTGTAACCACAACTTTTATAATTTACCAGAGTCCCTGTGAAGGGTAAAAACATGTGAACCGCATCCCTCTCCACATATGTGCCTTGATGACTTTTCTGTTGAGCTGATGTACGCTACCACTTTCTTATTACCAGATTCAATCACTCATTTGTATTTTCTGTGAGATTCCTATGAATTATATCGCTCTGCTTGTATTGCATTATGTATGATGCTTGATTTTGTGGTACTGGATGATATACTGTACTTTTAAAACTGCAAATATTTTTTTTTACTGCTTAAAAAAAAAGTATAAAAAAGTATGTATAAAAACTAGCAAAGATGTCAAAGTGTTCCATCATCCTGCACCTACCCAGATAAAGATCATTGGGTGAACAGTGATAGGACAAGTTGAAAAACCTTCTTCATAAGCTAGATCCATTGGTGTCTGTAAGGATGTAAGGCAATTTGCATAGCAAAGATGGATAATGCATAGCAAGCTGTTAGGAAAAGTAGGCATGGCTTATCTAAAGTGGGTATGACTTAATAGGTGTGCTTAATCCAAGATGATTTTGTCAGCGTAATGCTAAAACAGTCCCAGGATTAACATCGTGATTGGCATTTTTTTTTTACCTGGGAACTGAAGTAGGTTAAATTCCTCAGTCACATCTTGCAAAAAGGAAAAAAATTTATTCCACGACTCATCATCTTTATAGAGGCAGTACAACTGCATTTCTCGTATTTGATGTACTTTCTTTAAAGAACGGTGGGAATTTATTTTTCTCCAGGCAGTGGGGCTGTGCATGGGTTGTGCATGTGCAAGACCCCTAGACAAAACTGCTTGTTTTGTTTAGGGGTGAGCAGAAAGTTTATACTCACTTAATCCACTAAACCTCCCAAAAAAACAAAACGTACCCCCCATGTCCAGCGGTGGACTGTTCCTGCAGTTCTCACATTCAGAATCGGTCTATGGGCATGATGATGTCAGGAACAGTCCACCACTCAAGCCCCTAGACTGCGGGGGGGGGGCATCAGGGATGGTCTTGTGCTGCAAGGTTTGATGTATTAAGTGAGTCAATCTGCGCTCTGCAATCCCCTAGTCAAAAAGGACCAGTTAAACCATGCAGGGGGGGCACACCGAATTGCATGGGGAAAAAATGCTTTAATGTAATGCTGCAAAAATGAAATAGCAAACATGTACAGGGGTTGCAGTGAAAGCATGTTTTGCGCTAACAGAGGAAGTGATGTAACATTCTTTTGCTTCCACTGTGTGATGAGACACCTAGCTAACAGGTGCGAAGCCACCTTTTTCATTCACTGCATGCACAAAATATTGGTGCCCACTTAGCTGGTTTCTCTGTGACTGAAGTTGCAAATTTATTTGCGGTGTCGCAAGGTACAGCATCAAAAGTTATGACGGCATATACAGTTTCCGTGCAAACATTGTCTGATAAGTATAAGCACGGTCAACATGGTCAACTGACTGAAAGAGATAAAAGGACATTGCGTAGGATTGTGACCCGGATTTTTGCATGAAGAGTGGTATCAGATTCCATTATCCACCATCCAAGACTTATTTGTCAATTCCCAGGAGAATTCAGGCCGTCTTGGATGCCAAAGGCGGTCCAACACCATATAAGGTAACGATTTTGTTCTTTTACAATATTTATTTCCATAATTTTGTCCAACCACCAGCTAAGGGATAGGAAGTGAAATTGGTTAATAAAAACTATTTAAAAAAGAAAATTGCAGGTTTTCCAGAAATTGCATAAAATGTGCAGATCAAAGCACATAGCTTTGATTTGCACATAAGCAGTCAAAACACAGAGCAATATTATTGATTCAATGTATTTATGAGTGATACCTGCATCCACTATTTGCAGGCTTAATTCATGCAGAGCTACTGTTAGTGAATCCTTTACCTGATAGGTCAACATGGCCGTCTTTAACGCGGGGCAAACGGGGCAGCTGCTCTGGGCCCAATCGTTGTTGGGGGGCCCAAAGCAACTGCACCAAAACCTATGCTGCTGCCCGCTAGGTCTCTTTTTAAGCCAGAGTTCCGCAACCTACGCTGGTCACTTGCTGGCTGCTCTACTTTGTCAGCGACCGTTCAGAACCCTCTCTGTTCTACACATCTCTACATGAGAGCAGACGAGGGAGAGGGATGGGGAATCTACACAGGCACAAGCTCCTCGTGAAGCCAGCAGCCTGCACAGACGTCCTGTGTAAGTTATGCTTCTTGTCACAACAGAATTGTGTGACTTCCCTTCCAGTCATACACAGATCCTGCTGCTTTCCAGGAGCAGACCGCGACTGTGTGTGTGTGGGATCAGCAACAGGGGGGGCGGGGCAATGATGCCATTCTAAGTGCACCTGCAAGAGCCCAGGAGAAAAGAAATTCCACATGCCGCTTAGGTACTGTGTGTAAATAAGGATGGGGGAGTTGTTGTGCACACTGTGACAGCCTGATCTTGGGGGGGGTTATCTGTCCCCTAGTCAGTCTGTCCCCTAGTACAGTCCTCCCATTTCCCAGGTCAGTCTGCCCCTCAGTATAATTGCCCCACGTCAGTATGTACCTCAGTATGTTCCATCTAGGTCAGTCTGACTGACCTGGGGGGACTGTACTGAGGAACAGACTGACCTGGGGGGGAGTTATACTAGGGGACAGACTGACATGGGGGAGATTATAATTGTGACAGACTGACCTGGGGCAATGGTGGAACTACCAGGGTCACAAATGTCGCACTTGCGACCGGCCCTGGTGTTACGGCAATGTAGGGGGCCCCAGCGGGGTTGCTGACCGGAGGGCTCTAACCTGAGAGTGTCTCTCTCATAGAGCCCAGAGCCTGCACTGACAGTTCCCCCTCCCTCCTCACTTGCACGGATGAGAGAGGAGAGAGCCGATCTGCTCCTTCCCCTCTTGCCCCTCTCCTCCTGTGTGAACCGCGGGAAGTGTGAAGTCCAGCAGCTGAATTTGATCATTTACACTCCCCATGGTGCACACAGGGGGAGAGGGTTGGGAGGAGAAGGAGCAGATCCACTTTCTCCTCTCCCATCCATGCAAGTGAGGAGGGAGGGGGAACTGTCAGTGCAGGCTCTGGGCTGTATGAGAGAGACGCTCTCAGCTCAGAAGTGGCACTGATGGCCACTGATAAGCAGCATCAATGAGCACTGATAGGTGGCACTGATAGGCAGCATTGAGAAGCAGCGATAGGTGGCACTGATAGATGGCACTGATGGGCACTAATAGGCGGAATTGCATATAGAGGACCCCTCAACCCTACACTCTACACATAGCGCAACCCTTAACCCTGCACTCTGCACATAGAGGACCCCTCAACTCTGCACTCTTCACATAGCGCACCCCTTAACTAGGGGTGCTAAAATTAATTGCAGCATCGATGCATCGCGATTCAAGTGTCCCCGATGCGGCATTGATGCATGCGACACTCTAAATCGATTGCCTCGCCCTGCCCCTCCCGGGTGAGTGCTCCGTGCGTTTTCTCATTTCTCAGTTTGTGACTGCCCGGCCTGCCTCTCTCCTCTCACGTCTCGTTTCTCCAGACGTCAGCCTGGCCCGCCTCTCTCCACTCTCCTCACATCAGCCCTACCCGCCTCTCTCCTCTCACATCTCGTCTCTCCTGACGTCAGCCCCGCCCACCTCTGTTCTGAATCTCTGATAGCTACAGTCAGTGGGCGGGCCTGAGAATTCCCTGCTGACGTCGGGAGAGACGTGAGAACACCGGTGTTCTGTCAGATTCTCCAGCAGCGGCGGCTGGAATGGAGATCGGGGGGATGGTGAGCAGGCAGATCGCCCTTCCCATTACAGCCCCCTTCTTATCACTTAGTGTTTGCAGCCTTTACGGCCTGCAGAACGGCCCCAGCAGGGCAGCATGTGAGTACAGAGGGGGAAGCTGTGATCCGGGGACACATGTAGTGGAATCTTATGAGTAATGTCATTGCCACTGCAGGGGATTGGGTTGTATGGAGGAGAAATATAGACAGGAGGAATGGTGTGATATCTTCCTGAATGTGATGAAGCTCGGATGGGGACATAGGACACCATTAGATTGATTGTCAGAAATAAAAACACAAATGTCTGCTCTTATTATTCCCAGTATGATGCTGGGGTGACACACACCATGTGTTTTGCTTTCTCTTACCAGTCTGACCATAATCGAATCGAATCGAATCGTTGACATGATAATCGTAATCGAATCGTGAGGCCAGTGAAGATTCGCACCTCTACCCTTAACCCTGCACACTGTACTTAGAGGACTCCTCAACCCTGCACTCTGCACATAGCGCACTCCTCAACCCTGCACTCTGCATATAGTGCACTCCTCAACCCTGCACTCTGCACATAGCGCACTCCTCAACCTTGCACTCTGTACGTAGTGCACTCCAGAGCCCTGCAGTCTGTATATAGTGCACTCCTAAAATCCTGGTATATAACAATGCCTCAATGTTTAGTGCAGTTTAGCCACATCCACAATTTGATGCAGAGATAATGATGTGCAGTAACCTCTAGCAACCAATCAGTGAACAGTAATTATCTGCTGTATTCTCTAGCAACCCATCAGTGAGCAATAATGATGTGCAGTAACCTCTAGCAACCTATCAATGAGCATTAAGGATGTGCTGTAACCTCTGGCAACCAATCACAATCACTACCTGATCTGCTGCAGTAAACTGATTTTAAGTCTAGCTGCTATCTATTGTATTTCTTAGGTGTGTGTGTGTGTGGGGGGGGGGGGGGGGGCAAGAATATGTTTGCCCAGGGTCCAATGAACAGAAGAGATGGCCCTGTAAGTCAACATGGGTATGAGTGACTCCAGCTACCCACCTCATTCCCAAGTTCAGAGCTGAAGGCGGATGCATCTTGTTCATCTGCATCAGCCCAATCCCAAACTGGCAACTCAATATGCATTCAAATCTGTATGGATTGAGTAATTTACTAAAGAAAAAAAATCAGGATTGCTATTAAACAATTGTGTGCAAACCCCTGATATGTTTTTAAAAATCCCCAAAACATTGTAGACTCCATAAAAGTGAATACAGGTATAATCGTCAAACATGAAAAATTCTCATTTAGTAATGATCCCTCAGGAATCTGTTCTGAGAAGTGAAGGGATCATGTATTTTACTCTGAATAACCATCTCAAATGGAAAATCTACAGTAACATTAAAAAATATTTGCACATTTTGCAGCATCTCCGTAGATTACTGTAATAAAATCTTTTTTGATGGGAAGTCAATTATTTCTCTTAAATACGCAGTGACACAGCTACCATTATTATTACATGTATGCCACTTTTTAGAAAAGTTATTTGCTTTATGTTCTCCCACTTGAAAAGATGAAAGTACGCAGATGGGAATTCTACAGACTAGCTTGTTCAAAAGCACTTCTATTTTAGAATATTTTATCTTATTTGCTTTGCTTTTAACCTTAATTTTGGAGGGGTCTAGAATATTACAAAAAAGAATACAATAAAATGACACATACTGTACATTACTCGGTCATTGCTCAAAGTTGTTGTGATTACGTTTGCTACCTTTGGACTAAAATCTGGTGGCTTTTAGATGTAAAATGCAAATAATGACCCCACTTAACCTCTTTATAACACCTACGACATAGAAAAGTACATCACACTAGAAAACAAATGTGCAAGATTGCCTTCCCCTACTAATAACCTAACTGAAGCAAACGGATAAACTGGTGTTCTTTAGGCCTCATGCACACGAGACGCTGTTTTTTGCGACCCTAATTTGGGGCCCCATATCTCGGGGCCACTTAGTGCTAGGAACCCCAAATGTGAAGTGCTAACACAGTTGGACTAACACTATAACATATCCAAATTTGGGGTCCTAGCACCAAGTGGCCCCAAAATCGGGTCACAAAATGTCATTCTCTGCTGCAGAAAAGTGCTTGACATTTTGCGACCCAAATTTGGGGCCCCATATCCTGGGGTCACTTGGTGCTAGGAACCCCAAATTTGAAGTGCTACTGTGTTAGAACACTAAATTTGGGGTTCCTAGCACTACGTGGCCCCAAGATACGGGGCCCCAAATTTGGGTCACAAAATGTCATTCTCTGCTCTGCAGACGCTTCTAGACGCAAACGCGGCTAAACGCGGCATGTAAACTTGGCAAACGGGCGTTTCTAAACGCTGCTTTCAGCTTTTAAAAACCTGTGTTCAGCAGAGTTTGCACCAGCGTCTCATGTGCATGAGGCCTTAAAGTATTTTTGAAGCTAAAACTTTTTTTTTAAAGTTTTGCATACAGCACAAAAGGTTTTTTTTTGCCATATGTGTCCCATTATGGAGATTTCCCTTCCTATCCCATAGACAAATTTGTAAGAGGGAATTTCTCCTTAGTGAGGAAATCCTTTATGAGACAGTTGTCATCACAAATGTCCCCATTCAAAGATTTCCCCTTTATTGCTGTTCCAGTGACAACTCAAAAGTCGGAATGTTTATTTAACCACTTGCTTACTGGGCACTTAAACCCCCCTCCTGCCCAGACCAATTTTGAGCTTTCAGCGCTGTCGCACTTTGAATGACAATTGCGCGGTCATACAACACTGTACCCAAATGAAATTTTTATCATTTTTTTTCCCACAAATAGAGCTTTCTTTTGGTGGTATTTAATCACAGCTGGGATTTTTATTTTTTGCTAAACAAACAAAAAAAGATGGAAATTTTTGAAAAAAAAAAATCATGTTTAATAGTTTGTTATAAAATTTTGCAAACAGGTAATTTTTCTCCTTCGTTGATATGCGCTGATGAGGCGGCACTGGTGGGCACTGATAGGCTGCACTGATGGGCACGGATAGGCACAGTTAAGGCGGCACTGATGAGCACAGTTAAGGCGGCACTGATGAGCACAGTTAAGGCGGCACTGATAGGCACAGTTAAGGCGGCACTGATGGGGACAGATAAGGCGGCACTGATGGGGACAGATAAGGCGGCACTGATGGCCACGGATGGGTGGCACGGATAGGTACCACTGATGGGGGGCACTGATGAGCGGCACTGATGGGCACTGGTAGGTGACACTGATGGGCACTGATAGGTTGCACTGATGTGGGTGCTGATGGGTGGCACTGATGTGGGTGCTGATGGGTGGCACTGATGGGTGGTACTGATGGGTGGCACTGTGGGCCATGATGGGTGGCACTGTGGGAACTGATGGGTAGCACTGTGGGCACTGATGGGTAGCACTGTGGGCACTGATGAGTGGCGCTGATTGTTGGCACTGTGGGCACTGATGGGTGACGCTGGTGGGCACTGGTAGGCAGCACTGCTGCCTACTGTCTTGTGTTAGAAGATCGCCGTGATCGGGACTGATGTCCCAATCACGGCCGCCGGTGATCGGGTTTTTTTTTTCCTCCTCGCGCTGTCAGCCGATTACCGGCTCTGTTTACATCACATGATCAGCTGTCATTGGCTGACAGCTGATCATGTGGTAAGGGGTCGGGACCAACCCCTTACTCTGATCTGTGATCAGGCGAGTCTCATAGACTCGCTGATCACCGAGCGCGCCCTGCAGGGGGCGCGCAGGCCGCTCGTGCACGGGACGACGTCAATAGACGTAGTCCCGGCAATTTAGATCCGCGCTGTTGCCGTCATTTGGCAATGGCCCGGATCTGAAGCGGTTAATTTAGGTGAAAATGGTCTTTAAAAAATGGGGCACTATTCCCCCCCTCCCCTCCCAGGAAAACCAATGGGGCACTATTCCATCCCTCCCCGTAGCAAGAAAATCAATGGGGCACTATTCACCCCCTCCCAGGAACACCAATGGGGCACTATCCCCCCCCCAGGAAAACCAATGTGGCACTATCCCCCCTCCCAGGGAAAACAATGATGGGGCACTATTCACCCCCTCCCAGGAACACCAATGATGGGGCACTGTCCCCCCCCCCCCAGAAATACTTATTATGGGGCACTTGTCATCACAGAAATTAAAGTACACTGGGTATTGTAATAGCCGCTACCTTATATTGCAGCCGCAGCTCGGCGCTTACGGCTGCTTCTCACCTCTCTCTCTATTCCCTCGAGGCAGCAGCAGGCGGGGCTGAGAATATCAGGGGGGCTGACATCAACAAGGAGAGAGGCGGACACATGAGCGCCCCTGTATTCTCATGAGAATACAGCAGCGCCACCGGCTTGTACACGGGATTCTAACACTGGGACGGAGGCAGGACTGGCAGGGAAGAAGGTGTGTGCCGTTAGACCAACTAATCGATAATGAAAATCGTTGACAACAATTTTCATTATCGATTTATTATTGATTTTGTCGTTTAATCGCTTCAGCTCTAACTAAGACGCAAAGTTAATCAGGTTAGTGAATGACCACCTTGGGACATCAATGGAAGGACAGGTGTGAAGAGTGGATAATGGGAGAAAGCAACCACCAACATAAAGAAGGCTTACCAAAGGTATTGGACTCAACAAGGCATAGATTCGGCCAACCTCCCTCTGAGCTTTCCTTCTCTATTGGGAATCATCTGAAGGACGGTGTGATCACCATTCACTCAAGCCAGTAACTGCAGATGTGGATGTCCCTGTGGACTGGAGTGTCTTCACCACAAGCCTTGACGACTCATTGGGCATATGCCTTGTTGAGTCCAATAGCTCTGGTAAGCCTTCCTTATGTTGGTGGTGGCTTTCTCCCATTATCCACTCTTCACACCTGTCCTTCCATTGATGTCCTAAGGTGGTCCTTCATTTACCTGGATTAACATTGCGTCTCAGTTGTCATCTGTAGACTATATTTTTAATCACGTTGTGGAGTTTATTCAGTTTATTCACTTATATGTTTGCACATGTGTCACTATGACTGTAAAACAATAATGTTTATTTTTTCACTTTATTATATACGGCCTCATTTATAGTGACTATCCTCATTTAGCGCTGCACATTTACTCGTTATTTTTACTTGCAATTGTCTCTTTGCTGTGCTGGCTGCTGTCTTAGTTTTAATGTGACAGCGCAGTATTTTACACTTTCACATTGTTTATACTTCTCCTTTTAACCCTTTTGCTGCCAGGTCCATACTCTGTGCTTGGTAAACATGTGTTTACCAGCCCCCCCCCCCCCGTAGTACAGTGGGAGCAGGCAGCGATCACTATAGATCGCTCCTATATGCCCACTGACAGCTGATATGTACTAAACTATGAGTGTTACTATGTATCAGACTTTCAGTTTATGAATGAATAAGGAATCTATACATATTCCTTATTTCATTCATGTAAAGTGCTGCAGAGAAAGGAATTTTCTCTGTCTCAAAAAAAGAGATATGGGGGGTCTGTTTAGGCCTCTGATATCTCACCAAAGGCCCCCCCCCCCCTCAAAAAAATTTTTTTAAAATATAACTAAAAAAATTAGGGCTGGGAAAATTAAAGATTAATTCCTCGATTAACCGTTAATTTTTTTGATCGATCAAAATTATTTTGATCGGTACTCACCTCTCACTGCTTCTGGGTCTTCAGGGAATTCCGTCGGAGATCCGGTGAAGTCATGGACATCGACGTCACCGGACTCCTCCCCCCTTCCCCAAGTGCCTCCGTCTGCTAACGAAGGGAAGGGGGGAGGAGTCTGGTGACGTCGATGTCTGTGAAATCATAAATTGAGGAAAACAGATCCTAACGATTTGATCTCACTGGTCAAAGTATTCAGATAAACATCTATGTAAATCCTGGACTTGGCTATGAAAATCAACATATCTGAGGGCTTTCCTGGCTGCTAGTTTGACGATGAACTGACATTGATTGGTTATCCAGCAATCAAGAAACATTTATGATGAGGGCACTTTTTTTCCAAAGAGCTGACACTTTGCTGTCTCAGCAGGTGATGGATGTCTCTGGCTCTCCATCGGTCCCCCTGATGCACAACGGTGCTATTTAAATGGACTGTAGGGTGACGCCGTATCCCAGCCCCACTGAGGAAGTTCTGATTGAACGTAATGCGTATGGGGGAGGAGCTACGCATGACGTCAGCTAAAAGTAGTTGGATCTGTATGTGCGTTATATTTAATCAAAATTAGTCAATTAATCAATTTTAAAAAATCGATTATTCAAACACAAAAATTTTAATCAGTAACAGCCCTAAAAAAATGTAAAATTCTTGAAAGAGTTGTGGAGGATTGTGGAAAGTGTCGATTCTACAGACTGAACTGGCTTTAGATTCTAAAATAAGCTCCCAGTGGCACTGTGGTGGAGAGGAGGGGGAATGTTGTAACTTTCCCAGGCTGAAGAGAGGAAGGAAACACGGACTGCTGCACCTGAGTAAAAGAGAGACACAGTGGCAGCCATCCCGGTACATCAGAGGACACCCTGGATGCTGGTTAAGCCTGCTGCCTTATTGAGGAGCAAACACTGAGGACACTAACCGGAGTACACTTTTCCAGTAACAAAGTGTTGGAAGGCAACATGTTTTATTTCATAATACAAGATGTGTAAATATAAAATCTGGAATGTAACAAAAACAAAAGAAAGAAGTCTTGCAAGCCACAATAATCCAATGCTCAGTGTACACAAAGTTAAAAATAATAATAGAAATGGATATCTAGCAGCAAACGCAGTTCACGTATTCATAACCGTGCAAAGAATATAAATAAAAAATTGCGCTGCCCTTGATTATATACCATAAAGGGTAATACCCGAAATCACTTGAAAAATAAAACACCAAGAAAATATTTATACGCAATACTTCCTACGTGCAATGTGCATACCATCATCTAAAATACAATATACATAAATTTGAACAATTTTAAGTGCAATGTGCATACATATAACTATAACAGTATTGAAACATATATACTTGTGCATATACTGAATATCTTCCATCTTTACATGCAAGGATCTGTTTAAATATTAAAATCAAATTGTATATAAGTGCACAGTGCGTCTTGAAAACACAATTGATGAGATCTATATTAGTGAAATCCTTATAATAGTGTCCAAAATATCCAAATTAAATGTGTATCCGTATTCAAAGAAACCAAGTAATGTCCAAATCATCCAGTGTGCTGAATTCCAGTGTCACAGACAACCGTGATGTGCCTCGGTGACCCCCCAACATGATTGCGCTCACCTTAGAGCGTGTGACACAGTAATTAGCTGCATCAAATCACGCTGTGTAGCCACCCCCTGGGCTCTGCATGGTAAGCTAGATACGAAAAGTGATTGCGCTCACCTTAGAGCGTGTGACACAGTGTCTGTCAGACATTCCTTTTGGTAGGACATAGAAAGGAGACGTTGCTGGATTTGGAGGTAGAGGAGAATGTCTATGGAGCCATATTAACCCAGAGTGGAGATCGTATCTAGCTTACCATGCAGAGCCCAGGGGGTGGCTACACAGCGTGATTTGACGCAGCTAATTACTGTGTCACACGCTCTAAGGTGAGCGCAATCACTTTGGGGGGTCACCGAGGCACATCACGGTTGTCTGTGACACTGGAATTCAGCACACTGGATGATTTGGACATTTATTGGTTTCTTTGAATACGGATGCACATTTAATTTAGATATTTTGGACACTATTATAAGGATTTCACTAATATAGATCTCATAAAAACGGTAATAGTGCGCTTAAACCCAATTTCATACACAGTGCACAGTATTGCAAACATTAACCATCCACTAACTATCCACAAACACTAACTATTCAGAAAAAAAAGAAGTTGTGTAACTGTAAACAAAAAATTATATATATATATATATATATGTATAAATGATAATAATAATCCTTCCTCTATGAGTAGAGGTAAAAAAGGGGTGTGTACACAAATAAAAACAAAAAATGTGAAGAAAAAAATCCAACGAAAAAGTCACCAGCACCTCCTTGGGAGGAGCCACTTCCGGTGTTTCGTTATACCAGACGTGCAGTGAGGAGGAGAGCTGCTTGCATTGCTGATCGTTTAATCTGCATTTTTTATCAAACAAAATGTGAGTGAATATTCTATATCAAGTAGGAGTAATTGAATATGCAGCAATTTTTATCTTTGTTGAGAGTGAATTTTATTTGGAAGAACCAACCATCTTTGGAGAAAACACAGGTAAATATTTGAATCAAGGGAAACATATAAGCTCACCCTAGTGAGAATCCCTGTTTTGAAAAGCGTTATCTGGCTGGCCCAGGGTTTTTTCCCATTTTTTTAAGGTGAGCAGGAACGTCACACTGGGGTGGTGGTGACTTTTTCGTTGGAATTTTTTCTTCACATGTTTTGTTATTTGTGTACACACCCCCTTTTTACCTCTTTTCATAGAGGAAGGATTATTATTATTATTATCATATATATATTATTTTTTGTTTACAGTTACACAACTTCTGTTTGTTTACGGATAGTTAGTGTTTGCAATACTGTGCGCTGTGTATGAAGTTGGGTTTAAGTGCACTATTACCGTTTTTATTTACTAGCTGTATATATAGCACATACAGCCTCCAGAAACTCATTCTTTCTCTACTATCGTGAAGACATACTAGAGAGCCTCATGTGTACAACTCAAACTACTTTGGGGATTAAATGGAATTAAGAGAAAATACCATAGTATATGTTAAAAAGGCTTTAAAGTCTAAAAGTAAACATGTACAGTTCTATGGGTGATCCTACAACATGTTTAAAATCAGTTCAGGCAGCAACTAACTTTGTAAAGCTATTTTTTTTTTTACAAAAAGGATTCCTAGCATTTCTTGATCATTATTACCATGAAGGTTCTTATGGTCCTGAAACCTTTCTAATAAATTTGTTCCCAGTAACATGGGATGTGGTGCCCCCGATGCAATTTCTCCCTTCCCCATCCTGCGTGAATTTTGCATTTGAGGTTCTCATTTATCCATGTCATGGTACATCTAACAGTTGTTAGTCACAATCAACTGGACTTGTTCTATAATGTTGAAGACACTACGTAGCTTATCAAAGTCACTTCTTCAGCTGTAATGAGTGTCAGGAAAATACCCCAGCATTTTTATTAACACAGGTAACATCAACACCTCGATCCAATCCCCATGAAAAGGAAGATGTTGTTGTCCAAGAACAGGTGTGAAAATTTTGGAACCACCCTGTTCTAGTTACATAATCCCATCCTTGGTGTCAGGAAGGTTTCATGGGTGTTAATCCTTCAATTTACATGTCTGGAAGTGAGAATTGCTCTCAAAACACCAGGGTGATGTTAAAATTGAATTCTATGTGGAAGACAGATGATGTAAAGTAGATGGCTTCTTTCTTGATCCCTAATTGCCTTGGATGCTCGCTGACTTTCAGATGCCTTTTGTAAAAATTTGTTGAGCACTCCTACTTAGCTTCACAGAAAACAAGCTTCCGTACACTGCATGTGCAACCAACCCGATGTCTTCCTGATGTGTATGCTACTGAAATGCAAAATAAAGCAGCAGAAATATAGTCTCCAGGCACTAGGACTATATTATAATCTTGCATCTCTTTACAGCAGTTACCTCTTCTGTTCCCTGCCTCCTTTTCAAACCATTATACTAGTATCATCCAACCTTATATCAGGCCGTGTAAAATTAAATATATGGATTATGAAGCCTAATAACAATGTTAGCATATTACTATGTGCTATGTACTATGTGCAGCATATTAAATATAGGAACAGAAGAGGGAGCTATTCAGAGTTGTACCACTACAAAACTGTCATGGTTCCTAAGGAAACTACTTTTTTGCTGTTTTTCTCATAATTAATGGCAACATTCTAACTCCTTTCTATTAGATTATGCATCTATTTAAGCATTTTGCACACATTTTGGGGGAGAAGGATGAACAGAAGGATCTAGAGATGCCACATATGTGTTTCCTGTAGGGAGAGCTGGGCAGTTCAGGGAGTAAGTATGGTGATATAAATCTCTCAAAATTCCAGTGAGCTATTGCATGAGCTATTATATTATTTTATTGATATATTATAATTATTATACTATTATTATCCACTTGGTGACTACCCGTCCACAGTACAGAGGGGCCACTGTAGGCAAAGTGACATACCCATACGTAGCTGCCTACTTCTAGGTTTAGGGTGCGCACATGCACGCCCGGCACCCACTGTGATCATACACACCGGGAGCGGGTCAGCAAGTCTCAACCAATAAATAATGGCCGGTACCTGGTCATTGGTTGTGTGGAACTACAGCCTAGAACTTAGTGTTGGTAAACAACACAGAGCCCTGTACAGAGGGAGGGAACTGTCAGTTTCTCATCATCATGAGAAACTGACAGTGTCATTAGTATAGTATTAATGAGCAGTGTCATTAGTACAGTATTAATGTCACTAGTGATGTCAGTGGCAGTTAGTCAGTACCCCCCCCACCTCCCCAGCGTCAGTTAGTGTCAGACTGCCCACTGCACTATCGAATATGCACTATGCAGTATTGAAAATGTATGATTTTTTTTTAATTGGATATGTTTTATGGCAGAAAGTAAAAAACATTGCTTTTTTCTTCAAATTTTTTGGTCTTTTTTGGTTTATATTGCAAAAAATAAAACACCTAGTGGTGATCAAATACCATACCACCAAAAGAAAGCTCCGTTTGTGTGGAAAAAAAATTATATACATTTTGTTTGGGTACAGCATTGCATAACCGTGCAATTACCAGTTAAAATAGCGCAGTGCTGAATAGCAAAAAATGGCCTGGTCATAAAGGGGGTAAAATCTTCCGGAGCGCAAGTGTTTATGGTACATGAGCTATTGCTGGAGGTTACATTTGTAATACTCATCTTTACAGTGTATTATTTTTCTGCAACATCTGTTGCATTTTTATGAGGCGTCCCATAGGGTTCTGCAAATTTATTTTAGACTTTAGGTCTGCTTTAAAAGCTACTAAAGTGGCAGATAATCAAAGAGTTTGTTACAAGGGTCAGCTTTCTTGGAAAATAAGTCATTCAACAGAAAGCTAGATACAAGTTATATTTAATAAATGTCTTTATTAATTATGTGCCAAACTATTGTACCTTCTTCTGTAAATTAAGATCTCCCACAGTACAATATTCATCTGCCATAGGCCAACTAATTAGTATTGCTTCTGTGCTGTACAATTCATCACCACAGTGTGATTTTAATTCTGAATTACGCTGTAATGGATTAAACTGCCAAGTGCTCTCTAATAGAGGAGCTCAAAATATCCAAACTAGGACTTTGCATTACAAGAAGTAATTTTGTATGCAAAAGATACAAGTAATCGGTACCTTTGCCCTTTTTTTAAGTTTGACATTCAAGTGCAGTAATAAAATGTTTCAGAACACTGCACAAAATAGTTTGTTTGTAAAAATAGCCATACTCTGGAAAGCTGAATGTCACACTAGATATGTTTATGTGACATTAATTAAAGCAGTTGTATACCCGCACATCTAAAAAAAATAAAAAAATTAAAAAATGCACGCGGGAGTCTTCTTCCCGGCAATTCAGAGTGCATGCGCCGCTGACATCAGCGGCTGCATGCAAAGGGATTACCTGTAGGTATAAATGACAAATTGGGGTATACAACCACGTTAAGATTTTGGGAGTCTTGGAGGACTTTCTATATTATATTGTTCATATTGCAGCTTGAAAAGATGTAGAATATTCTATTAAAGCCAAACTATACTCTCTCATTCAACATTGACTATTTTTAATCCTTATACTGCTAGCAGTAGTAAATAGGAAAATATATTATCCACTTGTAGACCGCCTAACGTACGCATGTGTGGTTCCTGGGATGATACCTGTAGCTACAGGCATCATCCCAGTATTGTTTTTTCAGGAGGCAATCGGCTTTTTTGTAAAAGCCATCCGAGCAGCTAATTAGATGCTGTATTGCTTTTACAGGTGGCGTCTCACCGGAGAACCCAGAACTGAAGCCAGCTGTTTCACCAGCTTACCACAGAGCCCATGGAGAGGAAATTGGGTATTATGTTGTTTTGTTAGTTTTTTATTAAAATTCATTAAAGCGTTGTTTTTCCCGAAAAATTGTGTTTGAAAAAGCGCTGCCCAAAAAATACTGATTTTTAAATGTAAACAAAAAGTGTCAGAAAAGTTTGGATCTTTAAGTAGTTAACTTTACTTGTTTTAAACTTTTTATTACTGTGGCGAGGCCCCACTGCAAAGGGTTGGTCTTTAAAAGCAAGTGAATGGACAGTGAGGTAGAAGCCAGACGGATGAGACCCTCTCTCTCTCATTCTGTACAATGAGAGATACAAGAGGCTGTACTCAAGACAGATTTAGTCACTTACTTGCATTTAAATATAAAAATAATTATTTTTAATGAATTCCAGTGTTTCAAAATGTTTTTATATCTTTCATTTTATGAAGGCCAGTTACTGACTCATGTATTTACCAGTGTCAGACAGTTCCTTCATACTCCCATATCAAACATTAATTAATGTAGATGCGAATGCATTTTCTTGTATGAATCTCTGTTAAATAGAAGAAACATAGTGCATGCTCACTGTTAGCTATTACCTTGTCCTAAAAAGAAGGACTGTATAATCTTTGCGGTTGCCTGGATACCAATCCTTAAATATGGAAGAGATGGTTTGAATCATACTTCAGCACACAACCAGAGCCTAGTGTGCCATGGACAATCCTGGTCAGGGATGCTGTTCATGTGGAAATGGGCCCTAAAGGCTTGGGTAAATGGACATTTGTTCATGTATGAACTGCTTTTTTTCTCTGTAGTTAACATAAATGTAATAGCAGCCTAAAACAACACAGGACCAGCAAACAGCTCATAGCAACTAATTGGCAACTCAGATGCAAGTCAAAGCACCAAAAAAAACATACTGCATTTGGCTTGCTTCTGTGTCTGACACCCATGTATATAAACCTCAGGAACATTTCTTTTTCCCTTCACCCTTATAAACCAGGTCAGTTGGGATCCCCTATGCACAGAAATTCTATAATCAAAAAGAACCCCACCCTTACTATGACCATAGTTATGTCCGGCAGTTTTGCCCTCTTTGCCACTGCCATGAAAACATTTAATGCTTACCAGCTGTCGATGCTGTCGATCAAGGATATATTACAGCAAGGGAAGCAAGAGATTACACTTCTGGAGTGTTGAAAATTATCAGTTACACCCACTCCCACCACACACTTCTATGCCTCATGACCATAGACACAAAGACATTTGACAGGGTGAGTTGGCAGTTTTTAGAAGCCTCTTTGCATCAAATCGGCCTAGGGGACACTTTTGTTCAGAAAATCATGTTCAGAAAATCATGGCGCTTTAGAACAATCCATCAGCTAGAAGACATGAGAATGGCAATCTCTCTGAGCCCTTTTTAATCCGTGATGGCACATGGCAGGAGTGTCCCCTTTCTCCACGTCCTCCTTATGGAACACCTCGAGGTGGCCCTAACAGTAAATAAGGCAAATAAAGGAGTTCAGATTGCCACTGATGCTCATAAAATGGCACTTTTCACCAACGATCTTCTATCAGCCTACCCAATATCATGGCCAAATTTGAACGTTTTGTCAAGTCTAAGCAATTTTAAGGTAAATGCTTCTGATATACTGAATATTTCCCTCCCCTCGCTCCACAAGTAGGAGCCCAACTCTAATGGCAGTTCCCTTTCATGGTCAGAAGTGATCACATCAATGTGCATCCCAAGGGATCCCTTAGTCCCTCTACAACTTGAATTACCTCTGAATACTGCCAGAGGTCTCTAAAGACTTGGAGCAGTGGAGGCCTTTGCACAGTTTGGTCACATCAATACATTGAAAATGGATATCCTGCCACGCATACATTTGATGCGATCCCCATTATTCCTCCAAAAAAATGTTTTTCTTCAGCTATGTTCATGGATCCACAAATTTATTTGGGGATTGCGTTGCTCATGTCTGAAAGTGACGGCTCTCACTAACCCTAAATCCGCAGGGGGTCTGGGCCTTCTGGCCTTTACCATAAAGAAGCCATTTTGACTAGATTATCCAATTGGTTCCACCAAAGACTGGACAAGAAGGTGATCCAGTTAGAACAGGCTCTGTCCCCTGTGGACCTACGGGCTCTTCCCTGGATATTTCTGTCCTAAAGACCATTTTATGTCAGATTTCTGTACTAATGCAGTGCGGTTCTCATCTCAGAAAACATAGCCCCAACTATGCCATATTTACCCTGCTTTCATCATTTCACAAGCTCCACTTCATTTTCTTTCACCTTTGGCTTCCAGCCAATGGTGGCTCTCCCAAATTCAACTTACAGCTTTCCTCCGGGAATTTAAGACTGAAGCCCATCCAGTATCTGACCTCACCCCACTGGAGGAATTTCTATGCCTTGACACACCCCCAGAGAGGGGACTCCTGGGAGGAAACATGTGGGAAAAATACCTTGGCACCTCATTCTCTGAAAAAGTGTGGAGAAAATAATTCCTCCTCACCCATAAACTTTATTTATGGTGGTGGCCCTATGACCGAGAGAGATGTAAATCACATAAACACGCGACAAAACTTACAACATAAATAGACCTGAAGTGTGCCTTGGTGGTCTGGTCGGTATGCAAAGAAAAGGGGGCATACAGAAAATAAGTAATGGGTAGTTTGTGAAGAAGGATGTGTTGAGAAGTGCCCTGAAAAAGGGAAGTGCAGGAGGGTATCGCGCTCTGGAGCCGACCATGAGTATGGGCGAGTGGGCTGCTTAAATACCCTCCAGGTTCCTCTCATAAACTCAGGCTCACCATACCGGCCTTCTTATATGCTCCAGTCTGAATAGGTAGAAGAGGACTCTGGCGTACCTGCAGGAGGGCATGCCAGTGCCATGACCACGTCTGGGTCAGGGAGGGTCATGGGAAGGCGAGCCTCCAGGGCTGCGACTCTGGTCTGCACGTCAGTAACTGTTGCGGACAGTGTGGAGACCATGGAGAGCAGCTTGGAGATGGCCCTGGATATGGACTGCAAGGACGCCTGAGGGGCGATGGGTAATGTAGCAGCTGTTGGTGGGAAGAGTAGCCTGAATAGCTCTGCCTTCCTGGCAATAGCAGGGTAGGGGATGGCCTTGCATCTAGCACAGCTATGATCTTGGGAATGGTCCAAGTGTGGAGGGACTGCAGGCTTCCACTCTCTGAGCCCGTAGAGGGTGACAGAGGGGCGGGTGTGAGGTCATCACTGCCAGCCTGCGACATGACTCTGACTGTAAAAAATAAGGGGGTGCAACTGTTATGTAGAGATGTAGTATTGGACAGAAGGCAAGTGGGGCACAGTGACTGGGTTTTGGAGAAAGATCCGTGAACTACACACCTGAGTGACGCCCTAGCAGCGAGGTCCTGGCACGGATCGAGACCGGAAACCTGCGGTCAACCGGAAACTTGCGATAAGGGTTACATAAGAGTAACCTGTATGTTTCTTTAGCTGAGAAGAAAAATGACCTACCCTTGCCATGCTATTGACCCTGGTGGAATGCGACTGTATGTTCATCCCCATATATATATTTTTTATTTTTTTTTTTTTTTTACCTGGGGAGAAACGACCAACCTGGTGTAGGATGAAAAACCTGAACTCGACTGACCAGCGGAAAAGAGAGGATGATGAGTAGCCGGTACGCCACTGAAGATAAATGTATAACTGGATGTTGCTACGTGTATGCGAGGCTGATTGGGTGCCCTGTGGTGTGTTTGTAATCTGGTTTGTGCCCGGGATGTTTTGACGCTACTAGAGATGAGCTGACGTTGCGTGGTTGCGAAGGTCACTATGAGTGTTTTAGACTGCTGCAATGAAATTGCGTGATTACAAGGGTCTCAGTCTGTTGTGCTGCGACAACATTACATGGTCGCAAAAGCCTCAGTCTGGTTTGCTGAGATGATATTGCATGGTCGTAAGGGTCTCGATGTGTGTGATGTTAGTTTTTGAGATGGTATTTTGTGGTTGCAAGGGCCTCAGTCTGGTTTGCTGAGACGATATTGCATGGTCACAAGGATCCAGGTGAGTGTCCTGCTGCTGGGATGATATTGCAAGGATGTCAATGAGTATGAGGTTTGTTTTGAGACAATATTGTGTGGTTGCAAGGGTCTCTGCGAGTGTCAGGCTGCTGAGACGGTATTGCGTTTGCAAGGGTCTCGTATGAGTGTCAGATTGTTGGGCCGAGACTCATTGGTGGCAAAGGGGGGTTTATTTATTATATATATATATTTTTTTTTTTCGTGAGGGGTAGCTGAGACGATATTGCGTTTTGCAAGGATCGCAACAATAGTGACAGGCTGTTGATATGGTTTTGCGAGAATGCAGGGGCTTAACGAATGGGAGTTGGGTTGGTGAGAAAATGATATAAACACCTGGCTTGTTTAACGGTTTCACCAAACCCCTAAGCGGGTAGTACAAGGAATAAGGACAACATCCGACCGATTCATAGGTTCCGTAGGGGGAACTAACGAACGACCTGGGAGACAACGAATGTTAAGGAATAGGTACGACATATCGAGAGTGGTAACGAATCTTTATCTGCGACAGTGAGCCATGCAAGTGGTTCGTGGCAGACTGTGGCAGGGTGCAACCTATCGGGAAGGGGTGGTGTGGTGCTGTGCACGAGGCACGCAGTGAGCTGAAGAGTCGGCCTGGTGACGTAACAAATCGCGCACTGGAACCGACAATGAGTATGGGCGAGTGGGCTGCTTAAATACCCTCCAGCCTCCTCCCATAAATTCAGGCCACTATACTGGCCTTCTTATATGTCTTCTTATTTCCAAGAAAAGAGCTTCAACCGGGAGTGTGTGTTCCTTCTACCCCTTGTATATGCTGGAGATGCCAAGAAACCTAACGCACCTATCTCTGGTGGGGATGCTATCTGATTTCTCTATTCTGGCAGACTTGTATCCCTCTCCTACAATTCTGTGTATATATCCAATATAAAGTCATCTCCCACCATTGCCCTGCTTTTGATGATTCCTGGGTCCATTTCCAAAATTCCCTGGGTCCAAATTCCAAACTTAAGGGCATATTACGGCACTGCTTAAAAGTAGCTTGGGTTGCCATTTCCCATCACTGGGAAAGTTAACGCTGCGTGGACGTGCTGGCAGACCTATAGTTATTCACCCACCTTACATGCTTTAGTTTGTTTGCGATGTGCATTGCCCTTCCGTGTGCACCTTGCTGCACAGGCTAGTTAGAGGTTGGGGTGTTTGTCAATTTTGTGTACAGTTGGTCGAATTGGGTGCAGGGACACACTGGATGCCTTTGCTGCCATTGTGCTATTGCTGGGCGTCACGTGCATCCCTGTGCCTTTAAGGAGGGCTCCAGGCACACCTGCCCTTAACCTATCCATTGATATATGTGCTCCTACTATGAAGGCTCTGTAAATTTTAGAGTTAGGACCGCAGTATATACAGAGGTTCCTAGATGTGGGCACTGTGGCTTAGGCATGTATTTGCAAATGTGTGCAAATAAAACCCTGTCTTTAACGCAAACTATTAGACAGGGCCAATTTGGTGGGTTTGAAGGCTGGTCGGTAAGTGTGCCGGGAAATCTTTTATTTGTTTGTGATGTGCATTGCCCTTCCATGTGTACCTAGCTGCAAAGGATAGTTATAGGTTGGGGTGGTTGGTTGCTATTTTTTGTACATTTAGTTGCAAAGTAACCGGTTCACTCCTATTCAGGCTTCTTTGAGCATTTTAGGAATCTCTATCCCCTTCCCACCTACCCTCCTTTCTCCTTCTTCATATTACCCCACTCCTTACTACTTACAAAGTATCATTTTTTAATTATGTACCTAGCTTCTTGTGTTCCTAGCTGTTCTCAGGCACTTTGCTTGTTACAGAGCTATTGTATGCTTACGCATGGTGTTATTGTGGTTATAGATTGCCTGGGCAAATATGCGATCTACGGGAATATCATATTTGCTTGGACCTATCTATGTATGCACCTCAAAAAGTTTCTTGAATAAACAGTTATTTGATAATGCTTACCAGGATGCCATTGTAAGGGATGTGACAAATCTTTTAGTGGTGGATGACAGCCACAGAAAAACCCAGATTAGTAATGTTCCTATGTACACCATCAAAGTCCCTGTGAAAATTGTTAGTAATGTTCCTATGTACACATCAAAGTCCCTGTGAAAATTGTTAGAACCTATAACATTTCACATAACCTAGTTACATTGTTTTCCTTGTTTCTGTACAGTTGTTCAAAAAAGTAACCTGACAGAATATACATTTCCATAAAATTGTCCATGGTTGGAGTGATATGTTCAATATTATTTAATGTGTCCATATGGCCTAAATCTAGATCATTCTTGGTTTTTTTTAAATAAATGTATTAAACTGATATTTAAAGCTGAACTCTGGTACAAACACTTTCATATAAGTAAATACCTCCATAGCCACAAAGGATATACAATCCACTTTCTGTGCACTAAATGTCTCTGCAAACCCAAATAATACCTTGTAAAAGTAGCAGTGACATCATCACTATGACTGCGAAGAGAGCAGAGCTGTGGGAGGGGCCCAGCAAGACTACCGACTACAAACTAGATGAGGGGGCGGAGTTAGGACCAGTCACCCTGCAAAAGGACGGGGAGTAGCAGTGACTGGTCTTAATTACGGAAAGCTCCAGCTTAGTGGCAATTTTTTTTGCTGGATTGCTGCACAGATCTGGTAAGCACACCAAGATTCATATAAGAATATACATGCCTTTTTGTATCTAGACAATATGTGTTTAAGTAACACTAATTCTAATAATAGTTCACTTTTACTGCATTGCATTCTGTAACTATCTGTAACGATGGCATGATGACAATCAACCATTAATATTGATTTCATTTATCAGAGCATTGAATCCTTCCCTTATACACAGCTATAACATAAACAAATTGCAAGAACCAGCACAGATTTGTATAATCCAGCCTCAAAGTAGTCTAGGGATGTGTGGAAATTACATAACAGGCATTGACCAATCACAGAGCAGGTTTTGCAAAATGATCAGAGATGGATGTAAAG
This sequence comes from Lithobates clamitans, assembly GCA_037952925.1. Taxonomy (NCBI): domain Eukaryota; kingdom Metazoa; phylum Chordata; class Amphibia; order Anura; family Ranidae; genus Lithobates; species Lithobates clamitans. Next base: position 3,074,521 of record JBBGZY010000002.1, read on the forward strand.
ATATACACACACCCCTTTGCTGTATCTACATCCTCATTTCGGTATTGAACATAATAAACGTTCCAATGTCCTTGTATACTATAAAATACCCTTTTCTACTAAGATGACCAGCATTTACCCATTATATACCACTACATTCTCAGTTTGCACCCACATTCACAAAATAACAATCCCAGTTTACACATAATTATAGAATAATGAGGTGCCCGCTTCATCCACCCTATATACAAAGAAATTCCCAAGTTGCACCATGTTATTATCATGAAATGTCAATTTTGACTTTGTACACAACAAAGTGCCTTGTTTGTACCCCCCACATTATGGAATGAACAGTTTGTGCCCCTTTGCATTGCATGACATGAGATGTCCAGTTTGTACTTTCTTGAATGACATGAGATGCCCAGTTTGTACTCACATAACATAAATTGCCCAGTTTGCGCCTCTTCTATAGTATGAGAAGGCCTTGCTTGTGTGATCACCTTGCATGACTTGAGGTGCCCAGTTTTTACCCCTGGTGTAGCATGAGATGCCCAGTTTGTACACCCTTTTACAGAAAGAGGTGTCCAGTTTGTATTACCTTTTATGCCAGGTTTGTGCCTCCTTGCATAACATAAGATGCCAGGTTTGTACCCCCTTGCATAACATAAGATGCCATGTTTGTACCTTCTTGCATAACATAAGATGCTAGGTTTGTACCCCCTTGCATAACATAAGATGCCAGGTTTGTACCCCCTTGCATAACAGAAGATGCCAGGTTTTTACCTTCTTGCATAACATAAGATGCCAGGTTTTTACCTCCTTGCATAACATAAGATGCTAGGTTTGTACCTCCTTGTATAACATAAGATGCCAGGCTTTTACCTCCTTGCATAACATAAGATGCCAGGTTTGTACCATCTTGCATAACATAAGATGCCATGACTGTACCTATTTGCATAACATAAGATGCCAGGTTTTTACCTCCTTGCATAACATAAGATGTTAGGTTTGTACCTCCTTGTATAACATAAGATGCCAGGCTTTTACCTCCTTGCATAACATAAGATGCCAGGTTTGTACCTCCTTGTATAACATAAGATGCCAGGCTTTTACTTCCTTGCATAACATAAGATGCCAGGCTTTTACTTCCTTGCATAACATAAGATGCCAGGTTTGTACCCCCTTGCATAACATAAGATGCCATGATTGTACCTCCTTGCATAACATAAGATGCCAGGTTTATACCTCCTTGCATAACATAAGACGCCATGTTTGTACCTCCATGCATAACATAAGATGCCAGGTTTGTACCCCCTTGCATAACATAAGATGCCAGGTTTGTACCCCCTTGCATAACATAAGATGCCAGGTTTTTACCTTCTTGCATAACAGAAGATGCCAGGTTTTTACCTCCTTGCATAACATAAGATGCCAGGTTTGTACCTCCTTGTATAACATAAGATGCCAGGTTTGTACCTCCTTGCATAACATAAGATGCCAGGTTTGTACCCCCTTGCATAACATAAGATGCCATGTTTGTACCTCCTTGCATAACATAAGATGCCAGGTTTGTACCCCCTTGCATAACATAAGATGCCAGGTTTGTACCCCCTTGCATAACATAAGATGCCAGGTTTTTACCTTCTTGCATAACAGAAGATGCCAGGTTTTTACCTCCTTGCATAACATAAGATGCCAGGTTTGTACCTCCTTGTATAACATAAGATGCCAGGTTTGTACCTCCTTGTATAACATAAGATGCCAGGTGTGACAGACCTAGCCGGGAGAGAGACTTTTGGAGGGGACTGAATGCTAGCCTCTTGCCGATCGATCGTGGGCCCTGGCATTTGTGGGAACGGTGCTCTTTGTGAGCTGTATGCCTGGGACCCTTGAGGTGGTATTACTGTGGATTCAGGTCCTGGTTCCCCAGGACACACAGACTCTGGGGACCCTGGATTTGCCATATTAGAAATAGTGGCTGATTCATAATGCTGGGACAAATACTGTTAGGAGATGCTGATGTAAATTCCAGCCACCTGTCTGTCTGTTGCCTGCTAGAATGTGTATTGTAAATAAGTCTCTAGTATGGGATCTAAGAGTCATTAGATCCCCATTGTTGTTTGTGTTAATTAAAGTGGGGTTCCACCCAAAAAAACAAAAATACCTGAGAAAAAAAACAAAAAAACATTTGGATATTTTTTTTTTAACTTACCTCTAAATGTCTGTTGCTATGTGGTCCCTCGTAGTCTGCCTCTTCCTTTGCCTGGGCTGGTGACATCACTTCCCCCTCGGCACAGGAAGGGCTCGGCTCTGCTCCCTCCCTCCTGTCAATCATCTGGGACCCATTACAGGTCCCAGGTGATTGAGCGGCCAATCACGGCGCGCGGCGCCGCTCGCGCATGCACAGTGGGTGCCAGGCTGTGAAGCCACAGCCCGGCGCCCACAGTTGAAATGCCGGCGCCGACGAGCGGAGGGGGGGGCGAGCGGGGCTTCGATCCACTGCATCGCTGGACCCTGGGACAGGTAAGTATCCAATTAAAAGTCAGCAGCTGCAGTATTTGTAGCTGCTGACTTTTAATTTTTTTTTTTTTTTTAATGGAGCCCCTGAGTGGAACTCCTCTTTAACTCTGCTATTGTGATAATGTTGATTGGGTTTTCTGAGCTACAAGGCGGCCAGTCTGGCCTAAAGGTCATGTCTGAGTCATCTAGGCTGTCTAAAGGGATTAGTTAATTAGCCCATGTTAATTCGGTTTCTGGTCACAGGTGTATGTTCAGAGTAATATGAGCCGGAGGTACGCACCTCCACTTTTAGTGTATAAAAGAGCCTGTATTTTTCAATAAAGGAGATTCCTGGTTGAACTTACATACAGCCTGCCTGGTGTTTGTTCTGAGCTATCACCACTGGATTAGAACGGCACATAGCTGTAGTTCTAGTCCCGGAGCATTGGATGGCCGAACCATCAGATGTTGCGATCTGCAATCTGATTCTATAGCCCCAGAGGAGTGTCGGGAGAGTGGAATCGACCGAGCAAGGGGCTCGTTACACCAAGCTTTTACCTCCTTGCATAACATAAGATGCCAGGTTTGTACCTCCTTGCATAACATAAGATGCCAGGTTTGTACCTCCTTGCATAACATCAAATGCCAGGTTTTAACCTCCTTGCATAACATAAGATGTCAGGTTTGTACCCCCTTGCATAAGATAAGATGCCAGGTTTTTACCTCCTTGCATAAGATGTCAGGTTCGTACCCCCATGCATAACATAAGATACCCAGTTTGTACCCCCTTGCATAACATAAGATGCCAGGTTTGTACCCCCTTGCATAACATAAGATGCCAGGTTTGTACCCCCTTGCATAACATAAGATGCCAGGTTTGTACCTCCTTGCATAACATAAGATGTCAGGTTTTTACCACCTTGCATGACATAAGATGCCAGGTTCATACCGCCTTGCATGACATAAGATGCCAGGTTCGTACCTCCTTGCATAACATAAGATGCCAGGTTTTTACCGCCTTGCATAACATAAGATGCCAGGTTTTTACCGCCTTGCATAACATAAGATGCCAGATTTGTACCCCCTTGTATGGTATGAAGTGCCCCGTTTGTAGCCCCTTGTATGGTATGAAGTGCCCCGTTTGTACCCCCTTGTATGTTATGAGGTGCCCCATTTGTACCCCCTTGTATGGTATGAGGTGCCCCATTTGTACCGCCTTGTATGGTATGAGGGTATGAGGTGCCCCGTTTGTACCCCCTTGTATGGTGTGCCCCGTTTGTACCCCCTTGTATGGTATGAAGTGCCCGTTTGTACCCCCTTGTATGGTATGAGGTGCCCTGTTTGTACCCCCTTGTATGGTATGAAGTGCCCCGTTTGTACCCCCTTGTATAGTATGGTGTGCCCCATTTGTGCCCCCTTGTATGGTATTAAAGGCCCCGTTTGTACCCCCTTGTATGGTATGAGGTGTCCCATTTGTACCCCCTTGTATGGTATTAAAAGACCCGCTTGTACCCCCTAGTATGGTATGAGGTGCCCCGTTTGTACCCCCTTGTATGGTATGAGGTGCCCTGTTTGTACCCCCTTGTATGGTATGAAGTGACCCGTTTGTACCCCCTAGTATGGTATGAGGTGCCCCGTTTGTAACCCTTGTATGGTATAAGGTGCCCTGTTTGTACCCCCTTGTATGGTATGAAGTGACCCGTTTGTACCCCCTAGTATGGTATGAGGTGCCTGTTTGTAACCCTTGTATAGTATGAGGTGCCCCGTTTGTACCCCCTTGTATGGTGTGACCCTTTTGTACCTCCTTGTATGGTGTGCCCCGTTTGTACCCCCTTGTATGGTATGAGGTGCCCCCTTGTATGGTATGAGGTGCCCCATTTGTACCCCCTTGTATGGTGTGCCCCGTTTGTACCCCCTTGTATTGTGTGCCCCATTTGTACCCCCTTGTATGGTATGAAGTGACCCGTTTGTACCCCCTAGTATGGTATGAGGTGCCCCCATGTATGGTATGAGGTGCCTCCTTGGTATACAGGGTATATGCCAGCCGTCCCCCGTACCTCCATGTCCAGCTTGTGTCGGAGTACCAGGGCAGCACACAGATATCCGCTCCTGCCCACGAAGAGCTCGTCGGAGCCACAGTCCAGGAAGCCGAGCGGCATACACACGTCCCCCAGCTCCCGGAACCTGTCCAGCGGCTTGGTGTAGTCCGCCCGTCCCGCCGCCTTATAGATCATCGCGGCCACAGCATAGACCCCCGCACCGCCCAGCAGGAAGGACGCCCGGGTCTCCCGGTCCAGCTCCCGGTCATAGTGCAGCACGCACTCTTCGATGATGGAGCCGGCTCGGCGGAGGTACGTGTCCCTGTGAGCACTGAACGCAGGGCACTGGGAGACATGGTACAGCATGTATGCCACCCCAGCCAGACCCCCATACAATCCCCCCTCCTGGCCGCCCTGGGCAGGCAGCTGCTGGACGATGCTGTCTATGGTCCTGATCACATCCCCCACGTCAATGCCCTGGCCCGACACCAGGCTGCCCTTGTAGTCGGAGAAGTGGTTGGGGAAACAGCGCTTGTTCTCCATCTGAGGACCGCGATCCTGTATGATGGACCACCTCGGATTCCAATGGTCCTGGGAGGACAAGGACAGATCACACAGCCGGTGATAGGCTGATAGTCAGGAGACTGCTAAAGAGTGATAGAGCTGTCAGAGCCTGGAGAGTATATACATGCTGGGGGAGGGAGGAGCCACAAATTCATATGTAGGAGATGGGATGGATCATCACACTGTTCAAGGACGATTATCACACTGCTCATATACTGGACTGCTCATATACTGGACTGCTCATATACTGGGCTCATATACCGGACTGCTCATATACTGGACTGACTGCTCATATCCTGGACTGCTCATATACTGGACTACTAATATACTGGACTGACTGCTCATATACTGGACTGCTCATATACTGGACTCATATACTGGACTGCTCATATACTGGACTCATATACTGGACTGCTCATATACTGGACTCATATACTGGACTGACTGCTCATATACTGGACTACTAATATACTGGACTGACTGCTCATATACTGGACTCATATACTGGACTCATATACTGGACTGCTCATATACTGGACTCATATACTGGACTGACTGCTCATATACTGGACTACTAATATACTGGACTGACTGCTCATATACTGGACTCATATACTGGACTCATATACTGGACTGCTCATATACTGGACTGCTCATATACTGGACTCATATACTGGACTGACTGCTCATATACTGGACTCATATACTGGACTGACTGCTCATATACTGGACTACTAATATACTGGACTGACTGCTCATATACTGGACTCATATACTGGACTGCTCATATACTGGACTCATATACTGGACTGCTCATATACTGGACTCATATACTGGACTGCTCATATACTGGACTCATATACTGGACTGCTCATATACTGGACTGCTCATATACTGGACTCATATACTGGACTGCTCATACACTGGACTCATATACTGGACTGCTCATATACTGGACTGCTCATATACTGGACTCATATACTGGACTGCTCATATACTGGACTCATATACTGGACTGCTCATATACTGGACTCATATACTGGACTGCTCATATACTGGACTCATATACTGGACTCATATACTGGACTGCTCATATACTGGACTGCTCATATACTGGACTCATATACTGGACTGCTCATATACTGGACTACTCATATACTAGACTGCTCATATACTGGGATGCCCACACCTCTCACTATGTGTGTGTGTATAATGTACACTTTACTATCTAATCAATTACAGCCATGATCTGCCTGGGCATCATCTTCATATCACATCTGCTGATGTTCCCTCAATCAAATCTAGATTCCTTCCCGTTATTCTTTATTCATTTTTTTAACATGATTTTGAAGCTGACCGAGCGCAAGCAGATCCTTTGTTACTTATACAATATCCAAGCCCCTATGTAACTATGATTAGCAAAACCAAGAGCAGCCTGACTTCCTTGTATAATATGAGAAGCCCAGTTTGTAACCCCCCCCAATAGTATGAGCACATGAGCTGGAACAGCTGGGTGCCGGCTCATGGGCACTTCCAAATGTGAGTGAAAAATTTATTTTTTAATCTTGGCAACAATAAACAGCTTTTATATATTGCGCAGTGATCGCTGTCTGTTTTTAATGAGGATAACAAGGCTCATATAATACTCAATGGGGTCAGCAAAGGCACGATACAGGTGGAGTGGTTATCCCTACTAATGAACCAAAGGCGCACTGTCCACTGACAGCTGGTGAGTGGCCAATCTATACGGTGGTGGTTTTTGTCACGACAGTGATGGAATTGTCACGATGAGTCACGAATAACACTGGTTGTAAATCTAAAGGAAGACTGCATTGCACATTGCACTTTGCACATGAATTTGGACTAATTATTTTTATTTTTGTGGAAATTTTATATATGTTTTTTTGGTATGCTGTTCACATGCTGATATTTGCAAATGGAATATTTGGTTATTGAAGGTATTGGTACACATGTTAGTAGTTAGGATATTCATGCAGGTTAAACACTGAACAGGGAGGTGTATTGCAAGGGGAGTAGCGCACTCAACATATACATTTTCATATTTTTTCACCTAAGGGTGTTTTTTTCTTTGAATGCAGCAACTCAAAAGATAACACTAATATAAGGTAACACTAATATTTATAAACAATATTTTTTTTTTTTTGCGCCGGTGGCACTTATATGTTCATGAAATAACGATTGACTGGATGTCTGATTAATTGTTCAAGTTACTGCCCAGGTTTGGATTCATATGAGCAAATGTGTGGATGTGTGACTCCATGAGTATTTCAGTCAAAAATGGGATCCTGGGGTCACCGTATGCCAAACAGCAAACATTCAGTCACAGTGTGCTGTTTAGTGGGTCCTCTCTGCCTCGAATTTCCCACTAGATACAGGGCCGTAGAGGTATGTTTTCAGTGAGGTCAGGTGTAATTAACAGTCTCAATATCACTGATAACAGCCCATAGTGGAACATCAGGTTAGTAACTGTGCGTGACTATCAAGAGTTCACTGTGAATATAAAGTGTACCTTTGGCAATGTAGACTTGCGTCCGTGATGACAGGAGATGACTGGCTCATTCATCCAGGCAGTGCACTGGGAGTCAGTCAGGGCAGGGATGGTAACTCTGATCTTGCTCTGGGTCTGGAGCGATAGCCACTCATCCGGTCTGATCTCTATAGCAGTAACTTAGCGTGCCTTTCCTCAAATGGATGCCACAGTTCTCAGGGAGTCCATTGAGCATGTTCAGACGTGCAGGATTGCAACAGAGCTGATAACTGGTCGTCACTCACATGGTGTCATGACAGCCGACATGTTTCACCCAATCAGCATGAGCTTCTTCTTCCTTGAATATTCTAGGAGCCCCCCATAGTATAAGATGCCCAGTTTGTACCATTGTGCATGGCATGAGATGCCCACTTTGTAGTCCTTTAGTCCCTTGCATGGCATAAGATGGCCAGTTAGTACCTCCTTGTATAACATAGGAGCCCCCCCCCCCCCATAGTATGAGATGCCCTGTTTTCACTCTTTTGCATGGCATGAGATGCCCACTCTGTAGTCCATTGCATGGCATAAGATGGACAGTTAGTACAACTACCTCCTTGTATGACATAAGAGGCCCCACATGGTATGAGATGCCCAGTTTTTATCCACTTGCATGACATGTAAACTACTCCGCAGTGATCTACATTCCTTTGCATTGTTTTTTATTCATTTTTTTAAAGTGATTTTAAGCTGACCAGGTACATGCAGATCCTTTGTTACTTATAGAACATCCAAGCTGCCCACTATGTAAAACAATTGGCAAGCAGCGATGGTGGTCATGATGTTCCTCATAGGTAAGCAAGTAACAGTATCTGAAACTGACCACTGAAAGTAAATGACAGCAACCCAATTTGGCCCAATCTACTATTCCCTCTGAAAGTTTTTTTTTTTAATTATAATTTTTTTATTAATACCCACAATGGGCGAAAACAAGTCATTATATCTATATTATGAACATAGGTAACCACAAACAGTTAAACTGTATGTGCTTTCAACTCTTTCAACTCTTTCTCCCATTTGTTCAAGGACCAGAGGGGAGGTTGTTCGTCTGGGTTGTTCAGGAGGACATATGCCCTCGTCATAGCAGTAGTGTTCAAAGGTGGTCAGGGGACGGTTAAATTCCTGAGGGTTGGGTAGACCAGTGAGAAAGTGGCGTAGTTGGACTGCTGTCCAAAAAGAAAGGTTAAAGGGGCCCGCGTCACTCATTAGGGGCCAGCGCCTTGAGGCGATTCAGTTCGCATTTGCTGCGCTTTACAAATCATTCATTCATTCATTAGCTCCTCTATGGAGGGCCAGCGTCCACCCATAAGAAAGTGAAAAACCTGAACCAGTCCTATTTGGCGAAGGGTCCGAAACGTGTGGTCCTCTGTACCAGGGGTAAAAACCGCGGGTTTCCCATGTTTGGGAACAATGGGGATTCGGAGGACGAGAGGCAACCCTGTATTTTGACCTGGGAGCATATGTGGAGCATCATGCCCACTAGTGGGTGTGACTTTAAAGAGGACGGCATTTGGGCATAGCACCACAGAGCTCTCGTCAGCAGAACTTCAGTTTGGGCTTGTTTTAGTTGTGTCCACCATTTAAGGCATCGATGAGGTCACCAGTCTATAATTATACCAAGGTGAGTCGCCTGGTAGTATTTACGAATGTCGGGAAGGGCTAGGCCACAGTATTGCTTGGGTAAAGATAATAAATGGCGAGGGAGATGAGGTTTTTTGTTAGCCCAGATGAACTTAATAAAAAGGGAGTGGACCTGCCTAAAGTAGGTGGGGGGAATTTTAATTGGCAAGGTTTGAAACAGACAGAGAAATTTTGTCAGGATACACATTTTTCGTAGATTACATCTGCCGAACCAAGAGTGTAGGCCCTTGTGCCAAGTGTCTAACAGGAGTTGAGTTCTAGCTAGCAGCGTGGGGAAGTTAAATTTGAACGTACGGGATATGTCCGCAGGTATGTAAGTACCTAAATATTTCAAAGCTGAGGTCGTCCATTTAAAGTTAAAACTAGATTGCAAGGCCGATAAGAGGGTGGGGGGTATCTCCAGTCCCACGGCTTCCGATTTATTAAAGTTTATCTTCAAATTGGAGAGAGAACCATATATGTCGAACTCTCGGAGGAGGTTAGGGAGTTCTATGGTAGGGTTCGTCAGAGAGAAGAATAAATCGTCCGAGTAGGCCGAAATTTTGTATTAGTTGTCTCCCAAGGTTAAACCTTGGATGTCCGGGTTCAAGCGGATTCTATTGAGAAATGGTTCAATCGATAAAGCGAAGTGCATGGGGGACAACGGGCACCCCTGTCTCATTCCGTTCATAATAGGGAAGGGAGCTGAGAGCACTCCATTAGATTTAACCTGTGCCTTGGGGGTTTGAGTATAGTTTGGAAATCCATTTAATCATAGTATCTCCTAAGCCGAGAAGGCGTAGGACCAAGAACATATATTGCCAGTTTACGCAGTCAAACACCTTTTCCGGTACTCATAAAGACACAAGGAGTGTGATTTGATGTGGCTATGTGTAGCAGATTGAGGACCTTAGTCGTGTTATCTCTCGCTTCCCTGGTAGGGACAAAACCCACCTGGTCCAGGTGGACTAAGTCCTGTAGGTGGTTAGCTAGAGTCGCAAGAATCTTAGTAAACAATTTGAGGTCCACGTTTAGGAGGAAGATGGGCCTGTAGCTGCCACATGAGGTTGAATCTTTTCATTCCTTAGGGATATCGGTTATGTGTGCTTGCAGAGTGTCTCTAGGGAGTACCAAATCCTCTTCAAGGGCCGTAACAGGTTTAGCATAAATGGGCCTAAAATCAGGAGAAGAGTCCGATATTATTGAAGAATGAATCCGTCCGGGCCTGGGGCTTTACCTGGTTTAGCTGAGCTAATGGCATGTTCCAGCTCTTCTAAAGTTACTGGAGTGTTCAGTTCTTCCCAGATCTCCAGCGAGAGAGAAGGGAGCTGGGAGGAAATAATATATTCATCTATCTGATTTTGGGAGGACGGCGTTAAAGGTAAGTTGTAGAGGAAAGCATAGAAGTCCCGGAAGACTTGGGAGATCTGTGTGGGCATAGTAACTTTTTGAACTGCGGAGGAGAATATGTGAGGTATTTACCAGAGTAGTTTGTGTTCTCTGGTGGATCTAGCCTCATTGGTGGAGTTCCTAGGAAGCTGGCAACGGTTTACGCGCCTAATGATCACCAGGATATCTTTGTCCGTCATATTTTAAGCAAACTGTTGGATTTTCAGGAGGGTCAGTTAAAACTGGGAGGTGACTTCAATATTTGATCCCCTCTGTAGATGCATCCTTGGGCTCTTCCTCTGTCCCCACTGGCTCCCACAAGCGACTTACACGATCCATTTATAGGGCCCGACTGATTGATGTATGGCGACTACAACATTCGGGAGACATAGATTACTCATTCTACTCTGCCCCCCACAAGGTGAATCGATTATTTCCTGATTCCATTTTTTATCTCAATGGACCTATCTTTTTTTAACCTGTGTAACTTTGATTAGCAAAGCCAATAGCAGTCCGACCTCCTTGTATAATATGAGAAGCCCTGTCTGTAACTCCTCTCCCCCATGGTACCAGATGCTATATGGACCCCTTATATATTTGAACATGTTGATAATATCTACCCTTAATCTCCTCTTTTCAAGAGTGAATAAATTCAGTTCCTAATCTTTCCTCATAGCTGAGTTCCTCCATGCCTCTCATCAGTTTGTTTGCCCTTCTCTGCACTTTCTCCAGTTCCCCGATATCCTTTTTGAAAACTGGTGCTCAAAACTAAACTGCATATTCCAGATGAGGTCTTACTAATGATTTGAACAGGGGCAAAATTATATCTCTCTCTCTCTGGAGTCCATAACTCTCTTAATACAAGAAAGTACTTTGCTCGCTTTGGAAACCGCAGCTTGGCATTGCATGCTATTATTGAGCTTATGATCTACCAAAACCCCCGATCCTTCTCCACTACGGATTCTCCCAGTTGTACTCCCCCTAGTACGTATGATGTATGCATATTCTTAGCCCCCAAGTGCATAACTTTACATTTATCAACATTAAACCTCATCTGCCACATATTTGCCCAATTAAACAGTGCATTGAGGTCGGCTTGTAAAATGGAGACATCCTGTAAGGATGTTATTCCACTGCATAGCTTGGTGTCATCTGCAAAGACAGAAATGTTACCTTTGATCCCAGAACTAGATGGATTTGTGTCTTTTTTCAACCAGACTAACTATGTAACAATTTAATATGTAAACTACTCTGCGGCAATTCAACCAGAAGTGGGAGTGGAGTGGGGTAGGAGGAGGAAGAGCAGAACTTCCCCTTTTGGTTGACGTTCCACTAAAAGATTTCTTTCTAACTCTGTTCAAATATACACATTTAGGGAAACACCAGCATAGACAGATACCTCCATATGGCTAGATCATGCCCTGCTTTTCCAGCTTTCCCACTAGGTGAGAATAATGCCCCTTTCCTGAAGTTTCCCAGGGAATTCAACATCACCCATCCCAGGGGGCTTTGGGGCAGTGTCCAGCTGTGCAGCTGTTCAGGAGGCCGGGTAAAAATTATACATACTGACAGATATCAATTCAATCATAGGGACAAGGCATACAATAGCTCCATGCATTTAGTGGATTGATCCACTCTTCAGAAGCATGCGCGTGAGTTCATTAAAATATAATAGAAGGAGTTGCGGTATGATCTGATCCTACCCAAGGAAAAAAGAAAAGTTATAAGAAATAAAATAAAACAAAACCAAGTCTGAAAACCCACTCTCAACCATACTTACAAGGTTGACTATATAATAAAATAAAAGTGTGGCACTGTAGATCGGGGACCCCCAAAGGGGGGCATCTCCAACGGGAGCTGAGGTGGTGTGAGTGGCCTGCTTTCCAGCAAAAAAATCATCCAGGGGAGACAGATTTCAAGGAATTAAAGTAGTCAGAGTGACCATAAGTACTGAGACCATCAATGAAGGACATCTGAAAAAATATATATGTATATATATTTTATATAGTTATAGTATGACACATGCAAGGTCTCCTGTGCTTGGTAAAGAACAGGGGGATTGAAGTACTAGAAAGTATTGGTGGTAGCCAAGGTGTAAGAAGTAAAAAGTGATGAGGATATAAACACATCACCAGAAGAGGTTGAATAGAAATGTCTCCTGTCTCCCCTGGATGATTTTCTGGACAGCGGGCCACTCACACCACCTCAGCTCCCGTTGGAGATGCCCCCCTTTGGGTGATCTCCAACGGGTTGAAAAAAGACACAAATCCATCTAGTTCTGGGATCAAAGGTAACATTTCTGTCTTTGCAGATGACACCAAGCTATGCAGTGGAATAACATCCTTACAGGATGTCTCCAATTTACAAGCCGACCTCAATGCACTGTTTAATTGGGCAAATATGTGGCAGATGAGGTTTAATGTTGATAAATGTAAAGTTATGCACTTGGGGGCTAAGAATATGCATACATCATACGTACTAGGGGGAGATCTACAGTGCCACACTTTTATTTTATTACATAGTCAACCTTGTAAGTATGGTAGAGGGGAGTTTTTATACTTGGTTTTATTTTATTTTATTTATTATCATTTTTCTTTTTTTACTTGGGTAGGATCAGACCATACAGCAACTCCTTCTATTATATTTTATTGAACTCATGCACATGCTCCTGAAGAGTGGATCAATCCACGAAATGCATAGAGCTGACACCAAGCTATGCAGTGGAATAACATCCTTACAGGATGTCTCCAATTTACAAGCCGACCTCAATGCACTGTTTAATTGGGCAAATATGTGGCAGATGAGGTTTAATGTTGATAAATGTAAAGTTATGCACTTGGGGGCTAAGAATATGCATACATCATACGTACTAGGGGGAGTACAACAGTGCCACACTTTTATTTTATTATATAGTCAACCTTGTAAGTATTATAGAGGGGAGTTTTTATACTTGGTTTTATTTTATTTTATTTATTATCATTTTTCTTTTTTCCTTGGGTAGGATCAGACCATACAGCAACTCCTTCTATTATATTTTATTAAACTCATGCACATGCTCCTGAAGAGTGGATCAATCCACGAAATGCATAAAGCTATTGTATGCCTTGTCCCTATGGTTCAATTGATATCTGTCAGTATGTATAATTTTTTATATTAATCGTTTCTAATCATGTGGCCACCCGTCTACATTGTATGTATAGATATACATTTTTTTGAATTGTACCAGTTCTTTATACCTACGTGCTTTATTCAAAGTCCCAATCCCCTTTCCCCTCTTTTTCTCACCTGTGATCTGTTTGTTTGTAATTAGTGTGTGTGTATAAAAGGTCAGTGAGTTTCTGGACTCCTGACAGACCCTTGCATCTTTCATCCAGTGCTGCACTGACGTTTCTGGATTTGGAGTCACAGGAAAAGCAAAGGAAATGTCAAAGGAAAAGGTAGTTGAACTGTATAAAACAGGAAAGGGATATAAAAAGATATCCAAGGAATTGAGAATGCCAATCATTAGTGTTCAAACTCTAACCAAGAAGTGGAAAATGAGGGGTTCTGTTGAAACCAAACCACTGTCAGGTAGACCAACTAAAATTTCCGCCACAACTGCCAGGAAAATTGTTTGGGATGCAAAGAAAAAGCCACAAATAACTTCAGGTGTTAAATACAGGTCTCTCTGAAAACATGTGGTGAGGATGTTTCAAGATGCAAAATAAGGAGGCACTTGAAAAAAGATGGGCTGCATGGTCGAGTCGCCAGAAAAAAGCCATTACTACACAAATGCCACAAAGTATCCCGATTACAATTATGCCAAACAAGCACAGAGCCAAGCCTCAAACCTTCTGGCACAAAGTTATTTGGAGTGAAGAGGCCAAAATTGACCTTTTTGGCCACAACCATAAACGCTTCATTTGGAGAGGAGTCAACAAGGCCTATGATGAAAGGTGCACCATTCCTACTGTGAAACACGGAGGTGAATCGCTAATGTTTTGGGGATGTGTGAGCTACAAAGATACAGGAAATTTGGTCAAAATTGATGGCAAGATGAATGCAGTATGTTATCAAAAAATACTAGAAACATTTGCATTCATCAGCCAGGAATCTGCACATGGGACGTACTTGGACATTCCAACATGACAATGATCCAAAACACACGGCAAAGTCAACCTGTCATTGGCTACAGTCTCCTGACATCAATATCATTGAGCCACTCTGAGGAGATCTCAAACTTGCAGTTCATGCAAGACAACCCAAGAATTTACAGGAACTGGAGGTTTTTGCCAAGAGGAATGGGCAGCCTAGAAGATAAAAAGCCTCATCCACAAATACCACAAAGGATTTCAAGCTGTCACTGATGTTAAAGGGGGCAATACACATTATTAAGAACTGTGGTATATAAACTTTTGATCGGGGTCATTTGGGTAGTTTCTGTTGTGATTATGATTTAAAAAGAGTTTACACACATGATTGATAATAAATGGCTTCAGCCAAACACTAACTATGAGTGAAAGAAAAGTTTTTGTGTTATCATTCATATTCTCTGAAAAATGCTCAAGAAATCATAAATTCTGCCAGGGTATGTAAACTTATGAGCACAACTGTGTGTATATATTTATATATACATACACACATATATATATATATTTTTTTTAAGACAACCAACAAGTTGAGAAGAAAACCCTGCAATAATAGTGGTTTTATGCAATATTATTTAATAAAAAGTTAGTCCACCCACTCTTCAAAGTGCATGGTAAAGTCTAGGTCATGCTACTTTGGGATGGACTGTGCCAGCTGTGAAGTGTGAACCAAGTAGGAATGAAACATACAAGCTGTCAAACTAATACTGAATGAGCAGAGAATAAATGTAGCTTCCACCAACGGGCAGGTACTTCAAAAATGTGCTGTCTCATGCTTAGGGCTCAACATATATTTTACCTTCTGGCCATGCAAACTTTGTACAACTTTACAGTAGATCTACAAAATCTATGTAATATGAAGACCTACCTGTCTCCCAGTCACAATTGGTATCAAAAGCAGGTCCTTACACTATATAGTGGTTTGGAGAGTTAAAGGAGATTGCACAATCAAATTGTAATGTGTGGTGAGTTTTAGGGCTCAGGCCATCTATGCACTTCATCCTCTATGTGGACTTGGATCTTTGGACTTGGATTTTGCTGTTTTTTAACTGAGAGCATTAATGGATCACTAAATGCTTTCAATTGGAATTATAATTTAAAGTAAATCTACAGTGCCATTTCAAGTTGGGTTTTATTTATTACAGCTTCCTGCTGTCACTGGTTACTTGCACGCACCATGTCCCTAGGAACCACTGATGTCACCACATAAGCAAATGGTCGGGATAGTAGTGATGTCACTGTCCAAATTTAGGCCACCGGGGAAGCAGAGTATAACTGTTTTAGGCACCGCTACTACAGTGATCACCACTGTCTTCTCAGTCCTGTGCCAAGAAGTTGCCCCTCTACATAGTGAATACAGGGGCGTTTTTGACTATGCAATAAAATCCATACCTGCAAAATTTGAATAATTAGTAATAAGCTCTAAAACAAACCCCCATTAATCTCTGTAGCTGTAGGCTCTGTCAAAGTTCCCAGCAGACACAATACATGCATTTATCTCATTTTCTTAGCAGCTCAGTTTACCCTGCTCTTCCCTCCGAGAGAACCTATTCTATGATTACCAAAAAAATGAATTGTAGAGTTCACTAAGGACTGTAGATCCCTGTTTACATGGCTTGCTTGATAAACAATACATTGTACTGAATGCAACATGCTTTCTTCCTTGGATGCCCATCAAAGCCTTCTAATGGACATAGGTAAATACAGTTCTCACTGTATTCAATACAGTTCTGCTGTATTGCAGCTCCAGAGACCAAAGCATAGCAAAACAACAGAGAGACTTTTAAAAATTATAGTCTGTGTAACACCTATGAAAGCAGGTGTCCGAACAAAATAATGGAGAAATTGTGCCACTTAAATTATTTAACATATGTCAACTCATGTACCCAGCTTCACTATTATTTTATATGGTGCTATTCCACATATGTGCGATGAGCTGACCATCACTGTCCATTTTTCAAGGCATCAACATATGTTATAGAGCCTATTTATGACAATGGCAGTGACTGTTTACAACACATGTGAAAAAACACATGAAAACCTGTACAGAATGGTGTGAATCCAACCTAAAAGCAACTATTGATGGATATTTCTAAATGCAAGAGTAGTTAGAAAAGATGTTGTTCTCCATAATAAGTGATTCTGGTTTATGATATAGATTGGGAAGTAATATTGAATATTTATTTTCTTATCGTACATCACGGGACACAAAGCCATAGTAGTTACTATGTGGGTTATAGGCCAGGTGATGGACACTGGCACACCCTAAGACAAGAAGTCCACTCCCTATATAACCCCTCCCATTACTGGGAGTGCCTCAGTTTTTTCGCCAGTGTCTAAGGTGTTGGTCACGAGTAAAGATGTGCTGTGCTGAGCTCCACTGGAGAAATCTTTGCTGGGGCAGGCCATGCAACCGGATCGATTCAAAATGTCTTTTAGGCCGAATTGAATGGTACCCGGGCCTCGTGTCTGAAGAAACGATGTTTTGCCTGTAAACACTTCTCTTTTTAGAGAGCTGGACCCCGGGATCCAGTACTTTTGGTATTAAGGCCATAAAGTTTTACTGGCGGAGGTGCTATTACAGGCCCAGGATTGTGGGTTCACCGAGGGTCCCCAGCTCCTGAAGGTTTAAATATGGAACCCACCGTGAAGGGTGAAGATTGGGTCTGTTGGTTTTACCACAGAAAACCCTGCGGCAGGAAAGGTAAGTGGAGTTTTCTAAGAAATTTTTGAATTTTCTTATGAACGTCTCCTTTAGATTAGTAAATGTTGTCATGCCTATGTGTCACCACTGGGGGCTGTATGGTGTTCTGGGTAATGTCACTGTTTTTCCAGGTGCAGTAGTTCTCATAAATGTCATCTACTGTCATTTTTTCAAGTCCTCTAATCCATTTTGAAAGCTACTGAGTTTTTTCTGTCAGGGCAGCTCAGGGATTTATTAATAAAAACATGAAAAAACAGCAAGACCAGTAAATTATAAAAACAAGCATTCCATCCTCTCAATGACAAACTGGGTAAAGATAAATTCTGTACTGATATATACTATATGATAACACGGATGTGTCAAAGTATGAGTGCAATCCATACACGTATAACTGGTCTTTTTTCTTTTTTTTTTTTTTTCTGGCCTTTTTTGTTTTATAGGTAAATAATAAAAATCCATTTTCCAGGCAGAAATCAATGAGCATTTAATATAAATTCAATGCATTTTGTAAAATGGTAAAATTGTAATTTTTATTATCTAAGATCCTATATAATGATGCTGGCATGCTGCATTCATTGCACAAAATGAGAATAAAGCTTTCTTGCTCCCTAGCAACATGCATGTCGATTTAGTCTATCTACTACCTGCCCACATATTACATTTATGATTACTGTTACCCGTAATCTGAAGAGCTAAAAAAACACCCTAACATATGTTCCTCAAGCCTGCCAGTTAGCTTGGGCACCCGGTTTTGTAAATACATTTTAGGCTAGGTGATAAAAAAAATCATTAGGAAGTACTGTATATTATTATTTTTTATTTGAAGGCTTTTTGTAAAAAAAAATAAAAAAAAGATATTGATCCTTTTTGTGTCTCTCCATTATTAAAATGTATATCAAGCTAAAACTGTTTTTATCGGGTTTAGAAAAAATAGAGAAGGATTAGAAAGACTGTCAGTCAGTTTTTACTTCTATTCCCACAAGGCGCAGGAATAATTATTATTTTCTTTAGTAGAATGGGGAGGGGGAGGCTAGAACCCCTGTTAGATTTATATTGCTGTTTGTATCTCTGTTGAATATGTTTTTTACTTCCTATCTCATATAACATTGTCAGCAGGACAGAAAGTGAAGGAAAATCTTTCAGAGCCCTGGAAAGTAGGTGACAGAGGTTTTAAAGAGGTTTTAAGGTGGTTCTAAAGCCAAAGGTTTTTTTTATCTAAATGCTTTCTCTGCATTAAGGTAAAAAAAAAAAACAACTTTCAATAACTCCCTCTCTTAAACACTTAACTGAGTCCATTTTCGATCTAGTACTGTCTACGTCTGCTGCAGTCCTTCTCTGCTCTTCCTGTATTCACTGGAGGTTCTGGCAGCAGCGGGCTCCTGCTGCTGTCAGCACAGTTGTTGAGGAGAGAGCAGGGGACTGGGCAAAGCTGTGTGTGTCTATGGACACATACAGCCTGGCTTGGGAGTAAGCCTGTCTGTGTATGTGAAATAAAACACAATGCGCTGTTCTCCGTCCTTGGAGGATTCCCCGTTTCAACCCCGGGGGTGACATCATGCCTCTTACCCCCGTCTTCCTTGGCTGATACCGGGCTTGACCTTGAGGCTGTTAGTAAGTATCCCAAT
The DNA here is from genome assembly GCA_037952925.1 of Lithobates clamitans. Classification (NCBI taxonomy): domain Eukaryota; kingdom Metazoa; phylum Chordata; class Amphibia; order Anura; family Ranidae; genus Lithobates; species Lithobates clamitans. Next base: position 3,093,612 of record JBBGZY010000002.1, read on the forward strand.
CCATCTCCACCTTGTTGGGACATAATTTCCCTGTCCTCCCTTACTCTAAGGGCATTATAATTAACCTCTTTTCTTTCTTTCTCAGTATACTACTTCATAACACTCCTGATGAATGGCTGTAATGCCAGGAAATGTGTAGAGTGCCACTAGATGCCAACAGTTACTTATTTTTATTACATTCGTCTTTCAATCAATTTATTATACCATGTATATTTGCCATGTCTACTTTTTTGTATTGCATGCTATGAGCAGCATATTTAGTGTAAGTATGGTGACTACCTATTTGATACAAAATACCTGTTATGTATTCTAGATTTTAATAAATAAACCATGTACTGTAATTTAATTTTTATTTTGTCATTTTCTCTTAACATGGCGTACCCTCATTTAAAGTCCCACTAAATTCCTCCTTTCTATCTACTAAATCAGGGATGGAGGCCGCCATGTGTTCCATATAGTGTGTGTGTCAGGTCACGTCCATTTACTGTATACCAATGCACAAAGATTCAGATTCAGAATACTTTATTAATCCCAAGGGAATTATTAAAATACACTACAAAGGCAGCACACTTTTCACATTTTGAATTCAATTCCAATGTAAGGGGTTATTCTTTTTGACTTTGTGATCTGTGGCTTGAGTTCTGCTCAAAAAATAAATACTATATATATATTACATCTCTTCTTCCTCCTGTTTTCCAAACAGCCTACACTAGTCTCCTGGAATCCCCAGAGCTTCTGTCACAATTCTGGCCCCGTTCTGTATGTATTCATTCTATATTTTACCATTCCTCTTATTCTATATACTGAGTGTAATCAGGGCCGTCTTCTTTGGGGAAAGTGCAGGGCCCCCAATGCAGCTGGGGCCCCTGGGCAGTGCCCAGGTGTGCCCTCTCATTAGGATGGCCCTGATTCTAGAAATCTATTCTGTATGCATGAATATTATAAGAGATGACACTTCTCTTATTCTGTATGATTGGTGTAATCTGTTCTTATTTTGTATTGTTATGCCTAATTTCTGATTGGGACTCTAAAACAAAGGTAATACTGCAGCTGCAGGAACAGATTCACAGGTCTCAATCACTGTGCTTAAATTGTCTGTTCAGTGTCAAAATTTATTATTACATGTTATTTTATACATAGATAAGAAAGGGGTGGTGAGATGTTTTTAAAAGCTAACAAATAGAAATATGTCATCAGTGTAAAATCTGGAACCATCTACGAATAAGTGTGTGTCACAATCTGATAAGGGCTCATCTTTTGCTGGTGTGACAGAGGCCCTTTCTACTTCCATAAGAGCCATACAATCATATGAAAAACACTCAGGTTCTACATCAGTACCATTTGTTGCATCTTCCTCATCAATTATAGGAAGAAGAGTAGCCGGATTTACAGTAACACATCATTTGATTGTTAAATTCAATGGAGCAAAAAGAGCAGACTGGTACTTGTCAAATCTACTGGCAGACACATGTCTGGTATTTACTTGATTTATGATTTCCTGTACTGCATGTGTCATATACAGGATCTGAGCAGAATCTAGTAGAAGCTCAGTTACTTTGTCTAGCAGCAAAGTGCAGGCTGCTATGGCTCGCATACAACTGGGGGAGCCTTTGATGACAGGGTCTAATGAGGCTGATACATACATCACAGGCCTCTGTTTGTCTCCATGTAGCTAGGTGAGTACACCTGCAGCAAATCCATTGACTTAATGACAGAATAATGAGAAAGTCTAAAGCCCCATACACACTATCAGATTTTCTGCTGATTTTTGTCTTCAGATTTACCAAAACCATGTAGTGCAAGGGCCTGTCTGATTGCATACAAATTGAAACTCCTAAGGTTTGACCTCATATTATATGGTTTTCATAAATCTGAAGACAAAAATCAGCAGAAAATCTGATAGTGTGTATGGGGCTTTAGTATAGTCAGGAAGTCCAATGGCGGGAGCTTCAGACAAAATTTTAATAAGCTCCTTCATCTGCAATTCATTGTCCCATGTGAGTTTGAAAGGGTTTCTAGTGCTAGCCCCATATAGAGGAGCCATAAGTTCTGATGCATTTGGAATCCAGTCCCTACAATATCCCACTAACCCTCAGGAAGGCAAGTACTTGCTGTACATTTCTTGGCTTTTCAAAGTTTTGTAGCGTTTTAACTCGATCTGGGGTTAGGTGATGGATTCCATGTGAAATGCAGTGACCCAGGAAGATCACTTTCTCTTGGCAGTATTGTAGCTTATCTTTACTAACTTTGTTGTTACTGTTATAGAGAAACATGAGAAGACTTACTGTTTCTCTGCTACAAAGTCCTATGTATCAGAACAAATAAGCAAATCGTCTATGTACTGAAGCAAAACTGTGTTTGGGTGTGAGGGGGACCATTGGTCAAATACTTGCTTTAACGCAGTATTATATTTAGAGGGGCTACTCACACAGCCTTGGGGCAATCTTGTCCATACTAACTTTTGGGCATCATGGGTAAATGAAAAAAGGTGCCAGCAATCTGGGTGCAGGGGCACCGAAAAGAAAATCGTTTGCAAGATCAATCACTGTAAAGCAGGTGCTGGAGTCAGGTATTCCACTTAGTAAAGTGCGGGGGTTGGGCACGATCAGGGTATCTGCCTCAATTGTATTGTTACAGGGCTCTCAAATTGTGCATCATGCGGTATGTCACCTGCCCACCCTTTTTGTCTTGCTTCTTTGCAATTGGGAACAGGGGTGTATTGACTTGGGACTTAATTGGTAATACAACCCGTGCTGCTTTCAGTTGAGTGATTTGATCCTTTATCCCCTCAGTCTGAGCAATACTTAATGGGTACTGTTTAATCTGTGGGAGATGGGCTCCTGGTTTAATTTTTATCATGACTGGGGTGCAATCCAGCAGACCTACATCATATTTGCTGGTGGCCCAAAATTCAGCAGGAATCACTTTCAATTCTGGTGGAAATGGCGGAGTGGAGTCTTGGATGCAGAGTTTAAAACTTCTCCTGACAGACTACTGACTACTTGGACACCTGTAGGAGTGTAGTCTATGTTTGCTAAAATTTGGTTCAATATGTCAGTTACCAAAAGATTGGTAGGAACTGTGTCTGACACTAACACTTTAGTGACAATTTCTGTTTGCTGTCCTAGCCTTAGTTTAAGTGGCTTGGATTCAACCAAATCAGTAAAGGTCCCGGTTAGGCCAACACCAGAGATAACATTTGTAGATAATAATCCTGAAGGTAAGTCCTCTATATTAAAAACACTTTGGCTTGCACCAGTATCTATTAAACAGGTTAATTCTGTTTCTCCTTCAGGATAGGGGAGTTCTTGTAAAAATACTTTTACTCTGGCCTCGGGACCATTGTCTCCCCTATTTAACATGATTGATACTGGCATGCCATTTTCCTATGAATGAATGAATTAATGAATAATTTGTAAAGCGCTACAAATGCGAAATGAATCGCCTCAAGGCGCTAATGCGTTTTCTTAGAAGAGGTAAGTCTTGAGTTTTTTCCTGAAGGCCAGATGGTTTTCCTCCATGTGGATGTGAGTCGGAAGAGAGTTCCATAGCCGAGGTCCCTGGACTGCGAATCTTCGTTCTCCCCTTGCTTTTTAGCGGTATTTGGGAACGAGGAGGAGGTTTTGACTAGATGATCGCAGATTGGGATTCGGTGTGTAGTGTTTTATTTTCTCTCGGAGGTATTGAGGGGCGTTACCTTGTATGCATTTGTGGGTGAGGCAGAGGGTCTTGAATGTGATCCGATTCTTTACCGTTAGCCAATGTAGGCTCCTCAGGGATGGGGAGATGGACTCCCAGGGTTTTTTTCCTGTTAGCAGTCTTGCCGCTGCGTTTTGAATGGCCTGTAGGCGTGCAAGCTGATATTGGGGTAATCCTATGTAGAGTGAGTTTGCGTAGTCGAGATGGGAATTGATGATTGTTCCAACTACTGCTGCCTTGTCCTCTTCTGGGATGAAGGGGATGAGTCTCCGTAGCAGGCGGAGGAGATGGTGAGATCCGCTAACTACTGATCCTATTTGGGCATCCATTGTCATTTCTGAGTCAAAGATAACTCCAAGACTTTTGGCTTTGGTGTTCAGAGAGAGATGGTTTGTCCAAAGATGGCGGGAGGTGTCCATGGAGTCTTGGTTTTGGGATTTTGGTTAGCGTGTAGGTAGAGAAGTTCTGTTTTTGACCCGTTGAGTTTGAGGGAACTAATTGTGATCCAGTCATCTATCAAAGTGAGGCATTTCTCTAGTTGCGGATGGTGGTCTTTTTGTCCGGTGATGCAAAAGTAGATTTGGGTATCGTCAGCGTATGAGTGGAAGCACTGGTCTGATTTTTTGATGATTTTAAGGAGAGGGCGGATGTAGATGTTGAATAGCACTGGTGACAAGGGTGAACCCTGAGGGATTCCACAGGAGATTGTCCGGGTTTCCGAGGTGAATGCTCCTAGTTTCACTGTCTGAGAGCGATTCTCTAAGAAGGATGCAAACCATTTTAGACTAGAATCTGTGGCTCCTGTAACTTCTGTGAGCCGGACAAGTAGAGTATTGTGGTCCACTGTGTCAAATGCTGCACTGAGGTCTAACAGTACCAGGAGACATGATTCTCCGTCATCTGTTGCTTCCAGGGCATCGTCCCATATTTTTAGAAGTGCAGTCTCTGTGCCATGGCCTGGGCGGAAACCTGATTGTAGAGTGTCCAGAAGTTGATGCGTGTCCAGGTGGCGTTGTAGCTGTTGTACTACCGCTTTCTCCATAATCTTGGAGACGGTGTTGAGGCTTGTTATCGGTCTGCGGTGGTTAGGGTCTTTAGGGTCGAGATTGGGTTTCTTCAGCAGGGGTTTGATGATGCCTTGCTTTAGGGTGGTTGGCACAATCCCTTCTTTGAACGACTGATTTATGAGGGGTGTTATAGTGGGAGCCAGAATGTCGGAGCATTCTTTCAGGAGTTTTGCGGGAATGATGTCATTTGGTGATGTGCTGTCTCGAAGGCTTCTCATAATGTTTTTAGTCATGTCAGTGGTGATTGGGGTCAAGAAGAAGTCCGGCGGTTGTGTGCTGTTCGCGTCAATGTCATCTTTTTGCTTTGGTTGGGTAAGGTTGGTTGCTTTTTTCTGTTGAATTGATTTCCGAATGTTGTCGATTTTGTCGATGAAGAAATTAGATAACTCATTGCAGAATTCTTGAGTATCGTTTGCTGGGGGCTCTAAGCAGCATGGGTTCATTGATTAGGCGACTATTTTAAAAAGTTCCCACGACCGGTTTAAGGCAGTTGAGATGGTGTTCGAGAAATGTTCTTTTTTGGCTGTGAAGATCGCTTTGTGGTATTTCACAGTGAGTATCTTGTAGTTTGTATGGTTTTCCTTGGTAGGATTTCTTCTCCATGCTCTTTCAGCTCTTCTGCGTTCTTGCTTGAGTAGGGTGAGAGTGCCGTTAAATCATCTCAAGTTTTTTTTGCGGATGAGTGTTCTGCGTTTTGGTGCTACTGAGTCTGCTGTTTGTAGTAATGCCTTGTTTAGGGAGTTGAGTGTTTGTTCCGTTGAGAGGTTTAAGTTTAGTGATTGTATTTTGTTTGATAATGTGGTTTTGAAGAGTTCAGAATGCAGTTTCTTCTGTTCCAGTGTGTTGTTGTTGAATGTTTATGTTTTTGGAGGGTGGAGTTAGTGGTGATTTTAAATTTCATGGCGTGGTGGTCCGTCCATGGTAGTGGTGTGTTGTCGAATATGTTAATGTCTATATTCTGTTTGAAGATGAAGATGTATCAGCTGTTGAAGACCTAGTTCTTCCAGTTGGTTGATGCCGGCGGTCGCAATAGGGTCTTGGGTGGAGTTTGCCCAAAGGTTGAAGTCTCCAAGTACCAGAAGGTTTTTGGTTTTCAGGGTGTGCATTGAGATGAATTCAGTAAGTGGTGTAAGGAGATTGGTCTTTGGTCCTGGTGGTCTGTAGCATAGTAATATGTGAATGGTGTTTTGGGGTGTTGTTTGAAGATGCAGGGGGAGTATCTGCATGAAAGGAACTGAGTTCTGTGAAGTTGGTTTGGTGAAGGCAAGGTGCGATTTGAAGATCACTGCTAGGCCTCCTCCTTTTTTTCCTATTCTATGCTCAGTTAGCATGCTGTAGTTCTCCGGCACCAATTCAGTTAGGATGGTGTTGCAGTCGGATGTTAGCCAACGTTCCGTAATGAAGAGGCAATCTATGTTGTTATCGATGATGAAGTCGTGGATTTCTAGTCTGTGCTTGACTGCAGATCTAGTATTAATCAGGGCGCATGCTAGCTGTTGTAGTTGGATTGGTGTCTCCCTGTATTTGGTGGTTGCTTGTAGGTTGTTTTTCTTTTTTTAGTCTTTTTTGAGTGGCGGTTGGTAGAGTTGAACCGATGTTTCTTAGCCTGTGGAGGGCGTCCGCTGTGTACTTGAAATTGCACATGGTGAAGCAAGAAAGTTGCTGAAGGAGGATGATGGAGGTGATGGAGGGCTGCCTACCACCCTCCCATTGATCCAGAGGAAGGCGAAAAAACCCCTAGCTGAGCTGGCCAATTGCTACAGCAGAGGAAAAATGGGCGATCAGATTCAAGGACCCTGGATCAACTGCTAAGGTACCCCGGTGGCTTACGTGTACAGGATGGTCCAGAGGATGACGGTGGGGGTGGGGGGTAGAGGGGGTCTGGCCGCTACTTACTGGTTGGAGTGATGCTGCGGCTGGGTTTAGGCAGATCTAAGATGGACGCTGGTCTGGTCCAGAGTCTCGGGTGGTAACCTGTGCCTACACAGTGAGGTCCAGTGTAGAGGAGGGGGTGTTCCAGGTGTAGGGGCACGGGGGCCCGCTGGACAGGTGTGGGTGCTGGGTGGCTGGAGCTAGGCCGCAGCCGTGGTCTGTCCCCCGAGTCTAACAGCTAGAGAGCGGGGTGATTGGACGGCGGCTGCGGTGGTGCCCCAGGGGGTGGGCTGTGGGGGGGGGGTAGGAGGGATGGTAGTCCTGCCCGGAGGTGGGACGGTGCAGGCCTGGGGGGGGCAGTCCCGATACTAACCTGCTGGGGGGTCCAGGATGAGCTCCAGGTGGAGGTGGTGGTTGTGGCCGCACTGGGTGGACCAAGATGGCTGACGGGCTGGGTCCGAGCCACGGGCTGTCCTGATGCTCGCGCTCCGGAGGTGGCATGGTCCTGTGGTGGATAGTGGTAGGTCCTAGTACTACCTGCTGGGGGGTCCAGGGATGGGCTCCGGGTGGAGGTGGTAATAGCTGCCGAGTGGGTGGACCAACATGGCTGACGGGCTGGGTCCGAGCCACGGGCTGTCCTGATGCTCGCGCTCCGGAGGTGGCATGGTCCTGTGGTGGATAGTGGTAGGTCCTAGTACTACCTGCTGGGGGGTCCAGGGATGGGCTCCGGGTGGAGGTGGTAATAGCTGCCGAGTGGGTGGACCAAGATGGCTGACGGGCTAGGCCCAGGCCGCGGTGGGTGTGCTGCGGCGATGGGTGTGCTGCGGCGGTGGGTGTGATGCGGCGGTGGGAGTGCTGGTGAACTGGGCTGGGGGGTTCTGCTGAGGCCGAAGTCCCGATGGGTCTTGCTGTGATGTCTGGGATGATCTCCGGGCGGCCGGCGGAGTGCTGTGGCCTTAGGAGTGAGGACCAAGATGGCCGCCGGCTAGGCCCGAGCCGCGGGCTGTCCGGCTGTTCAGATTCCGGTGCGACTACTGGTCCGTCCAAGGATGGCGATGGAGTAGGATCGACCTGTAGGAGGTGATATTCAGGCCTGCTGGTCGGCCTGCCGATCAGGCTGTGGGGGGTGAAGCAGCAGGTCGGTCCTGGCCCGGCGCTAGGCCGAAGCTGTGGAGTTTCCTGAGGGTGCTAGGCCAACCGGGGAGTGTCCTGCGGGAAGGGCCTATGCGGCTGGCAGGTGCCTCTAAGCTCTTTTCCAGTTTACGGTCAGGAAGATGGCAGAATTTGGCTATATGTTCTTCACCATTACAATTGTAGCATATAATTGGTCCCCGATTGCCATGATTTCTGAAATTACCTTTGCCTCTTCCTCTTCCTCTCTGCTTCCCTATGTACATTACCTTGGATTTGCTGTCTTTTTGGTAATCCTGCTTTATATGGATAACAGGATAGGCAGGACGTCTGGAATAGACATATCGCCTGCCTCAGGCCTTGCTGTGAACAACTTTTCTTTCAACTGGGGTATTAAACCATCAAGAAACCTTTGTTCACCAGGTGTGTAGATGGACTTGCAGTTTCTCCCACCTTCTCTTCCTCTATTTTAATGTCTGCTTCCTCAGCCATATCGCTTAACCGCCTCCAATAAGCCCCTGCTGCTTCCTCTTTCCCTTGCTTAGCATTCATAAATTCAGTATGTCTGGTTTGTCCATATATTTGGGACAATTTTTCCTTCAATTTCTCACAAACCTCCCATCCACTAACCATCTTACCTAGATTTTTGACGTCTACACCACATTCTTTAAGTATATAGCCAGACGTTGCTTTCCACTGCTTTAATAAGAAGCTGATGAATGTCAGTAGCAGAAGCCTCATATGCTTCCTGTGCAGCGCTAAGTTTGTTTGCAAACCCAATTGGATTCTTTCTAGGATCTCCCAATCCCTCTAATATGGCTCTCATTTCTTGGGGACTAAAAGGTACATGCCATTTAATTTGAGACTTACTGTCGACAGCATTACCTTCAAAAACTAATTGGGTTCTGACAGGATAAACTGAAACAGATTGTTCTGTGCCAGGGGCAGAAGGGCTGGCATCTCCCTTCCTTCTCTCTTCATCTTGCTGCCACAATTTGGAAATTATGGTTTACTCCAGAAGTTCAGACTCTATCTCTCTTTCTCTGGTGAAAGCCTTAAGTTCAGAAAGATATAGTTTTGCATATGTGTCTTTTGATTTATGCTAATCATCTGTTTCTAGGATACGAGCCAAAACCCTCTTTGTAGGTTGATATGGGGCTGTTAAACCTCTGCTCTCTACTATATTGCCCAGCTCATCTTTTGTGTGTTCCATGTAATCTAATTCTTTTGCTTTTGTGCGTGGACCCCTTAAAGCCAAACTGGCAGCCACATAAGGTGGGGGGGTCCTCCTCTACAGAGTCTTCTGGCCAAACTTAGTAAATTTGGGCAGTACTTTTATTAAACATCTCCGTAAAGCCAGTTTGATTTGCTACTTTAGCTTCTGTCTCCCATGTGCAAGCTATTCTCCACGTTCCTTCACTGCACAGTAGTGGGCCATAATCGTGCAGAAAAGTTTGCCATACCTGTAAATCAAAAATCCCTTCAGATTTTAAAGGTTTAGCTGTTCCCTTTGTCCATTCTACCCATTTATTACAGTGATCAGTGCTAAAAAATATGCACTATCACTGTACCAATGACACTGGCTGGGAAGGAGTTAACATGAGGGGCGATCAAAGGTTTAAATGTGTGCCTAGCCTGTGTTTCTCTAAACTGTGCAAGGTGCTTTTACTAGGGGAAGGCATGGATCCATATCCCTGTTTTGCAGGAACACAGGATCCATGTCTTCCCTCCTGACAAAACGCCGATCTGCCTGTGTACTGAAAAATTGTGGGTGCTGGAGGCGATCAAGTCCATGGTATCCGCCGCTGGGCTCCCGCTGTGTGATCAAGCCTGCACAGGTGCCCCCACAGCAAGCAGCTTGCTATGGGGGCACTCAGAAATTAGGGCGGCCTGTCCATTAAGGGTGCATGGGCGCCGCCCCCTCTATTCACGCCACCTTCTATATGGTTAATGGATAGATTTATGCACAGCATGAATCTATCCATGGTCGCCGCGGTCACCCCCTATTCAGGCGTCTGGCCCCTTTCAGGACACCAGGCGCCTGAATTACAGCCGGGGGGGGGGTGTTTTTTGAAGCACCTGATTAGAGTCACAGGCTCTAATAGGCTTCAAAATAGAGTGGACTCGGAGTGCAGAGCATTGCGCTCGGAACCCACCCAGGTGTGTTAATAAAGCAAATGAATATTCGCTTTTCTAACGCCTCTCCGCCAATCAGAAAGTGTGGTCTGTTACCCGTCTCCTAATTGGCTGAAAGGTCAGACGATCCTATTGGATGCCTAGGAGGAGGGGAGGAGATGCGAAAGCCGCCGTGATCTCAGACGAGAAAAGGACACAGGAGATGCTGCCAGATGCCCGCCGCAGCCTGATCCCCTGCCCAATGTGCCCGCCAATCCCCGATGTGCCCACCGATCCCTGCCACCAATGGGGTGAATGCCGGTTGTCCCCCACTCAAATTTTTAACTTAATCTTACCCCCTTCAGTTAATTGCATAGATGTTCAAATGCCGCACAAAATTTTTTTTTATCCCTGTAATTACCTTTATATTGTACTTTATTGTGGCACTTCCTGTCTCTCCCCCCATGGGAGTGGGCGTGTTTATTGCCTTTCCACCACGCCGCACTGTCTCCTGGGAGCTTAGTGTCAGGCTTCCCAAGATTCAGTGCGGAAACAATGATCATGCGTGTGAACAAGCTGCGAATGAACAGCATTCACCGCATCCAGGAAATCAATGCTTGTGGGCTTCACATGCCCACAAGCAAGATGGAAACAGCCAGCACCACATTTTTTAAGTTATTCTTCAGCACGAAAACAGACAGAGGCGTAAATATTACACCCAAACTGTGAGTATTATTTTGGGGTTAGCAAAGTGTCTCAATGACCTAAAAAAAAAAAAAAAAAAAGATTGGTCGCCGGTCTCCCGCTTTAAGCTTCGTAAGAACTGCTAGTTTTTATTTTGGAATGAAAAAAAACTGACAGCTCAGGTCAGAGCCGCTGTACTAACAATCCAATGTTAATACAGCAATCTTCCCTGCTGTGCTGACACTCTGGTCAGCGCTCTCAGCCATCGGCCGATTGGGAACAGGTCGGCAGACCTGTTTCGGTCCTGACCCTTGGGCCGGTTTCTGTCGGACCGGCTGCCATAACACACAGGCCATGTGCACTAGGTTTTATTCTGCGTGTTGGGTATAATTCTGTTCCATCTAGACCTAAAAGAGCAATGTAGGTTTAGGTGGAGCGCACTGTGCAAAAGGTAACAGAGAGCAACCAGCTGGTCAATAATCCTCTTTCATTGTTCTGCTTGCGCTTTATTGATGAAAGCTCCATTGTGATTATTTGCTTTGGACTACCTAAGCTTGTTAGCAATATTCATTAATATTCAGACTCACTGATTTAGAAGTCAAGATAATCGGGGAACAAACCTTTGTCTGGACTTGGCTTTATGGTCAACTGACGTTTTAATTTACAAGAACATGGCTAAGGAGCATGGTAAATGCATCTAGTTAAGGGGTACATTTCCAAAGCAGTGAATGTGAAATTCACCAAACAGTCAAAGGTGGTGAATCAGTCTCTGTCATTTAGCCCTGGTTCACACTGGTGCGATTTGACATGCGATTTGACATGTCAAATCGGCGGCAATTGCTGGCAATGGCACCGTCCTAATCAGTACGACGCTGCATTTGCGGCGCCGCACCGATTTCAAAAAGTAGTTTCTGTACTACTTTTTGCGATTTCTGGCTGCGATTTACATTGACATCTGTGCAGAATCCTGCAGAGATGTCTCTGAAATTGCGACCGAAATCGGGACAGACACGCAGGAGTGAAATCGTGCGAGTTCAGCTGAACTCACGCGGCTTCATTCCCGCAGCTCAGTGTGAACCTGGGCTTAAAATGCATCCACCAGAAAAATGCACCCGAAGTGAATGCAATAGTGAATGTCACGGTTATAAATATTGGTAATTTTGGGACAGCACAGGTACTCTGGTCTTGGTGCTCCACTTTCCTCCCACAGTCCAAATACATGTTAGTAGGTTAATTGGCTCCTGTCTAAATTGGTCCTAGTATGTGTATGTAGATGTAGAGACCTTAGATTGCAAGTTCCTAGGCTGGGACTAATGTGAATGTATAATAGCATAAGTTGTCAGTACTATATAAATACTTGTATTAAATAAGTGATAAAAGTGCAAATTTTATGAACCATGGATTTCTGGGGCATATTTTTAAAGCAGTTAATGGGAACAAATATTCACTGCAGGTAAATCTTCCTGGCATGTGTGTGTTTTAAATAACATGAAATGTTTAACCACCTGTAAACGTTTGGTGAATGTCACATTCCCTGCTTTATAAATATGCCCCATAGTCTTTTCAATAAAACTTTAGCTCCAGGCCACATGACTGCGTGATTTATGTCTGCACAGTATTTTTCTGAAATTAGAAACTGCAGAAACGTTTAGAGGTTCAGCTTAAAGGATTACAGGGAATGCTTGATATGAAATCATGATGAAGAGATTGCAGCTCCGGCTTCTTATATGTACAATCAAGATATGGAATTATTATGCATATTTCTTACAGAACTAAGTTTTCAGTGCCTCAGAAATAAGTACATTACTTCATTGCACACGAGTACAAAAAAAAATAAAGATATGCTTGTCTATTGATCTACTAGATATACTAAATGTTGCAAATTTTGTATATATGATATAAATCTTGCCAACGCGGTCTTATTTTCATTACTTTTTATGTTTCTATGACATGTTGCTTTATGAAGGTGTTTCCTAAACATTAGCAACTTGCCAGACAAAATAAGCGATTCCTGTAGTAGGACACAAATCCCCCCTTCCCCGCCACACCTGTCCCTCTTTAGGTTCGATGTATAGATCTGTACAACTAGGCATACTATTTCAAATTATTAGGCTCCTTTCACACTGAGGCGTGCGGGCGCTGGCGGTACAGCAGCGCTAAATATAGCGCTGCTTTACCGTCGTTTTAGCGGCGCTAGCGGGGCGGTTTTAACCCCCCGCTAGCGGCCGAAAAAGGGTTAAAACCGCCCGCAAATCGCCGTGGCGATTTGCGGGCGGGTTTGCAGCGCTGCCCCATTGTTTTCAATGGGAAGGGGCGCTTTAGGAGCGGTAAATACACCGCTCCTACAGCGCTCCAAAGATGTGGCTTGCAGGACTTTTTTTAGACCGCCCTGCAAGCGCACCGCTCCAGTGTGAAAGCCCTCTGGGCTTTCACATTGGAGTGCATTGAGCAGCTCTTTTGGGGCACTTTGCAGGCGCTATTTTTAGCACTTTAGCGCCCGCAAAGCGCCTCACTGTGAAAGGAGCCTTAGGGTTCTTTAAATTGTTCCGAACTTTATTTTACTGTCCATCCAGTTAATACTTTGCTTATCTTCAAGAGCTAGCATAATGAAAAAGAAGCAATGTTGCACTAAACAAATGTTTGATTTAGAGCTGAATGCCTGAGACACAGCTAAATATGCACTGGTGTGTGTGTATATATATATATATATATATATATATATATATATATATATACATACACGCACACACTTACAGTATCTCACAAAAGCGAGTACACCCCTCACATTTTTGAAAATATTTTACTATATCTTTTCATGTGACAAATGACACTTTGCTACAATGTAAAGTAGTGAGTGTACAGCTTGTATAACAGTGTATATTTGCTGTCCCCTCAAAATAACTCAACACACAGCCATTAATGTCCAAACCTCTGGCAACAAAAGTGAGTACACCCCTAGGTGAATATGTCCAAATTGGGCCCAATTAGTAATTTTCCCTCCCCAGTGTCATGTGACTTGTTAGTGTTACAAGGTCTCAGGTGTGAATGGGGAGCAGGTGTGTTATATTTGGTGTTATCGCTCTCACTCTCTCATACTGGTCACTGGAAGTTCAACATGGCACCTCATGGCAAAGAACTCTCTGAGGATCTGAAAAAAAGAATTGTTGCTCTACATCGGGGGTCTCAAACTGGCGGCCCTCCAGCTGTTGCAAAACTACAAGTTCCATCATGCCTCTGCCTGTGGGAGTCATGCTTGTAACTGTCAGCCTTGCAATGCCTCATGGGACTTGTAGTTTCGCAACAGCTGGAGGGCCGCCAGTTTGAGACCCCTGCTCTACATAAAGATGGCATAGGCTATAAGAAGATTGCCAAGACCCTGAAACTAAGCTGCAGCACATGGACAAGACCATACAGCAGGTTAACAGGACAGGTTCCACGCAGAACAGGCCTCGTTATAGTCGACCAAAGAAGCGGTTGTCTTTGGGAGATAGATGTATGAGTGCTGCCAGCATTGCTCCAGAGGTTGAAGGAGTGATGTTGTCATGGAGGAGTGGAAGAGGACTCCAGTGGCAACCTGTGAAGCTCTGGTGAACTCCATGCCCAAGAGGGTTAGGGCAGTTCTGGAAAATAATGGTGGCCACACAAAATAGACATTTTGGGCACAATTTGGACATTTTCACTTAGAGGTGTACTCACTTTTGTTGCAAGCGGATTAGACATTAATGTCTGTGTGTTGAGTTATTTTGAGGGGACAGCAAATTTACACTGTTATACAAGCTATACACTCACTACTTTACAATGTATCAAAGTGTAGTTTCTTCAGTGTTGTCACAGGAAAAGATATAATAAAATATTTGCAAAAATGTGACGGGTGCATTCACTTTTGTGAGATACTGTGTATATATATATATTTTACCAGCAAAAAGGACTTCTGTCCATCCAGTCCTAATGTTAACATGGCTCTGCCACACAGCACAGTCCTGCCTGGCAGAAAAAAAGGAACCAATCCCCAATATTGCTTTGCTACAGATTCACTTTCTCTTACAAGTCTTCTTCTGACCCTGTATGGGGCCTAAGGATGGTAGATAGTTACTTCCTCCATTATGTTTTATTTCTCTATCCTACAAATATCTACTAGACCAGAACCTTGGGGTTTCAAGGATGTGGAAGAGGCACACATCCCTACAGTCACCCCCACCCTATTTATTTGCATGGTATATGGCACACAGCTTTTCATATCCATCACATAACAACATGATTGCTACACTGCACTGGATGCATCCTATCCTATCCATGATTAAAATAGTCAAGGACAGCAATTCTATATTGATTAGTCAATCTTTTCTCTGTTCTATATACAGTATGAAGGACAGTGAAGGTCTACGCTTGATGTGGATTTATTTATTTTCACTTGGATCTTCTTAAATAGGAAATGTAATCAGTCTTGTGGCATATCATTTCTTAAATGGAATTTACAAACTGATGCAAATATATCTTTGCAAATGTGATTTACACTCTACCCCTTGACAATTAAGTGTTTGTGTCCTATACATTCAGAAGGATATTAAACAGTATTTCCATATTTCCCAGAAGAGCACAGTCTAATAATAGCAAAAAAGCAAAGACAGTTTTCTTTATGCAGTAAGTTTTCATCACAGTCAAACATATAGGGGCAGTTAGCGGCATTTATAACATTAAAGTGACCCTGTCAGGATGTGTAGCAAACTCAGCTAAGCCCAGCCTGTAAAAAGGAGGAGGTAAATGCCTACCTTCTCGGCAGCCCGTGTCTTACAACCCTATTGCATTGCTGATCTCTGGCTGCTGCAGGTATCAGACACTTGCATTGGTGACAAATACTTCTTCTCTTGCCATGTGCCGTGGTTCCTCCAGCCTACTCTTACATCCTGGCTGTAGCGATGTACCAAGAAAAGCTTACTGCCAGCTATGAAAAACTGAATCCATGTCAAGCTATAAAAGTTTTGTACTTATAAAGGAAACTATTGGTTAGAGACACTTGGAGGTTTTTATTAGTGTTATTCTGTTTCCAGCCTATCCCCTTTACCCTCTCGCTTTAAAGCAAAACTCCAGGCACAATTGTAATTTAAACACTCAATAGCCAAAAGAGAGATAAATCCACTTTGTATGCACCAAATGCAAGAGTGACATCATAACTGGGCTGCACATAGTATGTGCAGAGAACAAAGCTGTGAGAGAAACCCAACAGACCCACCTACTACAGAATGGCTATAGAAAACTACAGGAGAGGGTGAAGACAAGACCAGTCACCCAGCACAAGGAGAGAGGATGCCAAAGACTGGTCTTTATTACAGGAAGCTCCTGCACAAATGCAAAGTGTCACACTGGATTAGTGAACAGATCGATAGGAAATACAAAACGCTCATCAAACTTCAAATAGGAATATACATCTCTTGTATTTAGATAATATTTGCTTATCCTGGAGTTCAGTCTTGCTTTAAAACTGTGTCGCTTACCTGTGACAAGCATGCAAATAAGGATGTTTGATATTACTTTGACTTTGAAACTATGCACATTTGTCTAGGTCAGTGACTCAATACTTACTGGATCTAGTTGGTCAAGGTGTAAGCCATACAACTAGCCTTTTTCAGAAGGGGATTGGTAACGGCAACCTTCGAGTGGTTCTTCAGGAAGCAACCTTCGAGTGGTTCTTCAGGAAGCAACCTTCGAGTGGTTCTTCAGGAAAAGCTTTCTTGAAGCCCTGTTCACACCTGAGCATATTGGAATTGCAGGCAGAGTCACAGAATTCTGCCTGTGAATCCAGAATCACAGCAAAACGCGGGATGCGGTTGCAGTGCCATTATTTCTTAATGGCACCTTAAACATAGTGTAATTTTGCCGCAATTGTTGTGTGACAAAACACACAAAAATCATGGCAAAACATGCAATGGAAAACGCACCTGGCTCAGTGCCAAAATTTGGTACATGAGCTTCTTTGGCATGTTTTTGGAGCAAAGGAAGGCCTATTCAAAATGAATAGTGCTGCTTCAAAAATGCACCACAAAATCACAATAAAAAATAAACGTGTCACAGCAGCATCACTCATGCTGGTTCAAACAACCAGGTCTATAATTCTGTGGTCACCTGTACACACATATACATCTACAAACTAGGGTTGCCACCTCATTCCTTTAAAACCGAACACATAATAATTACACAGGTTCTGAGGCTAATTTAATGCAGATGAGGCACCAAGTGATTTTAATTAGCACCTTAATCAGCCACAGAACCTGTGTAATTAATATGTGTTCGGTTTTAAAGGTATACGGTGGCAACCCTAATACAAACGCACATTTTTAAGAGCTTGCTTTGCAATGCAAAGTGTGCTTAGAATTTAGTGGGCCCTGAAGATGGTTCTTTTTCAATTCCTGTAAGGTGTTTTCGTAGCATTCAATATGATAAAAAAAACTGAAACATAAAATACTGCATTGCCACAAATATCAAAGGCAAATGCAAAGGCTACAATGTGTGCAGTCTGAGCACATGAATACAACATTGACAATAAATAGCAGAAATGTTCCAGGATCTTTTGTCCTTGAAGAAATAGAAGACTGTCCTTACTTTCTCAATTGAATGTGTGGAAACAATGTTACTGGAAGATTTAATAAAAAATGCAGCACAAAGGACCTTGTGGTTTTCCTGCTTTTACTCAGTGAACCTGCACCAAATAATGTAAACTCTGCAGCTGAATTCTGTCTATATTGAATCTAGCAGCTGTGTTAAGTAAAGAAAATGCTTTTAAGATGACAAACAAGAGAAACACATTTCAAGGTGATTTTAGGTATACAAGAGCATTGCATTGATAAAACACTTTCTTTTTTCTTGAATCTCTACAAAAATAAGTACGTGCTTATTAGCAATAGCAAAGCCATTCTATTTTGCCTTGCTAAATGGAAGCCAGAGACCAGATGCCACAACCTCATTCCAAAGTCGATGCTAAAATGATTACAATGCAGATAAATCAACATATGTTATATTACCTTGTACGCCCCCCCCTTCCCGAGTTTCCAAAACTCCTTTGTGCACTGCGTGGACACTCTCAGAAGGCTTATATTCCTGAGATATGTGTTTTAAGTTAATTTTATAAATATGCACCAAAATAAGTAGACATGCCCCTTTAAGCTGGGTTCAGACTATATTCGCATGCAGCTCACAGCAGGGGTCCGGTGTGTTCCCGTTCACCGTTTCAGGTCCAATTTCAACCCGAATTTTTGGCTGAATTCGGACCTGAAACAGACCAAAAGACGCACAGGACTCCTGTGCAAATTTGCACCGGAGCCGCAGTGGAGATATATGAACCGGCTCCACAAAGACGCGGTCAAAATCTCCTGCTATTGCAAATTGGAGAACCCGCATCCAAATCGCAATTGCGTGAACCCAGCCTCATAGTACAGTGCCCTAAAAAAGTATTCAAACCCCTTGAAATTTTCCACATTTTGTCATGTTGCAACCAAAAATGTAAATGTATTTTATTGGGATTTAATGTGATAGACCAGCACAAACTGGCACATAATTGTGAAGTGGAAGGAAAATGATAAAGGATTTTCAACATTTTTTAGAAATAAGTATATGAAAAGTGTGGCGTGCTTTTGTATTCAGCCCCCCCAAGTCAATACTTTGTAGAACTACCTTTCACTGCAGTTACATCTGCAAGTCTTTTTGGGTAAGTCTCTACCAGCTTTGCACATCTAGAAAGTGACATTTTTGCCCATTCTTCTTTGGAAAAAAGCTCAAGCTCTGTCAGATTGGATGGAGAGCGTCTGTGGACGGCAATTTTCAAGTCTTGCCCCAGATTCTCGATTGGATTTAGGCCTAGAGTTGCCACCTCATCCCTTTAAACCCGAACACCTTTGAATTACACAGGTTCTGAGGCTAATTAAATGCAGATAAGGCACCAAGTGAGTTTAATTACCACCTTAATCAACCACAGAACCTGTGAAATTTAAATGTGTTCGGGTTTAAAGGGATGAGGTGGCAACCATATTTAGGCCTGGACTTTGACTGGGCCATTCTAACACATGAATATGCTTTGATCTAAACCATTCCATTGTAGCTCTGGCTGTATGTTTAGGGTCGTTGTCCTGCTGGAAGGTGAACCTCCGTCTCAAGTCTTTTGCAGACTCTAATGCCGTATACACACGGGCGGACTTTTCGGCATCAAAGGTCCAACGGTCTTTCCGACGGACTTTCGACGGACTTTTGATGGACTTCCGACGGACTTTCGAACGGACTTGCCTACACATGATCACACCAAAGTCCAACGGATTCGTACATTAGTACGTACAACCAGACTAAAATAAGGAAGTTGATAGCCAGTAGCCAATAGCTGCCCTAGCGTCGGTTTTCGTCCGTTGGACTAGCATACAGACGAGTTGATTTTTCGACCGGACTCGAGTCCGTTGGAAAGATTTGAAACATGTTCCAAATCTAAAGTCTGTCTGATTTTCAACCGAAAAAGTCTGCTGCAGGTCCGTCGAAGCCCACACACGGTCGGATTGTTCGACGGATTCGTCCTGTCGTACCAGTCTGGTCAAAAAGTCCGCCTGTGTGTACATGGCATTACAGGTTTTCTTCTAAGATTGCCCTGTATTTGGCTCCATCCATCTCCCAACAACTCTGATCAGCTTCCTTGTCCCTGCTGAAGAAAAGCATCCCCACAACATGATGCTGCCACCACCATGTTTCACGATGGGGGTGGTGTTTACAGGGTGATGTGCAGTGTTAATTTTCCGCCACACATAGCATTTTGCATTTAGGCCAAAAAGTTCAATTTAGGTCTCATCTGACCAGAGCACCTTCTTCCACGTTTGCTGTGTCCCCCACATGGCTTCTCACAAACTGAAAATGGACTTCTTATGGGTTTCTTTCAACAATGGATTTCTTCTTGCCTTTCTTCCATAAAGGCCAGATTTGTGGAGTGCCCGACTAATAGTTATCTTGTGGACAGATTCTCCCACCTAAGTTGTGGGTCTCTGCAGCCCCTCCAGGCCATGTCTTGATATGTTTGCAGTTGTGCCATACTCTTTCCATTTTTGGATGATGGATTGAACAGTGCTCCGTGAGATGTTCAAAGCTAGAGATTTTTGATAACCTAACCCTGCTTTAAACTTCTCCACAATTTTATCCCTGACCTGCCTGGTGTGTTCTTTGGCCTTCATGATGCCGTTTGTTCACTAAGGTTCTCTAACAAACCTCTGAGGGCTTCAAAGAACAGCTGTATTTATGCTGAGATTAAATTACACACAGGTGGACTCTATTCACTAATTAGATGACTTCTGAAGGCAAATGGTTCCACCAGAGTTTAGCTAGGGGTATCAGAGTAAAGGTGGCTGAATACAAATGCACGCCACACTTTTCAGATATTTTATTGTAAAAAATTTGGAAAACCAATTATCATTTTCCTTCCACTTCACAATTATATGCCACTTTGTGTTGGTCTATAACATAAAATCCCAATAACATACATTTATGTCATGTAACATGACTAAATGTGGACAATTTTAAAGGGTATGAATACTTTTTCAAGGCACTGTATCTTTGGCTATTACCCTCTATTCAAATATCATGATAATCAGGGCTTTTTTACCACAGGAACGTGGGGTATGCAGTTCAGGCACCTCCAGCCCTGAATGTATATACTGGCAAGGGGTGCTTGGGCGTAATGCAAAGTCTGTTGTTGCTGGGAGGTGTAATGTTGCTGGGAAGGAACTACTGTTGTGTGTCTGGTGGGGGTGTCTATTGTGTACAGTGTAGGTCAAAACAGAGGTATCACTATAAGGTAAGTAGTACTTTGCATATGTTATGTGTCAATAATCGTATAAAACCGGTCATGTTATAATTAAGTACCCTTGAATAATTATAGTTTAGCCGTGAATAAGAAAGATATTAGCATAGGGAACCCCCAGTGGCAGCTGGTGCTCAAAATTTTTTGGGGGGCGAAAACAAACTGAAAAAGCAAACTGTTAGTAATGCAGGACTGTAAATGTGCATTTGATGTGCCTCACTGTGCACATCGAATGCAGCCTCACTGTTCCCATCAATTGCAGCCTCACTGTGCCCATCATATGCAGCCTCACTTTGCTCATCAAATGCAGCCTTACTGTGCACATCAAATGCAGCATCACTGTGCCCATCAATTGCAGCCTCATTGTGCCCATCAATTGTGCTCTTCTAGCTGCTGACCTGGCTTATTCTTTGACCTTTGCTGTGTATCCTGTTCCTGTTCTGCTGCTCGCCTCTGACACGGCTCTGTTCCTAACTTTGGCTCTGTTTATGATTTGGTACCCCGCTGCCTGCCTGCTGATGACCCTGGCTTTTCCTGAGACTCTGCTTCTGTCTATGATCCTGGCTTCTGTTAACACTCAAATGCCGGCCTGGCTGACTCCTGCTCCAGCTCTGCACACCGCTGCATACTCCAGTCTCCAGAACCCTGACAAGCTGCTGGCCAAGAATCATCCACATCAGGCACTCGTGTTCCTCCTGTCCTTCAGCTTCCTCTGTATCATCCTCAATGGGGCCAGGACAGGAGATATAACAGAGGCCGACCTCATCAACTCAGTCTCCTATCAGGTACATGACAGTATCAGTTACCGATGATGGAGTCTGAAAGGGAGGCCTCTCCACTGGAGGACATTTGTCGATCAATCTCCGCACAATCTTACATCATGCAAAGTCTCTTGAGGAGAACTTAATCGCATGGAAGATCGATTGTCAGCTGGCACAGAAACTTTGCCATCTTTGGGTCCTCCTGCTACCACAGATGAAGCTACCCAGACGGAGACCAGCACATCCAGTGAGACCTTCCTTCCTCCTGAACCCCGAGTGCCTATCCCTTAATGCTTCTCTGGAGATCGCAGGAAATTTCGGACTCTTGTGAACTATACTTCTCCCTCCTGTCACGAACTTTCTCTACACAAGATGGTAAGGTGGGATTCATTATCTGTCTTCTTCTGGATGAGCCCAAATCCTGGGCTTATCACCTTCATGAGCAACATGAACCAGCCCTGGCATCTATGGACTCTTTTTCTCTGCCATGTCTCAGCTATACGCTGATCCCTTCCATTTTCAGACTGCGGAACTGACGCTCAGCAAATTGCAGCAGGGTCAAAGACCCATGGAGAATTATGTGACTGACTTCCATCTCTGGAGTACCAATACTGAGTGGAACGAGTCAGCTCTCCATTACCAGTTTCGCCTGAGTTTAACTGAGGCTCTAAAAGATGAACTTGCCAGAGTGGGGGTATTAACAACTTTGGAGGACCTGGTAAATCTAGTCATCCAGATTAACCGTCAGCTATGGGAGTGACAGTCTGAGAAAACCAGCATAGGCTCTTTGGTCCACCCCAGACCCAAGAATACCGTTTCCTGTATCACTGGTGACACGACAAAGGCACCTCAAGACCCTTCACAGAGAAGTTTCTAGAGGCCCTCTTTGTCTACAGCTAAACATCTCCGAGGTCATCATTCTAACCTCTGCTTCTACTGTGGCAATGCCGGTCACTATCTACAAACTTGTCCAGTAAGACCATGCAAGTTTCCTACCGATTGGATCCACACAATGCATCCACCTGGGATTGATCGAGTACACCTCACACTCCTTTGTCACCTGAAACTTGCTGAAAGGACTATCTCTGTTCCTGCATTTATAGACTCTGGTGCCTGTAGCTGCTTTGTGGACTCTAATTTGGCAGCCCAGCACAATCTTTCCTTCTGTACCAAGAAACAAGGGTTTGTGGTTCATCTTGCTGATGGTTCCGGCATTAAGTTTGGCCCAGTAACACAAGAGACAGCTCCAATCCTTTGCCTTTCTTTTTCCAGCCACCAAGAATTTCTACGCCTAGATGTCATCACGTCTCCCATGTTCCCCATCATTCTGGGTATGCTCTGGCTGAGGGCACATTTACCCCAGCATCAATTGGCTTACGGCAGAGGTCCTCTTCCCTTCTCCATACTGCCGGGTACATTGTGTGCCACAGGAATTACACACTGCTACCCCTTTCCTGACTATCCAACCTGATCCTGAAGTGTCAAAACTAGTTCCTGCAGTTTACCACAAATAACTTTACGTCTTCAATAAAAAGAATGCGGATACCCTTCCTCCTCATTGGATTGTCCCATTGAGTTGCAGCCAAAAGAGCAGAAAATAGCGAAGGAGCCCGGGAGAAGAACCGGACACTGGGAGAAGAGGCCAGAGAGCGGGCAAAGAACCGGACACCGGGAGAAGAAGCCGGAGAGAGCGGAGAAGTCGGAAGAAGACCCCCGAAGTCGGAAGAAGACCCCCGAAGTCGGAAGAAGACCCCCCGAAGTCAGAAGAAGACCCCCGGAGCTGCCTAATAAATTACTTTAAAAACCCGTCTAGTGTGTTTTTTTATTGACACTTTTTTCCCCAGGTGAATGGGTAGGGGTACGATGTACCCCATACTCATTCACATAGGGTAGGGGGCCGGGATCTGGGGGCCCCACCCCCTTTCCTGACCGGCTGGGCTGCGTGCTCGGATAAGGGTCTGGTATGGATTTTGGGGGGACCCCCACGCCGTTTTTTCGCCGTAGGGGGTTCCCCTTAAAATCCATAACAAACCTAAGGGCCTGGTATGCTCCCAGAGGGAATTCCCTCTCGCGCTCGCTGCAGTAGGAAATTGCAGCCAGCGCGAGATGTACAGTACCCTGTCGCCGAGAACCAGCGCGATGGGATCGCGCTGGAAACATTCTCGCGGGCAGGTACTGTAGTTTGTACGAAAGTCTGATGGCTTTTTGTGTACACACGATCGGACTTTGCTCCATCTGACTTTTGTTGCCGGAAAGTTTGTCCGTTTGCACAGCCAACAAAAGTCCGATGAAAACAAAAAAGTTTGTCCGATGGAGCGTACACACGGTCGGATGTTGCCCCAAAACAGCTCATTTGCATGTTTGTTGTCAAAAAGTCTAATCGTGTGTATGGGCCTTTAGGAAAAATAAAGACATGGAGTGATAACCTGTATGATAATCTTTGAAATAGACTTCTATATGCTGCATGTTACCAATTGTTAAAATACCACAGGATACTTGAAGAAATACATCATGGGGCATTTGCATTGATAACGTGAGGTTATACTGTTGTGAATTAACCAATGTTGTATTTTCTACACAGATGATGAAAGCAATGAACAGTAAAGCTTTTGTGTGCTAACCCCTATTGAAAGAGTTCATATGAGCATGTTGTGGCAGTATAGGAGTTATCCTAAAAGTGCATGTGTCAGCACTGCAAGTGTTCTTTATTGTTTGTACAAAAATCAGTGGGATGATTGTTTTTCCCACTGTATTGGTGCTCAGTCTGAAAGCAGGCCTTATGGTACAGTCACAGGGACAAACATTGGTTGCTGTCATTGTAAAGAGATCCACGCTATTTTACCAAAAATATTGGGACGCCTGCCTTTACAAAAACATGAACTTTAATAGAATCCCAGTCTTGGTCCATAGGGTTCAATATTGAGTTGGCCCACAATTTGCAGCTGTAACAGCTTCAAGTCTTCTGGGAAGGCTGTCTACAAGGTTTAGGAGTGTCTCTATGGGAATGTTTGACCATTCTTCCAGAAGCGCATTTGTGAGATCAGGCACTGATGTGGACAAGAAGGTCTGGCTTGCAGTCTCCACTCTAATTCATCCCAAAGGTGTAGTTCCTCCACCCCAAACTTGCTCACCCATGTCTTTATAGACCTTGCTTTGTGCACTGGTCCATATCATTTGGTGGAGGGGGATTATGGTGTGGGGTTGTTTTTCAGGGGTTGGGCTTGGCCCCTTAGTTCCAGTGTAGGGAACTCTTAAGATATCAGCATACCAAGACATTTTGGACAATTTCATGCTCCCAACTTTGTGAGAACAGTTTGGGGATGGCCCCTTCCTCTTCCAACATGACTGCGCACCAGTGCACAAACAAGGTCTATAAAGACATGGATGAGCGAGGTTGGGGTGGAGGAACTTGGCTGGCCTGCACAGAGTCCTGACCTTAACCCGATAGAACACCTTTGGGATGAATTAGTGCGGAGACTGCAAGCCAGGCTTTCTCGTCCACATCAGTGCCTGACCTCACAAATGCGCTTTTGGAAGAATGGTCAAACATTACCATAGACACACTCCTAAACCTTGTAGACAGCCTTCCCAGAAGAGTTAAAGCTGTTATAGCTGCAAAGGGTGGGCCAACTCAATATTGAACCCTACAGACTAAGACTGAGATGCCATTAACGGTCATGTGCGTGTAAAGGCAGGTGTCCCAATACTTTTGGTAATATAGTGCACCTGTTTATTGCAGCCAAAAGGGATTCAGTTTTCTGACAGTGCTACTTGGTGTTCCCCTTATGCCCCATACACATGATCGGACATTGATCGGACATTCCGACAACAAAATCCTAGGATTTTTTCAGACAGATGTTGGCTCAAACTTGTCTTGCATACTCACGGTCACACAAAGTTGTCGGAAAATCCGATTATTCTAAACGCGGTGACGTAAAACACGTACGTCAAGACTATAAACCGGGCAGTGGCCAATAGCTTTCATCTCTTTAT
Organism: Lithobates clamitans; assembly: GCA_037952925.1. Lineage (NCBI taxonomy): Eukaryota > Metazoa > Chordata > Amphibia > Anura > Ranidae > Lithobates > Lithobates clamitans. The sequence goes on from JBBGZY010000002.1 coordinate 3,118,754, forward strand.
TTATTCTGAGCATGCGTGGCACTTTGTCCGTCGGATTTGTGTACACACGATCAGAATTTCCGACAATTTTGTTGTCGGAAAATTTTATAGCCTGCTCTCAAACTTTGTGTGTCGGAAAATCCAATGGAAAATGTGTGATGGAGCCTACACACGGTCAGAATTTCTGACAACAAGGTCCTATCACACATTTTCCATTGGAAAATCCGACCGTGTGTACGGGGCATTAGTGGGTGACTCTTGCAGAAAGACGAAATAAGAAATACAGGATCCATGAAAACCTAGCATTTGGCTCCATGTGATTTTCTTGAGGTTTAATTTTATAGTGTGTGCTGTCCCTATGCAACATTTACATTAATAAAAAAATGTCTGACATAACATGGAAATATGAATGATTCATGTAGGAACATGGTGGGTGATTTTAATAAATCCCCGGGAGCTTACAGCATAGGGTTGATGAGCTCAGCAGGGGCCCCCGTTTACAGAGCAGCTTATATATGAACTTGACATCTGTAGGTGACAACACATTTACTGCTAGCTGCTATAAATTGTAAGGCAGTAAAAATTGCTGTGTCAATTAAAGTAAATATTAAGGAAAAATGAGAAGATGCACACTTCATCTATTACAAGTAATGTCAGCACACGCTACACATAGGCGCTGTGTTAATGCTAAGTTAACCTGTAAAAACACTGATATGACATACAATACATAACTCAAACTTCAATGGACATAGGCATGCTTGTATAAAAATAATCTCCTATCTTTTGAAACACTTTCCATTACGTCATGAAACTTTAGGGACAGTAGCCATCACAACACTCTTTTTGGATATACACTGTATTGCCAAAAGTATTGGGACACCTGCCTTTACATGAACTTTAATGGCATCCCAGTCTTAGTCTGTAGGGTTCAATAATGAGTTGGATCAAAAAGGCGTTTTCAGGTAGTTTAACTGGTTCCCGACTGGCTCGCGTACATTTACTGCAGCACAATGGCACCGCTGCGTTAAACCCTGCATATATACGGGGCTCCTTTAAGAGCCACCAGAGGGCGCACGTGCGCCCGCTGCACGGCGGGTGACCCGATGCGCGTGGCCGCCGGTCGCGTGCACGAGCGCCAGCACGGGGATTTGTGTGTGTAAACACACAAATCCCCTGTGCTGTCAGAGGTGAGGAGATGTGTTGTTTGTTCCTACTATGTAGGAACAGCGAAATGTCGCCTCTCCTACTCCTATTCCCATACAGTTAGAACACACCTAGGGAACACACATTTAACCCCTTGATCGCCCCCTAGTGTTAACCCCTTCCATACTAGTATCATTTACACAGTAATCAGTGCATTTTTATAGCACTGATCGCTGTATAAATGTCAGTGGTCCCAAAAATGTGTCAAAAGTGTCTGATCTGTCTGCCGCAATGTCGCAATACCGCTAAAAATCGCAGATCACCGCCATTACTAGTAAAAAAAAATAATAATAATAAAAATGCCATAAATCTTTCTCATAGTTTGTAGATGCTCTAACTTTTGCGCAAATCAAATCAATATACGCTTCTTGTGATTTTTTTTTACCAAAAATATGTAGAAGAATATATATTGGCCTAAACTGATGAAGAAATGTGTTTTTTAAACACATTTTTGGGGATATTTATTATAGCAAAAAGTAAAAAAAGTATTTTTTTTCAAAATTTACGCTTTTTTTTTGTGTATAGCGCAAAAAATAAAAACCACAGAGGTGATCAAATAGCACCAGAAGAAAGCTCTATTTGTGGGGAAAAAAGGATGCAAATTTTGTTTGGGAACAGCATTGCATGACCGCGCAATTACCAGTTAAAGCAACGCAGTGCCAAATTGTAAAAGGTGCTCTGGTCAGGAAGGGAGTAAAACCTTCCGGGGCTGAAGTGGTTAAGCCAGTGGTCTGCAACCTCAGTCATCAAGTACCTACAACGGCACATGTTTTCAGGTTTTCCTTTACTTTGCACAGCTGCTTTAACCACTTCAGCCCCGGAAGGATTTACCCCCTTCCTGACCAGAGCACTTTTTACAATTTGGCACTGCGTTGCTTTAACTGCTAATTGCGCGGTCATGCAATGCTGTACCCAAACGAAATTTGCATCCTTTTCTTCCCACAAATAGAGCTTTATTTTGATGGTATTTGATCACCTCTGCCGCTTTTATTTTTTGCGCTATAAACGGAAAAAGACCGAAAATTTTTGGGAGCCTAGCCGCGTACGGGGCCCCGAAAACCAAGCACCGCCTTCAGGATTTCAAAGGGCATAAATTTTTGATTTTACTCCCCACTACCTATCACAGTTTTGAAGGCCATAAAATGCCAAGATGGAACAAACCCCCCCAAATGACCCCATTTTGGAAAGTAGACACCCCAAGCTATTTGCTGAGAGGCATGTTGAGTCCATGGAATATTTTATATTTGGACACAAGTTGCGGGAAAGTGACAATTTTTTTTTTTTTTTTTGCACAAAGTTGTCACTAAATGATATACTGCTCAAACATGCCATGGGCATATGTGGAATTACACCCCAAAATACATTCTGCTGCTTCTCCTGAGTACGGGGATACCACATGTGTGGGACTTTTTGGGAGCCTAGCCGCGTACGGGGCCCCAAAAACCAAGCACCGCCTTCAGGATTTCTAAGGGCATAAATTTTTGATTTTACTCCTCACTACCTATCACAGTTTTGAAGGCCATAAAATGCCAAGATGGCACAACCCCCCCCCCAAATGACCCCATTTTGGAAAGTAGACACCCCAAGCTATTTGCTGAGAGGCATGTTGAGTCCATGGAATATTTTATATTTAGACACAAGTTGCAGGAAAGTGACAATTTTTTTTTTTTGCACAAAGTTGTCACTAAATGATATATTGCTCACACAGGCTATGGGCTTATGTGGAATTGCACCCCAAAATACATTCTGCTGATTCTCCTGAGTATGGGGATACCACATGTGTGGGACTTTTTGGGAGCCTAGCCGCGTACGGGGCCCCGAAAACCCAGCACCGCCTTCAGGATTTCTAAGGGCGTAAAGTTGTGATTTCACTCCTCACTACCTATCACATTTTTGAAGGCCATAAAATGCCCAGATGGCACAAACCCCCCCCAAATGACCCCATTTTGGAAAGAAGACACCCCAAGCTATTTGCTGAGAGGCATGATGAGTACATGGAATATTTTATATTTTGACACAAGTTGCGGGAAAGTGACAATTTTTTTTTTTTTTTTTTGCACAAAGTTGTCACTAAATGATATATTGCTCAAACATTCCATGGGCATATGTGGAATTACACCCCAAAATACATTCTACTGCTTCTCCTGAGTACGGGGATACCACATGAGTGGCACTTTTTGGGAGCCTAGCTTCATACGGGGCCCCGAAATCCAATCACCGCCTTCAGGATTTCTAAGAGCGTTAATTTTTGATTTCACTCCTTACTACCCATCACAGTTTTGAAGGCCATAAAATGCCAAGATAGCACAAAACCGCCCAAAAATGACCCCATTTTGGAAAGTAGACACCCCAAGCTATTTGCTGAGAGGCATGGTGAGTATTTTGCAGCTCTCATTTGTTTTTGAAAATGAAGAAAGACAAGAAAAAAATATTTTTTTTTTCTTTTTTCAATTTTCAAAAGTTTGTGACAAAAAGTGAGGTCTGCAAAATACTCACTATACCTCTCAGCAAATAGCTTTTGGTGTCTATTTTCCAAAATGGGGTCATTTGGAGGGGTTTTGTGCCATCTGGGCATTACATGGCCTCCGAAACTGTGATAGGCAGTGAAGAGTGAAATCAAAAATTTACGCCCTTAGAAAGCCTGAAGGCGGTGCTTGGTTTTCGGGGTCCCCTATGCGGTTAGGCTCCCAAAAAGTCTCACACATGTGGTATCACCGTACTCAGGAGAGGCAACAGAATGTATTTTGGGGTGTAATTTCACATATTCCCATGGCATGTTTGAGCAATATATCATTTAGTGAACACTTTGTGCAAAAAAAAAAAAAAATAATAGCTTGGGGTGTCTACTTTCCAAAATGGGGTCATTTGGGGGGGTTTTGAACTGTCCTGGCATTTTATGCACAACATTTAGAAGCTTATGTCACACATCACCCACTCTTCTAACCACTGGAAGACAAAGCCCTTTCTGACACTTTTTGTTTACATGAAAAAATTATTTTTTTTTGCAAGAAAATTACTTTGAACCCCCAAACATTATATATTTTTTTAAAGCAAATGCCCTACAGATTAAAATGGTGGGTGTTTCATTTTTTTTTTTCACACAGTATTTGCGCAGCGATTTTTCAAACGCATTTTTTGGGGAAAAAACACACTTTTTAAAATTTTAATGCACTAAAACACACTATATTGCCCAAATGTTTGATGAAATAAAAAAGATGATCTTAGGCCGAGTACATGGATACCAAACATGACATGTTTTAAAATTGCGCACAAACGTGCAGTGGCGACAAACTAAATACATTTTTAAAAGCTTTAAAAGCCTTTACAGGTTACCACTTTAGATTTACAGAAGAGGTCTACTGCTAAAATTACTGCCCTCGATCTGACCTTCGCGGTGATACCTCACATGCATGGTGCAATTGCTGTTTACATTTGACGCCAGACCAACGATTGTGTTCGCCTTTGCGCGAGAGCAGGGGGGGACGGGGGTGCTTTTTTTTTTTTTTTTTTTTTTTAATTAATTTTTTGATTTTTTATCTTATTTTTAAACTGTTCCTTTCATTTTTATTTTTTTAAAATCATTTTTATTGTTATCTCAGGGAATGTAAATATCCCCTATGATAGCAATAGGTAGTGACAGGTACTCTTTTTTGAAAAAATTGGGGTCTATTAGACCCTAGATCTCTCCTCTGCCCTCAAAGCATCTGACCACACCAAGATCGGTGTGATAAAATGCTTTCCCAATGGCGCTGTTTACATCCGGCGAAATCTAAGTCATGAAATGCTCGTAGCTTCCGGATTCTTAGGCCATAGAGATGTTTGGAGCCATTCTGGTCTCTGATCAGCTCTATGGTCAGCTGGCCGAATCACTGGCTGCATTCTCAGGTTCCCTGTTGGGACAGGAGAGCCAGAGAAAAACATGGAAGACGGTGGGGGGGGGTCATTTCCTCCCACTGCTTGTAAAAGCAGTCTAGAGGCTAATTAGCTGCTAGGATTGCTTTTACATGAAAGCCGACCGCTGGCTGAAAAGAATGATACCAAGATGATACCTAAACCTGCAGGCATCATTCTGGTATAACCACTCAAAGTCCAGCAACATACCAGTACGTTGCTGGTCCTTGTTGGGCATATATGGTAAACTTTTTTTCCATGCAGCCTGTGGGCTGAACGAAAAAAAGATATTGATCGGTGGGTATGCCCACCATTAGAATACCTCCCTTCATCCACCCACTTCTAATGATGGGCATACATGCACCATTTATATATGCCGAAGCATGGGGGCATCCTCCCGCAAAAGGCAGGAGCAAATTGCTCCTCCACCCACTGCCCCCACGCTTCGGCATATATGCTGAAGTATGTAACTGTGGTGGTGAAATCACCTCCGACAGCGCTGGAATCACGGCTTTATGTATCGTGGGAGCAAACGCTGTTGCTGTCAAGATAAATAAATCCGCGCTGCAACTGAATGGCGTACCTGCTAAGCAAATGATGGTTAACAAAAAACAAAGTAACATTACAGTATAACAGTAATACTTACCATACCTGCAAAGCAAATACAAAAAAAAACCATAGTAAAAAATAAAACATTTAACGCAACCTGTGCCTACCTAAAATATATATATGCCGAAGCATGGGGGCATCCTCCCGCAAAAGGCAGGAGCAAATCGCTCCTCCACCCACTTCTGCCCCCACGCTTCGGCATATATGCTGAAGTATGTAACTGTGGTGGTGAAATCACCTCCGACAGCGCTGGAGTCACGGCTTTATGTATCGTGGGAGCAAACGCTGTTGCTGTCAAGATAAATAAATCCGCGCTGCAACTGAATGGCGTACCTGCTAAGCAAATGATGGTTAACAAAAAACAAAGTAACATTACAGTATAACAGTAATACTTACCATACCTGCAAAGCAAATACAAAAAAAAACCATAGTAAAAAATAAAACATTTAACGCAACCTGTGCCTACCTAAAATATATATATGCCGAAGCATGGGGGCATCCTCCCACAAAAGGCAGGAGCAAATCGCTCCTCCACCCACTTCTGCCCCCACGCTTCGGCATATATGCTGAAGTATGTAACTGTGGTGGTGAAATCACCACCGACAGCGCTGGAGTCACGGCTTTATGTATCGTGGGAGCAAACGCTGTTGCTGTCAAGATAAATAAATCCGCGCTGCAGCTGAATGGCGTACCTGAAAACAAAAAAATGTTTAAAACACAGTAAACTATAAAAAAATTACATACCTGAAAAGCAAACATGATAAAACATAACAATAAAACAATGCAGAATAGAATACAGTAAAAAAGAGCAGAACAATAGAGAGAAAATAGAGAGAGAGAGAGAACAATAAAACGACAACTATTTTTGGTTTTTTTATTTTATATTTTTTTCGTGTATTTTTTTTTTTTTTTACTTTTTTTTTTTTATAACTGTAACTTTTAAAACTGTAACGGTTCCAGGTTTGGGTCTCTCAAAATGCGATGGCATCTTGGGAGACCCTGTGGAAGTGTGTCCTAGTCTGTGCAGTGCTGTACCCTACGCTAATACTCAACTAGTGTATGGTAGCGTTCAAAACATTCACCAATGCAAAGACCAGGATTGCCAGGACAGGAGGGACAATAATACCGGGTGTCACGCCTAAATCCGCGCTTTCTGCAGACACGACATTTTCTTTGGGGGGCTCGTTGGGTAGGGGTACTCTGGAGGACATAAGGAAAATGCCTCTCATGCAGCCGGCCTACTGCATTTGGATTGGGAAGGTGAGATGGAGCACCGTCTGGAAACAGAAGGGCTCTGACGATCTCTTCCTGGAATTTAAGGAAGGATCCAGTCCGTCCTGAAGCTCTGTATAGCACATGAGCGTTCAGCAAAGCCAATTGAAATAAATAAACAGACACTTTTTTGTACCAGCGTCTGGCCTTATGGGCAATTAGGTACGGCGCCAACAACTGGTCGTTGAGGTCCACCCCTCCCATATTAAGGTTGTATTCGTGGACACAGAGGGGTTTCTCCACAACACCAGTCGCCGTAGTAATTTGGGTCGTCGTGTCTGCATGAAGGGAGGTGAGAACGAAAACATTCTTCTTATCCCTCCACTTCATAGCGAGCAAATTATTATACTTCAAGCAGGCTCTCTCCCCCAGCCTAAGACGGGACTCTACAAGCCGCTGGGGAAAGCCCCGGCGATTAGGTCGCACGGTGCCACATGCTCCAATCTGCTGATCAAACAAGTGACTAAAAAGTGGCACGCTCGTATAATAATTGTCCACGTACAAGTGGTACCCCTTTCCGAATAAGGGTGACACCAAGTCCCACACTATCTTGCCAGCGCTTCCTATGTAGTCAGGGCAGTTTATCGGCTCTACGTGACTATCTTTGCCCTCGTAAACCATAAATCTACATGTATAGCCTGTGGCCCTGTCACAGAGCTTATACATCTTGACCCCGTATCTGGCACGCTTGCTGGGAAGGTACTGTTTGAAGGACAAGCGGCCAGAAAACTTAATCAGGGACTCATCAACGCAGACAACTTGATGGGGGGTAAACAAGTCTGCAAAACGTTGGTTGAAGTGGTTTACGAGGGGACGAATTTTGTAGAGCCGATCGTATGCAGGGTCTCCACGAGGACGACAGAGTTCATTGTCGTTGAAGTGCATGAACCGCAAAATCTGCTCGTATCGTGCCCTGGCCATTGAAGCAGAGAACACGGGCATATGGTGAATTGGGTCAGTGGACCAATATGACCGCAACTCACTCTTTTTGGTTATGCCCATGTTGAGGGAAAGGCCCAGAAAGATCTTAAATTCGGAGACCGTAATTGGTCTCCAATCTCTGGCAAGGGAGGACTGGGGATTAGCGGCGATGTGTTGACCAGCGTACAAATTGCTTTGGTCCACAATAGATCTATAGAGATCTTTGGTGAAAAACAGTGAATAAAAATCCAGTGGCATAAAGTCAACTGTTTCCACCTGAATTCCGGGTTGGCCAGTGAAAGGGGGAAGTACGGGGGCTGCAGAAGTGGTGGGTACCCAATTCGGATTGGCGAATGCAGCAGGAAGGGCACTATGGGCACGACGGGCCTGTCTTTGTCTTATTGGTGGCAGCGGGACACTAGTTGTGCTTGCCACCTCGCCAGCTTGAACTGCACTTATGGGACTCGCCACGTCACCACGTGATACTGCAGTGCTGGATGTACGACCAGGGTGTACTAGGCCGCTGGTGCTTGCCAGTTCACCAGAAGGAGTAGCGGCACTAGTACCTCTCTGCTCCCTACGAGAGCCCTGCGGTTCTTGCACTTCAAGGACAGAAGAAGAAGATCGGGGTCTGGTACGCCTGACCCTAGCAGGGACCACAACTCCGTCGTCAGAGCTATCTGTCATGGAGCCGCTGTCCTCTACAGGTTCGTATTCTGAGCCTGAACTTGACAGATGAGTGACTTCCTCTTCACTATCTGTCATACTCAGAAATGTGTAGGCCTCTTCACTAGTGTACCTTCGATTTGCCATTTTGGGCTCTAAATTTAGGGGTACACTAGTGAGACTCACAGGCAAAAATGCTCCTGACTGTCAGCGACTGATTCAAAGCGCTACCAAAAAACTGTTAGCGATCGCAGGGATCAGGCCTGACTCTGCAAATGCTACAGTTATGTGTGCTTAGTGTTTTGTGACAGTTATCGATCGATACTGCACTTGGGTGGGCTGGGCTGGGCTGGGCCGAGGAGCAAAACGCAGGTGCTAGCAGGTATCTGGGCTGATCCCGCTAACACTGCGTTTTTTTGGGGGACCCTAAACTGCTGGGGAGTATAGATCTGATCGGATCAGATATCGATCCGTTCATGATACTATAGCACTAAGGGAGGTGTATGCTGCGTGCGTGGGTTTTAGCGATACTAGCGCTAACCTGACGCTGCCTGGGGCGACGCAGACCTTATCTGATCCTAAAAACTTAACATCTATCACCGCCGGGCAATTAGGGGGTTAAACCTTTATAGGGTAATAAACGGCAGGTGCCCTAAAACTGTAATAAACTACAATAAACTACAAAAAACAAACCAACTAACCAGCGTCACCTGTAACAATTATATGGTGATCGCTGGTGAAAGGGTTAACTAGGGGGCAATCAAGGGGTTAAAACCTTTAGTAGGTAGTATATGGGGGTCCCTGTCGCTATAAAACACTGACAGCGAACCTATATACTTACCTCCCTAACTAGCGTCACCTGTGTCACTAATACAGCGATCAGAAAAACGATCGCTTAGTGACACTGGCGACGGGGGGTGATCACGGGGTTAAAACTTTATTAGGGGGGTTAGGGGGGTACCCTGGACCTAAAGGGGGGTACCCTAGACCTAAAGGGGGCTAACCTAACTGCCCTAACACTTGTAACTGTCACAAACTGACACCAATGCAATAAATCAGAAAAAAAAAAAACCTGCTATTGGTGTCAGAGTGACAGGGGGTACAGGGGGTGATCAGGGGGTGATCGGGGGGTGACAGGGGGGTGACAAGTGTGCCTGCGTGTTCTACTGTATGTGTAGTGTTGGTGCACTTACTTGGATGTCTTCTCTCCTCAGCGCCGGACGAAAAGACCGGCTCAAGGAGAGATGACATCACTTCCTCTGCTTCTGTTTACATTCACAGAAGCCGAGGAAGCTTGTCATTGGCCAGGAGCGATCGCGAGGGGGGGGCCACGAATGAGTGGCCTCCCCCTCACCTTTGATCGACCCTGACCTCGATCCGACCGCCGCAGGCACCGGGGGGGGTCCGATCGGACCCCCCACCCGCGGGCAGGCAGGGACGTACAGGTAAGCCCTTTTGCCTGCCCGTGCCGCTCTGTCGACGTACATCGTCGTGCGGCGGTCGGCAAGTGGTTAAATCAATATCAATGACTTGGTATTGATAAGAGCTATTCTATCTAAGGGAAGTTCCCAAAACATGGCCCGTTGGGGGTACTTGAGGACTGAAGTTGAGAACCACTGGTTTAAGTAACAGAATGTGTGCTTTTATCCAGCAGTACTAGGCCTGTTTTGATAGATGGAAGTAGCAGCCACAACAGACCTAAATACAAAATGGGAAGCCACAGTAAGGTTTCTTTCTTAAAAGTAAAGCAAGATCTCTCAGGTCTAGGCGAGTAAATATTAGCTATGGCCACTAATGCCGCGTACACACGGTCGGACTTTTCGGCTACAAAAGTCCGACAGCCTGTCCGACAGACTTTCGACAGACTTTCGACAGACTTTCGACCAGTGACCAGTGCCCACCAATGCAGCGAGAACAAGTGCCCATCAATGCAGCCACACCTGTGCCCTTCATTGCAGCATGTCAGTGCCCACCAAAGCAGCCTCACCTGTGCCCATCATTGCAACCTCAACTGTGCACATCATTGCAGCGTGACCAGTGCCCACCAATATAGCCTCACCTGTGTCCATCATTGCAGCGTGACCAGTGCCCATCATTGCAACCTCACTTGTGCCCATCATTGCAGCGTGACCAGTGCCCACCAATGCAGCCTCACCTGTGCCCATCATTGCAGCGTGACCTGTGCAAAGGAAGAGAGAGGGCGGCCGGATCATCAGAGCAGGGATTGCCCACTGTAAATGCTTTCAATTGAATTGCTGTCCGCTCACGGTCACACACAGTCCGGCCTCCTGACCCGGCGCGTGTGACAGACAGAACGCCAGTCCAATGTCAGGACGTGTTCTGTCGGTCACCGACGGTGGGTCAAGAGGCCGAACTGTGTGTGACCGCAAACAGATGGCAATTCAAATGAAAGCTTTAACAGCGGGCAATCCCCACTCTGTGATGACCCGGCCAGCTCGCCCCTTCCTCCCCACTCTCTTCCCCTGGGCGATCGTTGGGAGAACAGCTCCCATTCAACCCCGCCTGCCAGCTGTGCTCCCCCCTGCCCTCCGCTCCAAGGCAGCCCACACTCACCAGAAATAATTTCCCACTCGCAAAATGCGAGTAGGCGAGTGAAAAATTTGAGGGCTGGTATATAAAATGCATTAATTATCTAGCAAAAAGTGTTTTACAGTGCTAAACCTTTCATCCAAATCCTAAATTGCTGCATTTGTAAATTCCAAAAGCCAATATAAAGAGATAGTAATAGTAAAAAAAAATTGTGCTGTGCTCAGTTCTCTCAATTTCTCTCTTTTATCATGGCCAGTCGTACTCCAGAGACAAAAGGAAGACTTATGCATTGCTATAATCTTTTTCTGTTTGTAGTTCCTCCTGAAGCAAGCCATAATTTGAGTGCTCGAATAATTCTGCCAACTCCTCATAATTCGTTTTCTGGCTGAAGATGACACGGCTTCAGAATGCAGTCAGTTACCTCCTCTGCATGCTGTTTGTCTGCCACTCTAGCCAAGGAAATTCAGATGTTCCTTGCTGCTGTACACAACCCTACCACAGTTGAAGAGTCGGTTTTCTCCTACTACCTTCAGGTCCAGCATGGCTGAATCTGTCTTTAGGTCTCTATACCATTTTGGGCTTTTTCCTGGTCCATACATAATTTTTATTTTTGCTGTGGGGATAGATATAAGGTGGTTTCGGGTGCACTCTGTTTTTTATTTTTATCAAACAATGCAGCAATATGTAGGGCATCTACTGGAACAGATTGTAGGCAAAATGTAAAAAAAAGCACCTTCGTGTTGGACAGCAAAAGCAGCAACAGCAGCACAAAGACTGTTGCCCTCATATCAAAAACAAACTTGAATTAAAGAAAAAAAAAAAGAAAAACACAAAAAAGAATTAAAGGGGGCAACTTCCCAAGAGCTAGCAATAGTCTAATCTAATAAGGGTTTTTGGATTTGGTGAAGAACTGTGATCACAGAAGGGGGCACAAAAAATGTGGCCACCACTTCAATTTACTGAAGTAAAGAAGCACTTGCTAACCAATCCTAATCTCCCTTTATGCAATCAGTGAGGTCTCCTTTCAGCAGTTCATACACACTGACACTATGGGGGAGATTCACTAAAACTGGAGCACTCAGAATCTGGTGCAGCTGTGCATGGTAGCCAATCAGCTTCTAACTTCAACTTGTTCAATTAGGCTATGACAAAAATCCTGGAAGCTGATTGGTTTCTATGCAGGGCTGCACCAGATTTTGCATGCTCCGGTTTAATAAAATCTCCCCCTATGGATGCTCTCAATCCACCCTTTGTAGTATGGGGCTTGGATATCTAGTCCCCTGCCCCTAATATTGGGTGTTGTAAGTATTCTGCCCAGGGTGTACAGGGCATTATGGGTAGGAGCCATTTCGCATGAACTGTCGTGATCGGCTCTTGAAAGCTGTGTAGTAATGATCAGATTATCATGCAATGGCTTCAAAAGCGGTATTTTGTGTCCAATTTTCTGATCATGTGTACTAGTCATAAAGCTCCATCACCCTCATCTTTTCAGTTCTTTTTTTTATATGACTTGCTTGCCATTTTGTAAAGAATAATAAGTATGCCATAAAGCAGTTGTTGAAGTTTTATTATTGGTAAAAATCAGTCTAAACTTCCCCCACCTTCTTCAAAACATCCGAGACTTGACAATCTATCAGGGTGCAAGTTAAACTAACAACGCTGCATTTGATGGCCAAATCTCAATTTGCCATATGATACTAACAAAAGCGTTGCAGGGGCAGACTGGTTGTTTTTAAATAGCTGCCTAATAAAAAATAAAAATAAAATAAAAACAATCAATAGTGTCATATTTTTTATTTTATTTTTTAACTGAAAATAACCTTTTCTTTTTCTGCGACCCTAATCCCGCGTACACACGATCGGAAATGCCTCCAGCAAAACTCCGATGAGAGCTTTTTGTCGGAAAATGGGACCGTGTGTATGCTCCATCGGTCTTTTGCTGGCGGAATTCCAGCCAGCAAAAGATTGAGCGCATGTTCTCTATTTTTCCGTCGGGAAAAGTTCCTATCCAAAAATGCAATCGTCTGTATGGAATTCGGACAAGTAAAAAATGATGCATGCTCGGAAACAATAAGAGGCATGCTCGGAAGCATTGAACTTCATTTTCTCGGCTCGTCATAGTGTTGTACATCACAGCGTTCTTGACGGTCGAAAGTTCCGAGAACTTTTGTGTGACCGTGTGTATGCAAGGCAAGCTTGAGCGGAATTCCGTCGGAAAAACCATCCAAGTTTTTTTGATGGAAATTCTGATCGTGTGTACACGGCATAACACCTAATTTAGGTCAATCCCAATGGAGTCTTCAACTCAAAGGCCATCACAAAAAGAAACATTCTATTCCCATCCTATGCTTGTAACCCTAAAGCCCTACATGCTGTGTTACATAGGGGTGCAACTTTTGCAGTCCCTTATGTGGACACTGCAGAAGCATCTTCCAGAAAATCCATAGCTGCTGCTGCATCTTCACAGGAGAAAAGAAAATAGATGTTTATAAACCATCTGTATGTCTGGCTGAAAGACAAAAAGATTTTTGTCTTTAGAGGGTTTGGTTTCATCACTGCTATCCTCAGGTTCCCCGTCTTCAATTACCACATCAGATGCCACCGGTTCAGAATCTGAATATTTTGGTTTTGGTGATCCACCTAGACCACAAGTTATGGCAAGACCTGAAGGGGTAGCAACTGGAGGGAGGAATTAAAAACTTTAAGGCTGTGTTCACACTGATGTGAATTGGATGCGGATTTCCCCACATCAATGGAGCCGATTCACACAGCTCTAGGCGGCCGCAGTCCACATTGGAAAAGGATCCTGTGCCACATTGGAAAAGGATCCTGTGCGTCTTTGGCTCTGTTTCAGGTGCGAATTCAGGCAAAAATTCAGACCTGAGTCGAACCCAAATCGGTGAACAGGGACGCACCGGACCCCCTGCTGTGACCCTCGGCCACATGAGTGTTATCCCAGCCTAAAACAAGTCTCTCACCTCTACCTGAGTATACAGCATAATTTGAGAAACTAGAATAAGGACAGATCTAGTGTTTTCCCCATGAAGTGCAACTTAGTAGAGGGGGGTGTTAAATGCTGAGTACAGGAAGCCTATCTTCTAACACTGCGATCTTGAAAGAGCCCCAGCAGTTCACCTCACGGTAAATGCTCTCAGCCCTGATAATACCACCAACAGATGAGATTCCTAGGTGCTGCTAAAAGCTTCTACAACTCAACTCCTGAGGCCTGGAAAAAATAAAAACATAAAGAGCTAGGAATAATCTTCTCTATTCTACACTAAAGGGAACGGGAAGAACAATGGGGATGTAGGGGTGTGCTTCTTATCCATTTTAGGTAGGAGGAGCAGTCACTCAGTTTCCTGTAGAAGGTAGGGGCAGGGGAAATGTCCCAGAACTGTCTTCGCATCAATTTAAATTGACCTGGGAATTTTTTTAGCCACTTACAGAAAAAAAATAGTTTGGCCAAATTTTCTAATCAATGATGCATAATTTTTGTACAGTGCTACCAAAAGAAACAGGAGAGAACCATAGATGCCAACAATGCTGACCTTTTTAAACATGCCAGGCTACCATACATTAGTTTGGCCTTAAAATTTTGAATTACTGACCTAGAACAAGTATCAAGTATGTAAACCAAGTACTCTGTCTTTCCTGTTATGCATGTACCCAAAAAGTACTGAAACAGGGAGTCAACACAACGGCCAGATAACTACCAACTTCAGAAGGTGGTCAGCAACGAAAGTCCACATTTAAAAACTTCGTACTGATTTACTTTACAGGTTCAGGATGGGTTTTTACTTCGATTTAATGGTATGACATTTTACTCTTTCAAGTAAAGCTCCACTTTTTATTGGGTTAGGTTCTTCCATTAAAAGAAATACAGAAACTATATTTGGAGTACAATGGTTAACACCACTTGGTATTTAAGTGGGAACAATAGTGCAGAAAACGGTGCATACATTAATCAATCAAACTAGAATAAAACTGACTGGGTGACAATTTAAGACATTTGACATTTTAGAAAATGCAGTATTTAACTCCACATACAGTATATGCTACTATCATGCTTAGCAGACATAAGTATGAATTATATTCTCACTGCACATGAGGTGGCTATAAAAATGCCTCTGGCAGAAAAAGCAGCTTAATTAAAAAAAAAAAAAAAAAACACTATAGTGTCCCCTCTTCTAATTTTGCGCAATAATCAATGTACACTTGAAAACGTTGAATGCTTCTAAACGCTGTGTTTATGCATTTAGGTGCATCAAGAATTTATCGTTCCCAAAAGCTCCTCTCAAAAACGCACTTGTGATGGGGTTTTTCTTTTTCAGTCTGAAAACACATTTTTGCAAATATGACCGTAAACACCCAAAAATGCATGGACAAAATAGGCTAACAGACTTGATTATACAGAAAAAATAGACATAAAAGCCTGTATAAGCAGCAGTGTGCATGAGATCTAATATAGCTAAAGTGGTCTCCTGAATGTGGTGCCTGGCCATACACAGATGTCCCAAGAACCCTGAACCCCATGCATTCCAATATGGAAATCTTATCCTTTGAAGAGACTGTTGATGTTTGGTCCAGGTCCTCCTTGTATACTTTGGGGAAGCTGGTTTCTTTGCAGAGCTGCCCCAGATTTTGTACTCTCCAGTATTAGTAAATCAAGCTCTGTGACTCCTTATAGGCTCACTAAAGTAAAGTAGGGGCATAAGCCAGCCATACATGGATCGAAATTTGGCCGGTTCAGCAGAGACCAACTGAATTTCAATCCATGTATGGACTAGTTGGTTGTACACAAGTTGATCCATCAATCAATTTGTGTACAACCAGCTTGTCGGTTTTTCCCGATCAGTGCTGCTGGCAGAATGCAATAGCACTGCAGGAAGGATTCCCCCATTAGAACCAAGCGTGTTGATGGGGGGAATCTGCATTTTTTTCATTCATTCCTGTGGTTGAACGGAAAAAGATGTATAATGTATGACTAGACTTAGAAGGCATCATCAAGACCAGCCCTTAAGCCTGGGTTCACACTAGAACACGCTGCGGCTCACAGCAGGAGCCCGGTGCATCTCCATTCACCATTTCAGGTTCGATTTCAGCCCAAATTTTGGGCTAAATTCGGACCTAAAGACGCACAGGGCTCCTGTGCAATTCGCACCAGAGCCGCTGCGGAGATGTATGAACCAGCTCCATAGAGAGCCAATCACAATCTCCTGCTATGCGTATTGCATGCGGAGAAAATCGCATCCAATTCGAATAAGTGTGAACCCAGCCTCAATGTCTTGTCAAAACGCTATAAGAAATAGATAGCAGCCAAGGTCATACAATCCTGTAAAAACCCAGTGGGTTTAAAGGCCTGTCATGCAAAAATATGGCAATAAACGTTCCCCCTTAAAAGAAGTATAGCCAAAGCTATTTTGGCTATACTTCTATGGATCACGGGTGTGCAGTTAATTTCTGCACTCCTGTGACCCGTTTTCAGCTGACAGCGGGCTAAAGCCCGCTGTTGTCTGCTGTCACTCGGCTGGTCCAGGCTTTACGTTACAGTCAAGAATCACCCAGGTGCCTGGACCAGCAGCTGGCTCAGCCTCTGGATTTATACCTTCAATTCTCTCACTCCCCATGGTTTGAATGAAGAGATCGAGATCAGTACAATAATTTAGATGGATACTCATTCTCGATAGACGCTGTTTTATTCCACACCATATCTCATGCAGTCACTTCATGCATTTATCTGTGCGCCTTCCCCCCCGTTTTTATAATGCTACTATTATCATTATACTGTAGGTACCATATAGTCCTATTTAATATATGAGGTGGGACTATACACTTTTGACATGCGTGTATATAAATGTATACGTCTATGCCTTTTATTGTCAAGTGCGGTTATTGAATTGTGGGGTAAGCCATCTTTTAGCCTGCTTAGTTACCCTGTGTCCCCATTTAATTTTTAATCATAGTCCTACTGGCAGGTTTTCTGTCTTCTCAACCTATCCCTCCCTTCCCTGTCAGATTCTAAGTTTATCTGTATTCCCTCTATCATACTCCTTATTCATACTTTGGATTTGTATTCATATTTTTATTTTAATATATTTCTTGATGCACTGTAATGTGATATGCCATAACTAGTTCTATGGGTGCTTATCACTACCATATGTGTTATTTTTGTGTATCTTCATTACTTTTTGTCATTTGTTTATTTGTGAAAATGCTATTGCTGCAGGCAGGAATTGTGCTCACTCGAGCCATCAGAACAGCGTCGGATCTCTATTCCTATAGAGCACTACTTGTGAGCCTAGTCTCCTGCACCTTCTCCTCCCAAATATGTAGCTCCGCCCCCTGTCACTACATATACAGGTGGTGTGGCTGCGGCCAATTAGTATTGAAAAGGAGTCGTAATCGGCTCTGAAACGCGTTAGCCACACCTAGCATTCCCGCCCCCTAGCACTGACATCACACCCAGCCAGGATTCAGCCATCTGTGCCTGCTACCTCATGGAGTTCTGGATGTCAGCATCCACACCGGCTGGATGCTCCCTGCCCCACTCACCACCTGGTGTGGATGCACCTGGCTCCACACGCTCCTTCAGTACCACAGCTCCACCGACCCTTGGCAGGTCCGACATGCGCTTCATTGTTCATCCTCCTTGTAAGTTGCCATTTATCTAAATAAATAGACTTGGTTTAATGCATACTGCACTTAGAGTGGCGTGCCTTTGTTTCTATTTTTATGGTGCATAGAGATTCCGTCATCTCCTGAGAGCTGCCTTCTATCCATGACCGCCAGTCCTGCTGTATCCAGTCTGTGGTTTCCTCGGCATTTCACCACTCAGGCTGTCACTTTGGATCCCGTGTCTCATCCACCCATGCACCATCTACTTTTCATTTTATTTGACTGTGGCTCAGCCTGCAGCTGAGAGACTGAGTCAGCCCCTTCTGCCCCCTCCACAGCCTGGCGCTCCAGTTAGTGCGGCAGGAGCGGAGCAGAGAGCCAGTGACTGACAGTCACCACTCTCTGCTCAGAGCAGAGGGGGAGAACCGAGTGATCAGCGGTCTTTGATCATTCAGTTCTTGGGATAGAGCCGGCGGGGGACAGCTGCAGCTGGAATCAGTGCTGCAGCCACCTAGGAGAGCATGATATATATTTTTTTTTTGGTATTCCCAAATTTCTCTCTTAATATGAACTGACAAAATTCTTGCAATGCAACAATTATATATTCTTAAAGCGTAATTCCACTTTTGTTGAGAAAAAAAAAACAACAACATTCCCCTCTGGGTGATCTATGTGCATTTAACAAACAAGCATTTTAACAAACTTTGTTGCAGATTCCTACCTTTTGTTATTCTGAAGTAATCCATGTGTTTGTCTGTGCCTTTGTACTGAGTGGGTCTAATTGGAGTAGTTTCATAATTAACTGTCAGGTGTGCACCTGCATGGCACTCATGAGTAAATCTGCTGGGCCTACATCCCTTTAGACATGCTCCTATTGAAAGGATCTCTCCAAAAATGGCATTTTTGTTGCAGGGGATGCCTAAAATCTGACTTGTAATTTTGGCTCACCAATTTTCCTAGAAGTCTGCCTATCACACAAGCAGGAAATTATGTTTCTGGGGAGTGGTCAGCACACACGCACCGTGTACAGAACAACTCCATGTAGCCATATTGCATTGCATTCTCAGAAAATTAGAGCGGCTGCAGATTGAAAAGGAAAGGTAATTTTTAATAACATTCAGTTACGATATGATTAGTGTCACAATTATATGTGCTATGCTATTTTTTTCCCCACAAAAGTGGAGTTACCCTTTAAGAATTTTCCTTGAGTAGCATAGTATAAATTATTTTGTATCCAGTTACTTTATTACAATAAGTATTTTACTTTATCAATATGCCTATCCACATATGCCAGAGTTTGAATTTTTATTCTTGCACGTGGTCACCACTCCTCAGCATGCCAGAAAAGGGTCTAAATCATAAAAAAAAGGCTTACGGCTGTGCTGTAAGTTAGCATGGGTTGATGGAAAGGGTGGGTACAGATTTAAGTATGTTAGGTCCTGCCTGGGATGTCGACAGACACAAATTAGAGGAGGCTGTTCACGCATCTGCAGCTAGATACCCCGAACTCCCCAGCCAAAGTCATTGTCTCTATAGACATCGAAAAAACTTTTGATTCTGTGGATTGGCAATATATATGCATACAGTGTTAGAAAATATGGGTTTCAGTCTTGTTTTACGCCGTTGGATCACATTGCTGTAAAGTGACTATCAGACGGCAATCCGGCTGGGATTCTCAGTCTCAGATTTCTTTCCTATAGGTAGGGGCACTAGGCAAGGTTGCCCTCTCTCCCCATTTCTTTTTGCTCTAATGATGGAGCCCATGGCAAGAGCATTTAGGCAATCCACAGTTAGGAGCAATTAGGATGGGAAATATTCATGAATGTCTTGCACTATACGCTGATGACTTGCTCCTGTTGCTCAGGGGCCATCTCTCCAAGCGGCCCTATTAATACTCAACACATTTGCCTCCTATTCGGGCCTGCGGGTTAATAGGGGCAAGTCATCCATACTACCGGATGGTAGTCTTCCACTGCGGTTGGTTTACTCCGTCACTTATTTGGGTGTTAAAATTACTGCCAACATTGAAGATTACATGTCCCTAAACCTTCTCCCGTTGGCAACGCAGCTCAATCAAAAAACCCAGGTATGGAAGTGGTTGCCCTTATCCTTAATGGGGCGTATCAGCCTCTTCAAGATGAAGATTTTGCAGTAATTCTATACTTTTTACATCATTATCCTCTGTGGATTCCTAGAGCACATTTTCAAAAACCGAACAGCATCATTGGGTCCTTTCTGTGGTCCCCTCAGTCACCTCGTATAGGCATCAAGGTACTACAGGAACCCTGGGGACAGGTGGGTGGGCACTCCCAGAGTGGCAGAAGTACTACCTGGTGGGTTAGATGGTTTTTGCTAGGCGTTAACAGGTGATGGGGACACTGCCACAGTCCTGTAAGCTGCGCAGTTGGGGTCCTATGAGAGTCTAAAACTGGCCTTGTATAGGGGCCCAAAATCTACCCCTGACTGAGTCAATGAAAGCAACTATTAGGGCATGGGAGGTTACCACAGCCCTGGTGGCTGCTAGCTTTGTGGGAGTTACACCCTCGGCCCCAATGTGGATGAATCCAAATCTCCCTCACTTTTGCTCCCTACCGGATCCCACGATTTTGGCCAGTAGAAGTGTTAATTGACATCACCAGGGAGGGCGACCTCATACCTTTTGACCAATTAAAGGCAAGACATAACTTGGCCAACTCCCACTTCTTTCGCTATCTGCAGCTGTGAAACGCATTTCAGGGGCAGTTCTGAAGCCAAAGGGTCGAGTATCTCCCTTCAGCTCTTAAGCATATTTTGTCTAATGAGGATTTAGTTAAGCCATTAACAACATACAAATCTTTATTTTATAACACACCTCCTGGGGTATCCAGATGCTGAGAAAAGTGGGAGAGCAAAATCAGATATCCAGGGGGAAAATTGGGATGATACGTGGGATCACCCCTTCAGGCACTTGGTATCTGCCAGGGATCGTCTGATTTAAGTTTAAATTCCTACATCAAATTTACTATACACCAGCCAGGTTGTCACGCATCTACCCTTCCTCTAGTGGTGAGTGTTGGAGATGTTCATTCTCCCCAGCCAATGCAGAACATATCTTTTGGAGCTGTTCGCAGATTCAGAGTTTCTGGTCTGGGATCACCTCCTGTATCTCTGAGGTCCTCAGTGTTCCGGTCTCTACGACGCCAAGGGTTTGTCTTCTTGGTTTTGTAGAGGAGGCGGTTCCCTCTCTGGAACATTGCTAAATATAGGGATATTTTATGGTAGGAAGGCTATCCTGCAACAATGGAAAAAGCCAGGTGCTCCTACACTGTCATATTGGAAGGGAGTGGTAACCTCTGTGATCCATCTTTATAGAGCAACAAGCGGTTGCCAGAAAAAAATTCCATAAAGTATGGCAGGCATGGCTTGACTCTACCTCTACAGTGGGTTAAATACATGTATGGATAAGTGATATAGTCCCTACAGTTGGATGACATGGAGTGGATAATCATGGGATACCACGGTGATTGACTGAATAGGTACTTATCTATCCCCTCAGCTAGTGTTAAATATCCCGCCTGTTGAATAACATGTTACCACCTTGTTGAAGTTAATGGAAATTATTACTTTGGATTTCCTGGAATTGGCTGTTGGGGGGGGAAAGCTAACTGTGGGTAGTTGAACTATTAGTTCACAGTTACTGGCCCTGCGTGGCCAATGGACGGAGTGGGCATGTTGCCTGCTCCACTTCTTGTGTTCTATGTTTGTACTGTATAAAAACTTAAAAAAAAAGGTCCTAGACTGTATAGTAAAACTACTAATCAATTGGAAGGTAAGTGGGTAGAAGAATTAACCGGCTGTATTTAGTGCAATTGCAGCTCCTCCCAAAACCACACTATTCTAATTTTAATTACACCACAGTGCAGGCAGCTGAATTTAAAAAACAAGATTTTCTACTTAATGCGGAGTTCGCCCCTCCCTCCAAAAATTAAAAGCCAGCAACTACATACTATAGCTGACTTTTAATATTAGGACACTTACCTGTGAAGCATTACGGCTTCCAGGCCAGGTCCCTACTGAACATGCACGAAGCACGCTGCGCTCTGTTACTGGCCCGGCAGCAGGGGAAGGAGGAGGGAGCCGGACTTCTGATGTACCTGGCGAGGTCTGGTGGAAGTAGGGATGGGGGGTGCAGGGGGAGAGGAGAGAGAGAGATGAGCGGAAGTTTGGGAGGTACTCCGCTTTAGGTAGGAAGGCGATATATAAATATATATACACACACACACACACAGTCAGGTCCATAAATATTGGGACATCGACACAATTCTAATCTTTTTGCCTCTATACATCACCACAATGGATTTGAAATGAAACAAAGATGTGCTTTAACTGCAGGCTTTCAGCTTTAAATTTGAGGGTATTTACATCCAAATAAGGTGAACGGTGTAGGAAATACAACAGTTTGTATATGTGCCTCCCACTTTTTAAGGGACCAAAAGTAATGGGACAGATTAACAATCATCCATCAAGCTTTCACTTTTTAATACTTGGTTGCAAATCCTTTGCAGTCAATTACAGCCTGAAGTATGGAATGCATAGACATCCCCAGATGCTTGTTCTTGGGGCATTTTCCCTTCAGCAAGTGAAATGCATGCTTAATCGGATTCAGGTCAGGTGATTGACTTGGCCGTTGCATAACATTCCACTTCTTTCCCTTAAAAAAACTCTTTGGTTGCTTTCACAGTATGCTTCGGGTCATGGTCCATCTGCACTGTGAAGCACCGTCCAAATGAGTTCTGAAGCATTTTGCTGAATATGAGCAGAAAAACTTCAGAATTCATCTTGCTGCTTTTGTCAGCAGTCATATCATCAATAAATACAAGAGCACCAGTTTCATTGGCAGCCATACATGCCCACGCCATGCTTCACCGATGAAGTGGTATGCTTTGGATCACAAGCAGTTCCTTTCATTCTCCATACTCTTCTCTTTTCATCACTCTGGTACTAGTTGATCTTGGTCTCATCTGTCCATAGGATGTTGTTCCAGAACTGAGAAGGCTTTTTTAGACGTTGCTTGGCAAACTCTAATCTGGCCTTCCTGTTTTTGAGGCTCACCAATGGTTTACATCTTGTGGTGAACCCTCTGTATTCACTCTTGATTGTTGACTGACACACATACACCTACCTCCTGGAGAGTGTTCTTGATCTGGCCAACTGTTGTGAAGGGTGTTTTCTTCACCAGGGAAAGAATTCTTCGGTCATCCACCACAGTTGTTTTCCGTGGTCTTCCGGGTCTTTTGGTGTTGCTGAGCTCACCGGTGCGTTCCTTCTTTTTAAGGATGTTCCAAACAGTTGATTTGGCCACACCGAATGTTTTTGCCATCTCTCTGATGGGTTTGTTTTGTTTTTTAAGCCTAATGATGGCTTGCTTCACTGATAGTGACAGCTCTTTGGATCTCATTTTGAGAGTTGACAGGAACAGATTCCAAATGCAAATAGCACACTTGAAATTAAATCTGGACCTTTTATCTGCTCCTTGTAAATGGGATAATGAGGGAATAACACACACCTGGCCATGGAACAGCTGAGCAGCCAATTGTCCCATTACTTTTGGGACCTTAAAAAGTGGGAGGCACATATACAAACTGTTGTAATTCCTACACCGTTCACCTGATTTGGATGTAAATACCCTCAAATTAAAGCTGAAAGTCTGCAGGTAAAGCACATCTTGTTTGTTTCATTTCAAATCCATTGTGGTGGTGTATAGAGCCAATAAGATTAGAATTGTGTCGATGTCCCAATCTTTATGGGCCTGACTGTACACACACACACACACACACACACACACACACACCTCAATCAAACCCCAAACTGTTCAGGTTTAATCTCATAACAAGGAAAGCTTTATTTAAAATGACAAAAAATATACCTTATGAAGCAAATAGTAGAGGCTTATTGTTAATGTAAAATGCTAGTGGTTACAAACTATAAAAACAACATTTACAATGTAGGAAAAAAAATTCAATATTAAAAACAAATCTGGAATTGTTCAGAAGAATAAATGCAAGATACTAAAAATGCTACATATTTATATAAAAACTTATCACAAATTATACCTAAAAAGAAAAAAAGGCACCTACTGTATATTTACTGTAGAACTGAATAAAGTTGTGCGTGTAGGTTGTTGTGCTATTACTGAAAAAGTAAAACTGAGGATAGAAGTAGGAATGGGTGGTTTCATTATACACACACACACACAAACATAATGAGTTTAATATGTACAAACTCATACTAATAAATACTTAAAAAAGGAAAATAAAATATTTTGAGGTTGTCTTAGTATATGTCACTTTCAAAGAATTCATCAATAAGGAAAAGAGGCACGTGTGAAAAAAAAAAAAAAAAAAAAAAAAAAGAAAAGTCAGTCATTTTATTCAAGCTCATTAAAAATGTAGTTCAGTCAATAGTGGTTATATTGCAATATCAGTATAATCCCATGGGCAAATTAATTGCAGTAGGACTGAAAATAGAAAATACTGTTTCAAATAATATACGGCACTTTGTAATTTTAGTGTAATATAACAGTACAGTGCACTGTGTTTATTTAAAAGCAATATGGACCCTTCATCTGAGTGGTTCTCACAGCAAATAGTGTTCATTACTATACTCTAACTAAAAGAAAATATATCAGAAAATGTCAAAATTTATTCAGAGCCAAATGCTATTGTAATAAAAAAAAAAAAATCTTCATATGCAATATAAAAAAAAAATAAAATAAAAAAAATAGAAAATCTGTTCCTATGCTATTTAGGACTGGTTGTCCCCTCCTGAGGTATTGTGATTACAGAGGCACAAATAGCTATTTCTTCATACTGTGGTGGTGGCTCATTGGGACTGTGCTGTGGCTCGCTTACTCTCACACCCCTTGTTCCAGTGGCTTCTTCATAAGAAGGTGGTGCATCGCAATTTGAAGAAAATCCAGCTGACAGCGTATCTGACCGCACATCATAATCAGTCAATCCGCTGGGGTTCCCAGCTCTTTCAAAAGTATCCTCTATTGCACACAACACATTAGAATGCTGCTGAGCGTGACTGGAAACTCCTTCATTATCTAAAGTCTCTGCTGTATTTTCCCTCGCACCTCTGTTGGCATATGCAGTTCTCCGGCATGCTTTGTTTCTGAATACACACTTCCACAATAGCAAGAGAACCAGAGCAACAACAAAGAAGACTGTGATTAAAGGGAAGGCCAGGTAAAATGGATACCAATTGCTGTCCGAGCTCGAGTCCCCGTGTCCCCTGGTGTACTCTTTCCAAAACTCTTTCTGAGGAAAAAACAAAAAAAAAAAAAAAAGGTAAGTGTTGGAATTTGCAATCTTCCATCTTATCAAGCGAAAAATACATTTTCAGAAAAGGAACTACCTCTGTTCATAAAAAGAAAAAAAGTTTTTTAATGCAGTCCTATTATTTGAACAGTATTTGCAGACATGTAGGGGAGAATATTAATAATAAGAATTTGAATGATAAAAGATTTTAATTGAACTATAAATGTTATTCTTAAAGTCTTGGATTAAACAGTTAAATCATTCATACTGCAGGCAGATGATTGGAATTATA
Source organism: Lithobates clamitans (assembly GCA_037952925.1). Lineage (NCBI taxonomy): Eukaryota > Metazoa > Chordata > Amphibia > Anura > Ranidae > Lithobates > Lithobates clamitans. The sequence goes on from JBBGZY010000002.1 coordinate 3,144,053, forward strand.
CAGCTTATTATTGATATCCTCAGACTAATCAGTCCCAAAAGAATCTCGATTACGCTTCTAAAACCAGCACAAAAATTTGGGCTGTCTTAGTAGGATAGAGAAATCTTGGGGTTATGGCTCTGTCAGATAAAAGCACCTCAAAAGAGCAAAGGTGATGTAAAACAACTCCAGAAATGAGACCAAATCTACCCTTTTAGTGAGACCCACATGCACTGCAAGGGTTAAAAAAAAAAAAAGTGGGATTCCAGGCTCAACCCAACTACTCCTCAAACTGTCCGCTACCCCCACCTAACCAACCTGTGTAGGATAGATCTGTATACGTACCTATTTTTAGGCCACTCTGATCCAGTCACAAGATCTGGCTCCACTGTGTCAGCCAGCATGGCGTCAAGGTTGGGGGGTGAGCAGCAACAACAGATGGGCCATTGATGCCTATGGGCGAGGTCACCGCTCTAGGCTTTACTATTCGTTGTTGGAGCACCATCTCCATTCCCCAGTAGTGTCACTGGCAGACACAGGATGATCACATGACCGGAGCAGGCTGAAAATAGGTAAGTACACAGGTCTTTCTTACCCAGGTTGGTAAACATAGGTGTTAGACGAGGCTACGTGGCACAGAGAGTAGTTAGGATTAAGCGTGGAATTCCACTTCAAATGTTCATTTAGCCTAGGGGTGCAGGGATAAGGCTGGCCATAGAGACTGTTCAAATACTGCTGAACCAGCCAAGATTTGAACCATGTATGGGCAGGCTGAATATACTCAAGTTGATCGATCAACTTGGATACTAACAGCCTGCAGGATTTTACATGCGATTATCATTAGCGGCCGGTATAGCCATTAACAATAATCAAGGTGTTGTCCCGGCAGGAATAAAATACCTCTGCAGGAGGGATTCCCCTGTCAACACTAATTGTTTCTTTCCTGCAACCTGTAGTTTATTATTCACCCCATCTCTTGGTTTGGGAGGCTCTTTTTTTCTCTGTTTGAAGCTCTGGGCTGTAGGATGTCCCTCAGCCTCAACACATACAGCGCAGGGCTATTAATCCTGCAAGAAAGGGGAGCTTGCAACCATGGTGGAGAGCAGCTTAGAGAGGTGGCAGTGTTGGAAGGAGGGGACCTGCCAGAGCCAGGAATAAGGTATGCCTAGACTAAATGAGCATTAAACCCCTGCAGTGCAGGGGGACACTACTGCATGGGTAGATTTAGTTGAATTCCTGGAGTTCAGCTTTAGGCCATATGCTGAAGGGGTTTAACATTTCGGGAGATACAATATATAGATCTGTCCAAGGCAAACAGGTACATGGTGATCACTGGCTGAACAGCTTAAAGTGCGAGTCAGGGCAAAATAAAAATTCTGAATAAGCACTATGTGTACATTTCCCCATGTTTTGTCCCATTAAAATGATAGCAGTACAAGGGAAAAAAAAAAGTGTAAAAAAAAGTTGCCTGCTCTAGGCAATGATTTTGCGAGCAGCCTGGTCCCTCCCCTTCTCGGTTCCCAGCTTGCTGCAGGGGCACTCAAGCAGGTGCGCTCCTGAGCCGCGGCTGTGTGTGTCTTCACATATGGAGCCGTGGCTCAGCCCCGTCTCCTCCATCTCCTGATTTGCTCCCGATTTGCTCGCTAGCTGTAATGGACAGCAGCATTGAATGCATGAAGGTAAAAAAAACTTGTGCCTTTACAGCCACTTTAATGTTCTGTTTGGGCTGAATACACAGTCCTGTTGCTGCACTGAAATCCCAGCCACCATGGTCAGCCCTCCGCCTATACCCCCACCCATCTCTACATGGCTACATTGGATTTCCTTTCCAGCAAAACAGTGCTGCTGTCTTGACTGCCAAGAGCCTGTCCTAACACAGTGTAGGAAACCAGATCCAGTACAAAAGAAAATATATATTATAATATACATATATACACACACACACACACTGGATATAAAAAGTCTACACACCCCTGTTAAAATGTCAGGTTTTTCCACATTTAATGTGACCTATAAACTGTACAACTCAGTTGAACAACAAACTGAAATCTTTCTAGGTGGAGGGAAGTAAAAATAAAAAAAAAATAAATATGGTTGCATAAGTGTGCACTGTGCACACCCTTACACTAATACTTTGTTGAAGCACTTTTTGATTTTATTACAGCACTCAGTCATTTTGGGTATGAGTCCATCAGCATAGCACATCTTGTCTTGGCAATATTTGCCCACTTTTCTTTTCAAAAACACTCCATATCTGTCAGATTGCGAGGGCATCTCCTGTGTATCTTCAGATCACCTGACAGATTTTCAACTAGATTCAGGTCTAAAAACTCTGGCTGGGCCATTCCAAAATGTTAATCTTCTTCTGGTGAAGCCATTCCTTTGTTGATTTTGCTGTATGCTTTGGGTCGTTGTCATGCTAATAGATGAAGTTCCTCTTCATGTTCAGCTTTCTAGCAGAAGAGAGAAGGTTTTGTGTCAAAATTGACTGGTATTTGCAACTGTTCATAACTCCCTCTACCTTGACTTAGGCCCCTGTTCCAGCTGAAGAAAAACAGCCCCAAAGGATGATGATGATGCCACCATCATGCTTCACAGTGGGTATGGTGTTCTTTTGGTGATGTGCAGTGTTTTTGTACTAAACATATCTTTTGGAATAATGATTAAAAAGTTTAACCTTAGTTTCATCAGACCAGAACACATTTTCCCACATGCTTTTTGCAAAATTTAGCGGGGCCTGGATGTTTTTCTTGGTAACAAAAAGCTTCCGTCTTGCCACTCTACCCCATAGCCCAGATATATGAAGAATACGGGAGATTGTTGTCACATGTACCACACAGCCAGTACTTGCCAGATATTCCTGTAGCTCCATTAATGTTGCTGAAGGCCTCTTGGCAGCCTCCCTGACCAGTTTTCTTCTCGTCTTTTCATCAAGTTTGGAGGGACGTCCAGTTCTTGGTAATGTCACTGTTGTGCCATATTTTCTCCACTTGATGATGACTGTCTTCACTGTGTTCCATGGTATATCTAATGCCTTGGAAATTCTTTTGTACCCTTCTCCTGACTAATACCTTTTAACAATGAGAACCATCTGATACTTTGGAAGCTCTCTGAGGACCACGGCTTTTGCTGTAGGATGTGACTAAGAAAATGTCAGGAAAGACCTACTAGAACAGCTGAACTTTATTTGGGGTTAATCAGAGGCATTTTAAAATGATGGCAGATGTGTACTGACTCCTATTTAATGAGTTTGAATGTGATTTCTCAATTCTGAACATAGCTACATCCCTGGTTATAAGAGGGTGTGCACACTTATGCAACCATTTTATTTTTTACAGGCAGTTGGTTTTTAATACTGACAGGTATGCTTACAATGATCAGCGTTTATTAATTTGATTTAAAAAAAGAATGTATCCCTAAAAAACAAAAAAACAAAAAAAAAAAAGCACAACTATTAGAATATTAGCAGGAGTTAGATATAGATGTACTTTAAATGAAAGACTACTAGGCCATCTAACACTAACCTGTCCAAACATTGCTGCTGTCCAAGGGTGACTATGTTTCTCCATAGATACATGAGCCACATGATACATGAGCCACCCTATGCTAGGACATGTTACTGGCCAGAATCATCAGTTGAAAAAAAGGAAATAAAGCCCAACAAAAAAGCAAATGAATGCAGCTACTACATCTAATAAGTAGTAAGCTGCAGTACATTACATTTTTATTTTTGGAAATAATGCCACTTAATTGTTTGTGAAGGATTAAAAAACCAAAATGAAAATAAACTTGCATATGTTAGAAAACAAATGTGTTGAAGTCTTTCAGGAGCCATATGACAACCACAAGGTGGTGCTCTAGGAAAATGAAGTAAGATAACTTGTTTGAATGGTTTATTTTTCTGCCCAATGGAACATTCTTTTTTTACACAATGAACACAAAGCTAAGTTAGAGAAAAGAGTGCCTAATAAAATAAGCTTTGTATACAAAAAGAGGAAGGCTAAGAGGAAAGTCCACATAAATGTGTGACCTATAGTACCCCCCCCCCCTAATATGTACTGTATGTTCCATAAGAACATTGTATGCTCTGGCTGATGTGACAGTCTTCTATTCTTCTGTACACTGTTTAAATACTCAAATAACTTGGATTAGGTTTTCCCAGAGATTTATTTACACTAAACCAGCACCTTACATTCAGATTCTGGGAAGTCCTCATACGCTGCCAACAGCAAAACACGTCCATTGTTTTACCTATAGCTATCAAACTGCTGCATTCAAATGAACAAAATATTTAACATACCTTGAATAAATAATTAAAAATAAAACTCCAGCTTTAAGTTTTTTGTATTAGATTTGAAAAGAGTGAGGGAATGTTTCTATTGTCAAAGATTATATCAAGCAGCGAGTAGAAATTTCCCCCAAACTAAAAGGAAAAGTTCTAGTTTAAATTGTTCCAAGTACCTTGTTATTCCTCGATAGAACATATCTACAATAAACGAGGGAAGAAGGAGAAAAAGAAGGAGAAAAAAAAAAAAAAAAAGATACCACCTTTTAATGTTCCCGCATTACTTGCGTAAAAAAAAAAAAAAAACTGTTTGCAGACATATAATAAATTTAAGTTAAGACAAGGCTCGACAAACCCCAGGTGCCAGGTTTGAGTCCTGGGGCCTGGGCTTCACACACCTCCCCTTCTTGTTGCTGACCTGGAAGTGAAGCGTGACGTCACTTCTGGGCCCACGTTGACAGTTCCCCCCGGCAGGGAAAGAATGTAATGTAATGCAGTGCAATGTGCATTGTATCACATTCAGTCACCGTGCAGGACCGCAGGTCCAGAAGTACTGTCCGCAATTCTAGGACGTTGATGGGCAGGGTCTGCTCTGTCCCTGACCATTTCACATGAGCTGTGAGCCGTCTAGGGTTGCTTCCCAGCCCGAGAGACTGGCATCTATAGTCAGTACTCTCCAAGTTACCGGGAGAAAGGATTTTCCTTTTTGCAGGTTCTGATCCTGCAACCACCAGTTTAGGCTTAAGCATGCCTGAGGAGATAAGCACATTGGATAATCCAGGGCTTTTCTTCCTTTGTTCCAAGCCAACAAGATGTCTTGTTGTAAAGGCCTGGAACGGAACTGGGAATAGGGCACTGCCTCGAAGGAGGATACCATCCTCCCTAGAAGACTCATACAGAGCCGAATGGAGGGTTGTCTGGTGCCCCTTATCTGACACACCTGATCCTTCAGGGCACAGATACTTACGGATGGCAAGAATACTCTTGCTTGGACCGTGTTTAGGATCAAGGCTTTTTTGGTATTTATTATCCAGCCTAAGATTTTCAAATACCGCACTGTGTATATTATGCTCTGTTCTAGAGCCTGTACTGAGTGATCTCTGAGTAGGAGGTCGTCCAAATAACTGAGCACCAGGATACCTTGGGTCCTACCAGTACTGGTGCTAGGACCTTTGTGAACACCCAGGGAGCTGTAGCAAGCCCGAAGGTTAGAGCCACAAACTGAAAATGATGTTCCTCTACTGCAAAACGTAGGAACCTCTGATGAGGCTGAAAGATGGGTATGTGTAAATACGCTTCTTTTATATAATCGATGGAGGCTAGAGAGTCTCCCCTCTGGAATGAGGTTACTACTGAGCGCACAGACTCCATCCGAAAGGACTGTATCAATAGATACTTGTTCAGGGACCTTAGGTCCAAAAATGGGCCTTGTGTCCCTGTTTGGTTTCTGAACCGTAAACAGGTTCGAGTAAAACCCTGTGCCCCTTTCGAATACAGGAACCTCTACAATCACTCCTTGTTGCACTAGATAATGTAGTGCCTGAAACAATAAGTTTCTTTTTGGAGGATCCGAGGGAACACTGGTTCTTAGATATCTGAGGGGAAACCCCCCGCAACTCCAGCTTGTAACCGCGAGATATAATTGGGGGTGACCCACTCGTCCTGAATTGTTGTTTTCCAAATATCCGCAAAGTACAGCAGCCTTCCCCCCACCCGATGGAGTGGGGGCGTCCCCTCAAAAGGAGGGCTTGGTGCTGGGTTTAGAAGAATTTTGGACCCAGGGCCTTTTCTAGCCCTGGCCTTGTAGCTTGCCCCTGGCCCTAGCGCCCTGTTGGCGGTGAAACCGCCCTGACGCTGAGACATCTGAGGAAGCAGTCCCTGGGTATTTAAACGAGGGACATTTGGTGCTTTTCTTCACAGGAAGTAGAGAACTCTTCCCTCTGGAAATCTTTTGGATATATTTGTCCAAGTAATCACAGAATAAACGTTCCTCATGAAAGGGGAAACCTGCCAATAACTTATTACAAGGAAGCTTGGCTGACCAGTTCTTAAGCCATAAAAGTCTGTGCATAAGTACAGACAAGAGAGCCAGGCACTCCACCTAATCCTGAGCTTTCAGCTCTTCCCCATCCTCAACCCATTCCTTCTCCAGACTAGGAGTCTCTGTGGAGGGGGATCTGTCATGCTTCCTGCCACCCTGCGGGATGGAGGCAATCATGCCAGCAATCCTGTGCTCTAACCTGGCTAGGGCTGAGGACAGTTCATTCTTAGTGATAAAGGGTGAAGCAGCAGCGTTGACTGTAGGCACAAAATCAGATAGACGCAGCGGCTCAGGATTGCCCGGGAGCCTCTGGTCTTTCTGGGGATAAAACACTAGGGATACGACTAGGTTCATCAGGAACTACTGATGACATAGGTGTGCATTTCCCTATGCTGTTAGTCCCACTCCTCTTTTTGGAAGACATTAAATGCCGCAAACAAAAAGAGTACTTGGGTGTAGTTAAAACACCTCAAAAGGGAGATCCCTTAATAGGGCTCACCAAGCCCCTATGCAACAATCCTGCTAAGCACCTTTAGCCTGCCAAGCAACACCTGGTGACTCACGTGACCCGGGTAAGGAAAAATGAACCACTGCAAGTGTCTGTTCAGAGCCTGCTCTGTGTCCCACAGTTGCCTTATGGAAGCACCACATGCTTGCAGCATTAATTTAGTCGACTAAAACATTTTAGTCGACTAAATGAATACTATTTTAGTCGACTAAAATACGACTAAAAACAATTGAGATGACTAAAATACGACTAAAATTAAAAGCCATTTTAGTCAAGACTAAAATGAGACTAAAACTAAAATGCCATTTTAGTCAAAAGACTGACTAAAACTAAATTGCAAATATTGAAAATTACTGGAGATTTTAGTCAACTAAAATGTAGGACATTTTAGTCGACTAAAATGTACCGGAGATTTAGGCGTCTAAATACGAATAAAACTAAAACAATTGCAGAAGACTAAAATGGGTCTAAAACTAAAATGCCATTTTAATCCTAAGACTAAAATTAACACTGCATGCTTGGCCTGCACAGCTTAAAAAAGCTGGGTGTGCGCCAGAACATTTTATGCGTACGCATGTGCGCGGTCCCGGCGAGCGGGCGTGACTGTATTCGCGTATGACGCGAATCTTCGTGCGCCCAGACAAAGGCTACGGCGCATGTGCGCCATGGCGAAAGAGCGCACCGTCGTGCGTCATAATACAGGTAAAAAACAGCTAGACACAAGCAAAAAAAAAAAAAAAGGTACACTTTGCAAACACCCACAGCTAGCCCACAACTCCCCTGTATGGTCACCGCACACAGGTGTCCAGCCTTTAGCTAGCTTGACTGATTGTTACAATCACTGGGACACCCCACAATAATAAAATAAAAGGGGTTTCACTTACCCATCCAGGCGCAGGGCCACTTAGAAGCTAAGGGCCCAATCTTCACCCTTCACAGCAGGTTCCTGTCACTTGGACCTTCAAGGACTGGGTACCCTTTCATGTTTAGGGTCCACTCGCTTGGATCTGTACAGCACCCTGCAGGAAATGCCTTAGCGCTGTAGTGTCCAGGATTTCCACTCCGCAGGGTCCAGTGCCCAGAGGCCACGTTACAGGCAAAACTTCGCTGGGTCTTGAGTCTTCTTTGCGAGGCTCAGGTACCATTTATCCAAGCATAAAAACCTGTGTCAAATGGATCCGATCGGTCAATCCCTTGATTCATTTTTGGAACAGTTTGTGGGTCTAGAGACCTGGAGCTCAGAGAGCTCAAACAAACCGTGCCATCCACCTTGCAGACACTGGTAAAAAATTAAAGTACTTCCTGTATGGAAGGGGTTATATAGGGGATCACTTCCTGTCTGAAGACCTTTGGTCTACCAGTGTCCATTCACCTAGTGATGGAGTATAACCCCAGCAGGTAATAAATATTAGCCTGACTGTGTCCCATGATGAATGAAAAAGAAAGTTATATTTTTACTTCAGCAAAGCTCCCTTCTTTGCTGAGGACCACCCATTGCTGAACAACAAGATAGGAAAGAGAGAGCACGCTGTGCATCACATGGCCAGTTATAAGACATTTGAAATAACGTAACTATACAAAAAAAAAAAAAAACAGGGGGGAGAGGGGTTAGGAGGAGGGAAGGGAACTGGAATTGATCTTATAGGTAAAGGATTTTTGCCCACAAGGAGGCACACCACAGATAGCTGTGCAATCAACATTCAGCTGATCAAGATTTTTTTATTTTTATCTACCACATAAAACAAGGATATCCTTTATGGGCCTGGGAAGCCATTGAATACTGCAAGGCCAACTTACAATGCACATTGGTGTGAAATTGGCTCCTGTAATTCAAATTTAGCTTATTAAAATATGATATTTGAATTATAGCTGAACACTATAGAAGGCTGTCTTCTTTTATGTCTGAGGAAATCTAGGAGGGGTTCCTCCCTGCCAACACCACCCCCTCCGCCATAGGTCCTCACTTTCTACTCTTCCTGCTGCTACTAAAAACATGACTAATCAGAGGCTGAGGTCTGTTAATAAAACAGAGTTTAGGTTTAGATATCCCACAATGAATGCCCCTGAATTGGTGGTCTGGAATTTCCTGGTAGAGGGCTGCCCTGACTTTGGACTTGATACACAGTGGATCAACACCAGCAGATGGCATGGTTCCTCAAAACATCACTGACTGTGGAAACACTTTACATTGGACCTCATGCAACTTGGGTTCTGTGGCTCTCCACTCTTCCTCCAGACTCCGGAGACCTCGCTTTCCAAATGAAATGCAAAAATGTACTTTTATCTGAAAAGAGGACTTTGGACCACTGAGCAACAGTCAAGTTTTTTTTCTCCTTAGCCCAGGTAAGACGCTAACATTGTCTCTGGTTCAGGAGTGGCTTGACACAAGGAATGCGACATTTGTAGCCCATGTCCTGCATAAGTCTGTGTGTGGTGGCTCTTGAAGCACTGACACCAGCCATAGTCCACTTCTTGTGAATCTCCCCAAAATTGTTGAATGGCCTTTGCTTCACAACCCTGTCAAGGCTGCGGTTATCCCTATTGATCGCGCACCTCTTTCCACCACACTTTTTCCTTCGACTCAACTTTCCATTAATACGCTTGGATACACCACTCTGAAAAAACAGCTTCTTTAGCAATGACCTTTTGTGGCTTACCCTCCTTGTGGAGGGTGTCAATGACGGTCTTCTAGACAACTGTCAGCAGTCTTCCCCATGATTGTGTAACCTACTGAACCAGACAGAGACCATTTAAAGGCTCAGGAAACCTTTACAGATCTTTTGAGTTAATTCAAATCAAATCAAAAAATAGAGCGCTATAAAAAATAATCCAATGTGTGACTGATAATAAAAATGAATGTGACCGTGGAAGCTGCAATTTTCATGTGAGATACACACCATAAACAATGAATCAAAAATAAACTGCGCTAAAATAAAATTGTGAATAATTGATGAAGAAAATCTATAGCATAAAAAGCAAGAGAGTCCATATAGTGATGGGATAGCCGAAGGATCCCTTAATCATGGATAATTTCACCAAGAAATCATGACAGCTCAGAGAAAACACCTCCACCTCATAAAATGGCTGCTTACCAGCTCCTAAGACCTCCTGTTACGGGAGGATCTAAGATACTTGTGGCTTTATACCCAGCCAGGGCATTTGATCATCCAGGGAGATGATCACTAGAAAGTAAAACTTGCAGATAAAAAACAAGCAGGCCTGCTCAAAATGCAGCCCGTGGCATCACCGCGTTTGCGCCACAGGCTGCATTTTCAGCTGGCCGACTTGTTTTTTTATCTGCAAGATTTACTTTCTAGCGCTATATGTGCAATATCTTTTTTTACTTAAACAAACCTTAAGATTTTACACTACGGAGGCTTTATCTCTTCTTGAAACCCCTCTGTGATCGAGTCCATTGGGCGGTGGAGGCTTAATAGCGCAACTCCCTGGATGATCAAAGGCCCTGGCTGGGTATATAGCCACAAGTGTCTTAGCCCTCCCGTAATAGGAGGTCTTAGGAGCTTGTAAGCGGCCATTTTATGAGGTGGAGGTGTTTTCTCTGAGTCGTCGCAATTTCTTGGTAAAATTATCCACGATTGAGGAATCCTTCAGATATCACGTCACTATATAGACTTTCTTGCTTTTTAGGCATATAGACTTTCATCAATTATTCACAATTTTATTTTAGCGCAGTTTATTTTTGGATTCATTGTTTTGAGTTAATTAGCTGATTAGAGTGCGACACCATGAGTCTACAATATTGAACTTTCAGAATATTCTAATTCTCTGAGATACTGTATTCCTGGGTTTTCACTAGCTGTAAGCCATAAATTATAAAAAATAAAAGAAAAAAGCTTGCAATATATCACACTCTGTGTATAATGAATCTATAGAATACAGTTGTGCTCATAGGTTTACATACCCTGGCAGAATTTATGATTTCTTAGCCATTTTTCAGAAAATATGAATGAGAACACAAACATCATTCACTCATGGTTAGTGTATGGCTGAAGCCATTTATTATCAATCAACTGTGTTTACTCTTTTTAGATCATAATGGCAACAGAAACTTCCCAAATGACCCTGATCAAAAGTTTAAATACCCTGGTGATTTTGGCCTGATAACATGCACACAAGTTGACACAAAAGAGTTTGAATGGCTATTAAAAAAGTTAACCACCCTCACCTGTGATCTGGTTGCTTGTAATTAGTGTGTGTATAAAGGGTCAATGAGTTTCTGGACTCCTGACAGACCTTTGTATCTTTCTTCAAGTGCTCCACTGATGTTTCTGGATTGAGTCATGGGGAAAGCAAAAGAGTTGCCAAAGGATCTGCGGGAAAAAGTAGTTGAACTGTATAAAACAGGAAAGGGATATAAAAAGATATCCAAAGAATTGAGAATGCCAATCAGTAGTGTTCAAACTCTAATCAAGAAGTGGAAAATGGATGCTTCAGTGAAGAATGAACACATGGGGGCGTGACCAGATGTATGTGTGTGTGGTGAGCTGCGGTATGGAGTGAGAGGACGGTGTGTGTTCTCCCTCTCCTGTTAGATAAAGATATACCTGGCGGTGTTTGCTGCAGCAGAGAGAGCTGAGTTTCCGGATGCTGGGCGGTTTGCTTCGCCCCTTTGGACAGCGCTTTGAATAGAGCTCGGGACTCCGAGGCCGTCCCGATTCCCCCCGATCCTTCCTGAGCGGCTGAGTGTGCCGAAGAGCAGTGGGGAGTGACGTCACACGCCGCTGAGAGGTACCCTGTAAGCGGCGGGTGTGCGGCGAGTGCTGGCTGCATGTAGGAGGTCGCCGCTCTTTCGCTCACCCCCGAAAAAGAATTGGAGGCTTTCCAAAAGGGGCAATAAGTATTACGGATGTCCGTAGTATACGGCATACGGGATAAACACTGAGTTACTGGGGGGAGCGTGCTGCCCAGTGGAACTTTCCCTGTGAAGTGGCCGGTGTCAAGTCTCCAAAAATAGACTTTAAGAGCCCTCAAGAGCCTCTAAGAGTTCATGCCGTCTAATTTCCTAATCCTCTGATATCCTTTAACAAACAAAAGGGACGCATGAGTAAAGAATAGATGTAATATTTTGCGTACTGTCCTATATTGCTAGATGTTATTCCAGTAAAGCTGTGCATAGATAAGATCATATTGCTAAATACGGTCCCAGAATTTGTGTCAACTGAGAAGCTCGATGGGTGGGCACCACTAATTGATGTATCAGCAAAGGTGCATATGACTATAGGGTGCAGGACATTGCTCTAATTATTTCAATTATTGTACTAGTGTCTGGGTATATTGAGTAGATAAGTGAACAGTACGGAGATTGTGCGCACCCTAACACTAGGGGAAAAATTGCAGCTGTATTGTTTTTGTACTGGAATATTGGTTGAGGACGGCCCCCTGTTAAAGAGCACATGATGCAACACTTACGATCCTCCAAAGAGAAAAACTCTCAGCAAACAGCAGCAGCCGCAGCGAAATTGGAGCAATATGCACACACCCCCGCTCTGACCCCACCAAAAAAGGGGTCACAGTGTAAAAGACAACAGGGGGGCGCATTGGATAGAAAAAGCCAGAGTCAGAGCCAGACCCAGTTATCTGTTGCAGCACCGCCGGCTCAATCAATAAAAATACAAAGCAATAAAGGTCAGGGGCCAAGTGATCAAAATGTAAATACAGATGTAACAGCCAACCCTACCTTACCCCCAGAGAAAGAGCCAACTTTAACGGATATATTTATGGCAGTGAGTGTATGTAACAGATCATTTAAAGATCTCTGCGAACAGATGAAGGGAGTGAAAGAGGATCTGATACTGGTCAGACAGGATTTACAAAAAACAGCAGAGAAAACAACAGCCTTGGAAGGAAGGGTCAGCCAGCTAGAAGATGATATATCCCCATTAATAAAATAAATGAAAAGTATGAAGGAACAGATATCCAAGCAGGCATCCAAAATGGAGAATAGGAGTCGAAGGGACAATGTGAGGCTGGTGGGCCTGCCTGAAAAAAGTGAGGGCGCTAACCCTCTAGAGTTCCTAGAAAAGTGGCTGGTTGAACTTTTTGGAAGAGAATCATTCTCAACAATGTTCTCGATTGAAAGAGCTCATAGAGTCCCCTTTAGGCCCCCCCCCCCCCAAGCAGGGGGATTTCCTAGACCACTACTGATGAAGTTTCTTAACTATAAGGATAAAGTGTTGCTGCTGTGGAAAACAAGGGAGGCGGGAAACATCTTTTTCAATGGCTCCAAAATATCATTATATTCTGACTTTTCGCCGGATCTTCAGAGACGTAGAGCAGAGTTTACACAGTCCAAGCGCACTTTTCAAAAATGTAAGTTGACTTATGCCCTTCTTTACCCAGCAAGGCTACGCGTAACAGCTCTGGGGGAATCCAGATTTTTAAATACCCAGCGGGGGTGGAGAAGTGGCTGGAAGATAAGGAAATTTTAGATATTCTGTAGGGGGGTGGGAGGGATGAAATATATATATATGTATAGAATATATTAGGATGTAATTTTTTTAATTTTTTTTTTGGGGGGGGGGGGGTAGCTACACACAGTTGCTGTATAGGGAGTGTTGGATGGGAATGAAATATGGGAGTAAATATGTGGAATAGGTAGTGTGGGAATTGGTCACTCAAAAGCCCCAGGGGGGGTCACCTAGTTAGGTGGTGGGGGGGAGGGAGGGTGGAGGAAGGAGGGGTAGGGAGTAGAAAGGGGGAGGGATACCTAGATAAGTGGTGGGGGAGCAGGGGGGGTGGGAGCGGGGAGGTAACATAAGTATTGCTCAAGCACTGATACTGGGGAAACTTGGTTTAAATGTACTCACAGTAAGAAGGAACACTATTGGAAATCACGTTTGTTGGATACAGGCTTACACACAAAGCTATAATTATAGGAAAAAGGTATTTGTAACCCACATGAAATTATCTTTGAGTATATATTTATTTAGGTTGGTTATGCTGGACATGTCATTTAAAATCACTAATGATATTAGAAGTAGATGCAACACGGATTACACAGTTTAAAATAATGTATGGTAGAGGGAAGTTGAAGTATCAATTAGAAATGAATTTAGTTTTAAATAGATACATCCTGCAGTTCGGTACATATTTCTGGATATTTTGATGCAAGGTAAAACACTTAAAATAGGATCCTGGAATGTCAGGGGACTGGGGACCTCGCTCAAAAAGATGGCAGTATTCTCCATGTTGGAGAGTTATGGCACAGAATTGGTCTGCCTGCAGGAAACCCACTTTACTAAAAATACAGTAAAGCAACTACAGTTGAGGAAATACCAATGTCAATTCCATTCGGATTACTCCTCCTATAGTACGGGGGTAAGCGTTATGGTGAAAATGGGGGTGAACTTCTCCTGCAGGCAGTCCAGCATGGACGAGTTGGGCCGATATATTTTTCTGTACTGCTCAATTGACAATAGTATGTATATTGTGGAAAATATATACATCCCTCCGCCTTTTAAATTGGATGTTATGTTTAGATTGAATGAATTTCTGCTAGATAAAGAAGGGGTGCCGATTATAGTGGTAGGAGATTTTAATGAGATATTAGACAGAAAGTTGGATAGATTTCCCGTACGGACTCTTTCAGAGCCTATGGAGAAGAGTCGCTTGCGTCAATTCCTGGACGAAGTGGGGTTACTAGACCTGTGGAGGGCGCGGAATCCGGGAATCTTGCAATATTCATGCTACTCAGCCTCATACTCCACGCTCTCTAGGATAGATATGGTCTTGGGGAATGACAGAGCACTACAGATTACCGAAAAAATATTATATTGGCCAAGAGGTTTATCGGACCATTCCCCTACAGCAGGTAGCCAAATACAATAAAGAGGCTAGGAGTGGGGAAGAAAAAATTCAAAGAGAAGTGCTCCAGGCCGAAAATAATTATATAATAGATCCAACTCCCGAGAGGGAAACATCTTGGCTAGATAAACAAAGAGTATAAGGTAGTTATTATGCAGAAGGCTGAGACAAGGCGTCTCCTTGGTAGAGGGTGAAAGATTGGGAAAGTTGCTGGCACAGGTGGTGAAGTCAAACTCTGCTCCATCCACTATCCCTGCCATTAGGTCCCTAGGAGGAGAAATAATATCAAATAACTCAAAGATAGTGCAAATATTTAGGGACTATTATAAAAATCTTTATACCGCTCAGGAAAAAGGAATGGAGGGCGTGATGCAGGAGTTCCTGGGGGACTTGGAAACACCGGCCATCTCGCAAGAGGAAAGGGGTTTATTAGAAACTCCAATAACACTTGTAGAACTTCATCAGGAGATAGCTAGCATGGCAAACCAAAAATCCCCTGGCCCAGATGGACTTCCAATTGAGGCGTACAAATATTATGGTGATGTATTGATTCCAGAATTGCTAAAAGCATTGGGGGGGCAGCCAAGGGGGTCACCTGCATGCTTTGATTTTGGAGGCAACTATCATAGTGCTACAGAAAGATGGGAAGGGCCCCCTTGACGTGGCCGCTTATAGGCCAATTTCTCTCTTATGTACCGACGCCAAGATTTTGGCCAAGGTTTTGGCAGCCAGACTAAATAGAGTTATTCACAAATTGGTCCACGCGGACCAGGCGGGATTTATAGCCAATAGATCCACAAGCTTGAATATCAGAAGGGCCTTCTTAAATTTACAAACCCCAATGGAGAATGAGGGTTCAAGAGCTGTATTGACGTGACTAAAGCTTTCGATAGTGTGGAGCGGGGATACATATGGTGAGTGTTGGGGAAATTTGGATTTAGTCACTCTTTTATTGGTTGGATTAAAATACTGTTTGATAGACCTAAGGCAAGATTCAAAATTAATAATGATCTCTCGGATAGGTTTGAACTAGAGAGGGGGACGAGACAGGGGTGTCCATTGTCTCCACTGCTTTTTGCTTTGGCATTGGAGCCCCTGGCTATCTCCATAAGAGTGAGTTCTGAGATAATAGGCTTTCAGAGAAGGATGGGCGAAGAAAGAATTGCGCTGTATGCGGATGATATCTTGCTCTCCTTGGGAGGTACGAGTAATTCCTTATTAAAGGTAATGAGAATCGTGGAGTCATTTGGTAGTTTTACAGGATTGGAGATAAATTGGGAGAAGTCTGAGTTATTACCTATAGACCCTATAAGTGCCCCAATAATACATGGAATGCCCCAGTTGGTAATAGTGGATGCATTGAAATATTTGGGAATCGTCATGACAAAAAGACCCTAACCAATATATTAGTAAAAGGTATATGGAAACGGTTTCCCTTATCAGTGGCAGGAAGATGTAGTTTAATAAAAATGATCTGGATGCCACAATTGTTGTACGTTCTGCACAATTCTCCAGTGTGGATATGCAAGAATTGGTTCAAAAAAAATCGAGAGCCGCTTTAGGGAACTGATTTGGAAAGGGAGACAACCTAGGTTAGACTACGTGTACTTCAGCTCCCGTTGGGGGATGGCGGCTTTGCTCTTCCCCACCCTGAGCGCTATTTCTTATCAACTCAATTGCAGCAGTTAATGGGGTGTGGGGTCCCGGATGGAGGTACCCTCAATGGTAGATAATTTTATTAATAGGTGCTTTACATAACACAATAATTGAAGCATTAGAGGCAGACTCTTTCCACTATAAATATCCAACAATCAAAATGATAACTAAAATATGGAAAACAGTTAAAAAACAGATGAGATACAACGGGTTTACTGAACATACTCCCATCTGGAATAATTGTAACTTGCAGGAAATCCTTAAGATAGGAAAAGCAAGAGAGTGGGAAGAACAGGGTATCAAAAAGGCTAAGACAACTTTATATAGGTAATACACTAAAGAAATTCCCGGAGTTGAAAAGTGAATTTAACCTGTCGCAGAGTACTTTTTTTACTTATTTACAGCTAGAACATGCCCTTAAAGCTCAACTTAGGAACCATACCTTAGTGTGGAAAGAAACGCCTCTATTTCAAAGTATATTTCAGGTAGTCCCCACTAAGGGGTTAATATCTGAGATCTATGGACAATTAAGTAACAAAGTTAATAGTGGGGGTTCACTCCATACTGTAAGAGCTAGATGGGAAGAGGATATAGGGGTAATAACACAGGCGCAGTGGAAGAGAATCTTAGATATGGGACCGTTGATATCGGTCTCTCCCCCACAGAAGATATTACATCTGATGCTGTTAAACAGAGCCTATTATATACCTAAACGTCTCTAAGTTTGGAAGAAGATCTAACGATAGTTGCCCTAGATGTTGGGGGACTGGGGGTCTCATTCATAAGCTGTGGAGATGTCCCAAGCTGTTTCGATACTGGGAGGGGGTGATTAATAGCTTGAGAGATATATTTGGTATTTTATTGGAGAAGGAGGCCATAGTATGTATTTTGGGGTATAGATGGGTACAGGGGGAGAGAAAGAGTACCACACTGGCAATTTTGAGATGCTTGTTCCAAGCTAGGAAAATGATTGCATTAAGATGGCAATCAAAAGAATCCTCTACAGTAAAAGACTGGATCGCCACAATAAATGAAACCCTCTGCAGGGAAAGAATAGAGTACATAAAGAGAAGTAATTTTAAGGAACTCGATAGAATATGGAGGTCTTGTTTGGTAAAAATGGGCTGCCCTTAATAGGAATTAAAGAATATAATGGAGTGGGATAAATTAATAGAACAGTCAGTTTGTTAGGGAAATGGAATACTAGACTAAAATGGGAGCTATGGGTTGCTTATCTTAATAAGATAAATTATAGCTAATAGAAGTGTAGTCTGTAAAAATCTTTGTAGGAAGTTAAATACAAGCTTCTTGGTAGAGGAGGGGAGGTTGGTAGGGGGGGAGGGAAGGGAAGGGTGAAAGAAGGAAGGAATCAAGGTATACACACTAACTTGTATAACACTGGAATTGGACATAGGAGCTGGGTGGGGGAAGCCCTCTATCCCTACTTTGTTGTTGTTTGTGTTGGTATATTGAACTCCTACTTGTCTTCATTTATTTATTACATTTGGTAGTTTAGTCAATGCTTAAATGTCTTCTCACTTTCTGTTTGGCTAAAGTTTAAAAAAAAAAAAAAAAAATGTAATAAAGAATTTATACGGGGAAAAAAAAAAAAGAAAATACCACAATGATGTGAAACTGAGGAGACAGAAATGTAAAGTTGAATAAACCTCTCGATAGTGTTTGCTGAAGTGGTAAAAAAAAAAAAAAAAAAAAAAAGAAGTGGAAAATGAGGGGTTCTGTTGAAACCAAACCACGGTCAGGTAGACCAACTAAAATTTTAGCCACAACTGCCAGGAAAATTGTTTGGGATGCAAAGAAAAACCCACAAATAACTTCAGGTGAAATATAGGACTCTCTGAAAACATGTGGTGTGGCCATTTCAAGATGCACAACAAGGAGGCACTTGAAAAAAGATGGGCTGCATGGTCGAGTCGCCAGAAGAAAGCCATTACTGCGCAAATGCCACAAAGTATCCCGCTTACAATACGCCAAACAGCACAGAGACAAGCCTCAAAATTGAGCTTTTTGGCCACAACTATAAACCATTTGGTCAACAAGGCTTATGATGAAAGGTGCACCATTCCTACTGTGAAACACGGAGGTGGATTGCTGATGTTTTGGGGATGTGTGAGCTACAAAGGCAGAGGAAATTTGATCAAAATTGATGGCAAGATGAATGTAGTATGTTATCAAAAAATACTGGAAGAACATTTGCATTCATCAGCCAGGAAGCTGCGTATGGGACTTAGTTGGACATTTCAACAAGACAATGATCTAAAACACAAGGCCAAGTTGACCTGTCATTGGCTACAGCAGAATAAAGTGAAGGTTCTGGGGTGGCCATCTCAGTCTCCTGACCTCAATATCATTGAGCCACTTTGAGGAGATCTCAAAACGTGCAGTTCATGCAAGACAGCCCAAGAATTTACAGGAACTGGAGGCTTTTTGCCAAGAGGAATGGGCAGCTTTACCATCTGAGAAGATAAAGAGCCTCATCCACAAACACAACAAAAGACTTCAAGCTGTCATTGATGTTAAAGGGGGCAATATACGGTATTAGGAAATGGGGTATGTAAACTTTTGATTCAGGGTCATTTGGGTAGTTTTTGTTGCCATTATGATTTAAAAAGAGTAAACACAGTTGATTAACCAATTCAATACAGGGCACTTATACACCTTCCTGCCCAGACCAATTTTCAGCTTTCAGCGCTGTCGCAGTTTGAATGACAACTGCACAGTCATCCAACACTGTACCCAAACTAAATTGTTATCATTTTGTTCCCACAAATAGAGCTTTCTTTTGGTGGTATTTGATCACCTCTGTGGTTTTTATTTTCTGGTAAACAAATAAAAAAAAGCCTGAAAATTTAGAAAATAAAAGTTTTGCTTTTGTTTCCGTTAAAATTTTTTGTAAATAAGCAAGTTTTCTCTTTCACTGATGGGCACTGATAAGGCGGCACTGACAGGCACTGATAAGGCACCAATGAGCGGGCACTGACAGGCACTGATATGCAGCACTGATGGGCATTGATAGGCGGCACTGATGGGCACTCATTGGTTGGCACTGATGGGCGACACTGATGGGCACTGAAAGGCTGCAAAGATGGGTTTTTATGGGTAGCACTGATAGGTATCCCTGGTGGCAGTGGTAGGCATTGTTAGTGGGCACTGATTGGCAGCTGCCTGTGCACAGATTAGTATTTCCCTGGGGGTCTAGGGGGCATACCTGGTGGTCCAGTTTGGATGGCTTCCTTGGTGGTCCTGGGCGGGATCAGAGGGGGGCTGTGCTGATAAACAATCAAAACAAACCCCCCCTGTCAGGAGAGCAGCCGATCGGCTCTCCTCTACTCGCATCTGTCAGACCCGAGTGAGGAAAAGCCGATCACCGGCTCTTCCTATTTACATCATGATCAGCCTTGATTGGACATGGCTGATCATGTGGTAAAGAGTCTCCATCAGAGACTCTTTAGCTAGATCGGTGTTGCGGGGTGTCAAACTGACACCCCGCAACAACGATCGCCGCGATGCGTGCCCCTGGGGGCGCACAGCGGCTCAATATCGTGCAGGCGTCATATGATATTGAAACCACTTTGTCGCCGTCATTCTGCTATATGGCGAGAGGCAAGTGGTTAATAAATGGCTTCAGCCAAACACTAACCATTAGTGAAAGAAAAATTTGTGTGTTATCATATTCTCAGAAAAATGCCCAAGAAACCATAAATGCTGCCAGGGTATGTAAACTTATGAGCACAACTGTACATGCATTTCACTTTTTGAATTGAATTACTGAAGTAAATTAACTTTTTGATGATATTCTATTTTTTTTTTTAGATGCACCTGTATATGGTTTCTGGAACTGGTAAGGCTTCCACAGAATCCCTAATGCACAGATATTTTACAGTGGCCATGACTTCATTATGTCAATATGAGAAGGCTACAGACTCACTTCACACATCTAGCACACTAGGTTGAGGATCCATATATTTTTTTTTTTTGAAGTGGAGTTCCACCCAAAAGTGGAACTTCCACTCATCAGATTCCTCCCCCCCTCCGGTGACACAGTTGGCACCTTTCAGGGGGGAGGGGGGTACAGATACCTGTATATTACAGGTATCTGTACCCACTTCCGGCATAGATACCCGCAGAATCTGCGGGTATTTACGCCACTTCCTACATCCTCCCCGCTGCCTGCTGGGAAACACACGGCTCCCAGAGGCAGCAGGGACCATCCGTATTGCGCTGCGCGACTCGCGCATGCGCAGTAGGGAACCGGGAAGTGAAGCCGCACGGCTTCACTTCCTGATTCCCTTACCGAAGATGGAGGCGGCAGCACCCGTGGACGGAGAGACACTTCGGCCTCGGGTGCCGACATCGCGGGCGCCCTGGACAGGTAAGTGTCCATGTTTTAAAAGTCAGCAGCTGCAGTATTTGTAGCTGCTGACTTTTAAAAAAAAAATTTCGGTGGCGCTCCGCTTTAAGTGATTATATTCAGACAAGTCCAATGAAATTTTAAAATTACACTCACTCAACCAAAAGAAAAATCCCTATACTTCTTGAAAACCTTTGTGAACCGAGTCTCATGTAGGGGAAGATTTTGTCACTCTCCAAGAGATACACAAGGCTGGTAGAGGTTTCAACCCACTGATGCATACTTACAGTGCCATACAAAAGTATTCACCCCCCTTCCTTGGCTTTTTACCCATTTTGTTACATTACAGCCTTTAGTTCAATGTTTTTTTTAATCTTAATTATATGTGATGAATCAAAACACAATAGTCTAAGCTGGTGAAGTAAAATTAGAAAAATATATACATAAAACAATTTTTCAGAAATAAAAAAACTGACAATTGGCATGTGCGTATGTATTCACCCTCTTTGTTATGAAGCCCATAAAAAGCTCTGGTGCAACCAATTACCTTCAGAAGTCACATAATTAGTGAAATGATCTCCACCTGTGTGCAATCTAAGTGTCACATAATCTGTCATTACACACCTTTTTGAAAGGCCCCTGAGGCTGCAACACCTAATCAAAAGGCACCAATAACCAAACACTGCCATGAAGACCAAGGAACTCTCCAAACAAGTAAGGGACAATGTTGTTGAGAAGTACAAGTCAGGGTTAGGTTATAAAAAAAATATCCAAATCTTTGATGATCCCTAGGAGCATCATCAAATCTATCATAACCAAATGGAAAGAACATGGCACAGCAGCAAACCTGCCAAGAGACGGCCGCACACCAAAACTCACGGACCGGGCAAGGAGGGCATTAATCAGAGAGGCAGCACAAAGACCTAAAGGTAACCCTGGAGGAGCTGCAGAGTTCCACAACAGAGACTGGAGTATCTGTACATAGGACGACAATAAGCTGTACGCTCCATAGAGTTGGGCTTTATGGCAGAGTGGCCAGAAGAAAACCATTAGTTTCAGCAAAAAACAAAATGGCGCATTTTGAGTTTGCAAAAAGGCATGTGGGAGACTCCCAAAATGTACGGAGGAAGGTGCTCTGGTCTGATGAGACTATAATTGAACTTTTTGGCCATCAAAGGAAACGCTATGTCTGGCGAAAACCCAACACTTTACAACACCCAAAGTACACCATCCCCACAGTAAAACATGGTGGTGGCAGCATCGTGCTGTGGGGATGTTTCTCAGTAGTCAGGACTGGGAAACTGGTCAGAGTTGAGGGAAAGATGGATGGTGCTAAATAAAGGGATATTTTTGAGCAAAACCTGTACCACTCTGTGTGATTTGAGGCTAGGTCGGAGGTTCACCTTCCAGCAGGACAATGACCCCAAACACACTACTAAAACACTTGAGTGGTTTAAGGGGAAACATCTAAATGTGTTGGAATGGCCTAGTCAAAGCCCAGACCTTAATCCAATAGAAAATCTGTGGTCAGACGTAAAGATTGCTGTTTACAAGCGCAAACCATCCAACTTGAAGGAGCTGGAGCAGTTTTGCAAGGAGGAATGGGCAAAAATCCCAGCGGTAAGATTTGGCAAGCTCATAGAGACTTATCCAAAGCGACTTGGAGCTGTGATAGCCGCAAAAGGTGGCTCTACAAAGTATTGACTTTAGGGGGGTGAATAGTTATGCACATTGACTTTTTCTGTTATTTTGTCCTATTTGTTGTTTGCTTCACAATATAAAAAAACAAAACAAAAACACACACACACAACATCTTCAAAGTTGTGGGCATGTTCTGTAAATTAAATGATGCAAATCCTCAAACATCACATGTTAATTCCAGGTTGTGAGGCAACAAACACGAAAAATACCAAGGGGGGAGAATACTTTTGCAAGGCACTGTTTTTCTGAAATATCAATTTGGTTAATATTGTCAAGCACCAGTAAATGAAAGCAGAGTAATTTCATATAAATATTTTTTCCAAAAATGTGCTTTTAGTTAGCTGCTCCCTGACTGCTCCGGTTATGAGCCTTGCAAGTCTCAGAAGTATACTTACAGTCTTCTCGTCATTCTCAAAGGCTTCCCTCGCCTCTTCATAGCTGCACAATTCTTCTTTGCACTCCCGCTCAATGTTGCCTTGCTTGATCTCTTCGAGGAACCCATTAGCTCTGGGGAAGCGCTTTAGAATAGAATTAGCTTTCTCTTCAGATAGAAAAACTGGAAACAAAGAGCAAAATAGTGTAAGGATGAACAGAAGCAAGCATTGTGAAGAAGGGGGAAATAAAAGAAAAATGATCATCATGAACGGCCTGGAGCACTTTGCACTTTTATTGTACAGATTATCATGATGAGGACTATAATTAAACAACCCATATTCATGTCACTATACAAAGTCCAAAATATTATGCAACATAAATCTAATAACCAATGTATGATGAATTATGCAGCAATATTCCTCAACAGCCAAGAAAATCCCACTTTTTTTTAGATGGCAAAAGTACACAGACTGATACAAGTAGAATCCAGTAATCAAAATATATTAAAATGAAATCTGCAAAAGGGTACAGAAAAAACAGTAGCTGAACCAGTAAAAAGAAGCTGGTGCCTATGATTGTTTTAGGGCTACCTTTTTACCACACAGTAGGTCAGGAGTCCCCAACCCCCAGGCCGGTGCCAGTCTGTGGTCTGTTTAAGATCACTACGTACAGGAGAGGAGCGGCAACCATGGTCCGGACAGGACTATCAGACCGCGGCCACCACTAAACTCTTGCGGTACAGATGTGCCATTCAGCCTGTGTGTCCCCTTCCGGGTCTCCTGCCCCACCAACGTCATCCTATCAGCAGGGCAGGGGCACTGTGATGGAGGAGGCTGTGATTGCTAGGGGCATTGTAATAGTCATTACAGTGCCCCTTTACAGTACAGTCCCCGTTACATTACTGTAAAGGGGACTGTAGTGTAACGGGGCACTGAAGATGACCGCACTGTAAAGGGGCACTAATATAAAGGGGGCTGTGACGTGAAGGGGAAGTGAGGACACTGATATAAAAGAAGGTTGTGGTATGAAGGGGGTCCGAGGACAGACTGAATATCTGGCTCCCCCATCCCTGAGAAAATTGGCTGCCCTGAAAGTGGTCCCTGGTGCCAAAAAGTTTGGGGACTGCTGCTGTAGTGTACCATATATTTCAGTCCATTAACCATTTCCCATTCACTCTTCAGCCCTAATGAAATGTGGAACTGTTGAGCAGATGATAAAACACACTGGCCTTTTATAAAGTCTCCACTTCATCTTCATGCTGAAATAAACTAAACTAATTTTGGACCTCAACACTTCAGTATTGCACTTGAAGTAGAATGGAAGGCTAAACAATACATCTACTTTAAAATATTGCCTCCCCATTGCCCTGCATAAGTTCTAATACTGTTCCTTTCTCAAAGTTTTTCTTTGCAGTCACGTGACCACAAAAACCTCCAGCTTCAGAAATGACAAGTAGTGAGTCCGACTGTCTAAATTAAGTGTAGCTGAGAGAGAGAGACACAGACTCGAACAGCACAAGCCACGTGGAGACACTGGAGAGCAATTTCCCTAGGTTATTTATAGACAGGGCAAACAGAAGGAAGCACAGTGTCCTGGGTTAATGTGGAGGGGCAAAACCTTGAGAAAGGGAACCTTATAAAAAAAAAAAAAGTGAGGTAAAACAAGGGGTTAGTCCCTGGTTTAAAGGGTGTTTTTTGTAAAGCCAGCAGAACCATGTTGAAATCCAAGAGCCACTTGAGAACATAGAGTGGTAGTAGAGCTGCACGATTAATCGTTAAAAGAAATCGAGATTCAATCCCCCTCACGAAAAGGAAGAAGGAGAAAGAAGAAAAGGGAAGAAGGAGAAAGAAGAAAAGGGAAGAAGGAGAAAGAAGAAAAGGGAAGAAGGAGAAAGAAGAAAAGGGAAGAAGGAGAAAGAAGAAAAGGGAAGAAGGAGAAAGAAGAAAAGGGAAGAAGGAGAAAGAAGTAGAGATAATACTTTTTCCTGACACTTGTAGCTTACAAGTTAAAAATCTGTATTTTTTTTTTTTGCTAGAAAATTACTTAGAACCCCCAAACGATTCTCGATTTTTTTTTTTAAACGATTATTCAACCCCCCTCACGAAAGGGAAGAAGGAGAAAAAAGAAAGGGAAGAATGAGAAAGAAGAAAGGAGAACACTTTTTCCTGACACTAATAGCTTACAAGTTAAAAATCAGTATTTTTTGCTAGAAAACTACTTAGAACCCCCAAACATTGTTTTTAGCAGAGACCCTAGATGAAAAAAAAAAAAAAAACCAAACAACAGCAGTTGTTGCAATACTTTATGTCACACTGTATTTGCGCAAAACGCAATTTTTTTTGGAAAAAATACACGAATGAATTAAAAAGGAAAAAAAAAAAAAAAAAAAAAACTTTCTTTGCACCAGAAGCAGGTTTAACAGCCAAGTCACTAAAGCCAGCAATAGAGAAGGATGGTAAACATACCCTTGGAACAAGAATGTCTGGATAATCATGAAGGGCCCTTGGAGAGTCTGCCGGCAGCCTGACTGAGTATCACAGCCTCCTGAGCCAATGTGCAAAATGAGAATAACCGGAATGCCCTACATCTCAATCCCACAAGATAAAGCAAGGGAGAAGTTTCAGCAGAATGGCATAGAACCATTCCCAAGGAATCCCCAAAAGCATTGACTGAAGGCCTTAGGATCCCTGTTCCTTGCGACAAACTGGTCCAGTTTATTGTGAACTAGGGAGGCCAGGGGATCTACGTATGGTGCCCCCCTCCTGCAACAGAAAGCTAATGACTGAGGAAGTGCATATGTTAAATCACCACAACTGGATGTGCTCAGTGGTCAGAAAAGGAACATGGAAATTCTGCCCAGGCTTGATTTAGAAACACTTCTTTGAACTGTACGACTTCAGGTGCACCCCTGATGGTTAATGTAAGCCATGAGCCATGGTTGTGGTGTTGTCCATCTAAATCCTGGTTGGGTGACCTTGCAGCTCAGATGTCCAGCAATGGAGAGCCAATTGAATTGCCCTGTGCTCCTGAATACTGTGCTGAGCTTCCACTGACAACAAAGTCTCCTGTACTGAGAGTGTCCAGGTCTCCACACAAGCCTGACAGGTTGGCATAGATTGTGCGCACTTTATAGTCCATCAGGCAAGAGTCCCCGATTCCTTCACTGAACTGGAGATTCACCATGTCAGGGTTAGTCTGGTCTTGCTGGACAGGCACATGAGGTGATATGGAGACTGTACCTGCTGGTCCCACATTTGCCAGAATTGCAACAATCAAACCCAAAATGTACATGCAAAAACGGATTGATTGGGCAGCTTCTGGACTATAGGGCCTGAGCATAACACTAAGACTGGAGTTAGCCAGAGGGAAGAAATACCCTAGACATGGCTGTATCCAAGGCTAGGCTCAAATAATCCAGGTGAAGTGTTGGCAAAGAACTGATTTCTGCAGTTCTGGAATCCCAATTTCCACAGGGTCTATATCATCCACTCAACAATGACAGAACCTAAGCCAACTGATCCGCAACAGGTGGTTGTAAATCCACAGTGGGAATGCTCTGAAAGTGGAATAGAGTGAGGACAGAAGCTAGCACCTTGGTGAAGACCCAAGGTACAGTGAACAGGCCAAAGCGAAGAGCAAATAATTGGTGGCCACAGCAAAACACAGATAGCATTGTTGCACCATCAGGAAGGGATGGTGTAAGTAAGCATCTTTTATTCTCAACGATGCCAAAAAGTCTCCCAGGTGAAGGGAGCCAATTACAAACTGCGTTGATTCCATACAAAAAATTTTCAACTTGAAAAGGAACTTGTTGAGGTTGTCAGAAACAGGAAAATTCAGTATAGGATGAATGCCCCCTTTTGCTTTGGTTGGAGTAGAAACCTTGGAACCTTTTATGTTTGGAACAAAGGTTATTACACCCTTCTCAAGGGCAGCATGAAGGTCTGCCCATCTTTGCAAGGAAGCTGGCAGATTAGTCAGCATTAAGCGAAGCAGAGACCAGAACTGGAGTTTGTAACCCTTATACACAATGCTCTGGCCCAAAAAAAATGATGTCCAGGATCCAGGCAGCTGCAAACGCCAACAGATGTAAACTTGTCGATGGGGAAGCCCAAAAGGGGTCTAAAGAAGCTCCAGGGGAGGGGAGTGAGTCAGACTGGAGACTGCAGACAGCAACCCCAAGGGCAATTGGCCAAGGGCGCTGATCAGAAGCTGGTCAGCAGACTTTTCGGTCATACCCCTTTGACAGAAGCCACCAAATGGCCGGCTTCTGTCAGACCTGCTGCAGTACACGGATCGAATGTTGGCCAGTTTCTAATAAACTAGCCGATGCTGCCTGACATTCAGCCTGTGTGTACAGGGCTTTAGTGGAAAAAGCATGGAGCTCCCCCTTAGCTGTTGGAGCTCTTTGTCATCAGAAAATGAAACGTTTTAATGTGTTAAATTCATAACTGTGCTACCTCTTCTTCTCCAAGCCTGAGTGCTGATACACAGTATACAGGAGTGTTATAGGAGGAATGCGATTAACAGTTTTTATACATATTACAAATTAGTCTTACTGAAAGAAAAAAAAAGATTATGTGTCTTAGAGACTGTATAGAATAGTAACATATGTAAAAATCCGAAATAAGATCTAAATTGGGGTATATAAAGAAAGAAAAAATCTATTTATATTATGCCTCCAGACCACACATCCACCCCAAATGGGCTCAAACTGTGGACGGGTGGGGCATTTATAATCTAAAATTGGAAACGTAGTTATTTATAATTATTATATTATGTGATATATAATATAAAGATATAACAATTTCTTTGATGAATCATTAGATAATCATAACCAGTTCGGAAAAAAAAAAAAAATTTTACCGAATCTTCAGAGCATAAGTTAGTCCCTAAGAGGAGACAAGAATTTCAAGATGACAAGAGAGCAATACCAGCATCTATGCTTCTTCTGAAATAGACCACTATTCCACCAGGAGTTTTGAAAACAGATATTAAAGAGCAATTTGCAAAACAATTGGTATACTAGCATGAAAGTAAAAAACGTAAAAATCTTGGTTTCTATTAAATTATTTAAGACCTTTCTGAATAAAACATGACAGACCAGCACGTAAGCAAAAAAAAAAAAAAAAAAAAAAAAAAAAAAAAAAAAAAAAAAAAACAACCACACACAAAAGGAGCAAAGACGGGGCATATGAAAAGTTCAGTTCCCAAAGCTGATACTAATTCCTATGGACAAGGGCCCTCCGTTCTCAGTGCTACAGTCAGATTGTGCAGTCTACTGCAGAAGAAGTTTATCACCAGCGGCACACTGAGCTCACAAGAGGAAATTCCACAGCTAAAAATAACAGCACTGCACACTCTTTTTGTGATATTTCTTGGCAGGAGGTAAAGTACAGGGATGAGGACACCATCTGTAGAAATCTGCTCTTTGTATGGAACAAAGAGTTTTACAAAACAGCTGTTTCGGATTATTCCCGTACCGTAATATACCAGTATTTATCTCTTAACCATATTTTGGTAATAAAGAGATGGTGGTTCTTAGCAGTCAATCAAATGTGTATTTTCTATCCTTTATGGGGAAAAAAAATATTTTTTATTCCTTTAGTACAGGGGTCTCATCATCATGCCTAGTCATGCCCATGAACGTCAGAGTTTTACAATGCCTCATGGGACATGTAGTTCCGCAACAAAGATCCTTGCTCTAGTATCATGGACATCTTTACTCACAAAGCTTAAAGTGTCATTTAGGCTAAAAAAAAGCTTTTTTTTTCGTTTTGAATACAGTGAGGAAGGAATAGAACCCATCTAGTTTAAATACTTTCCAACCCTCCTTTATGGTCCTTTTACACAGGCTTTCTGATCAGGTCTGCCTGTCAGTCTTTAAGTCTTTAGGCGGACCTGACTGGAAGCACAACGTAAGCCTATGGACAGGAAGATGTAAACAAATATGTGGCTGTTAACACTCACTTAACTCCGATCTGCACAGTCCCAAAAAAAATAAATAAATAAAAAAGAACTAAAGTTCTTTTCCAAGACCTGCCCTGGATTGAAATTTGTCCGGCCCCTGATGAACCCGCTGAATTTCGATCTATGTATTGTATGGCCAGCTTAAAGTGCAAGTCCAGGCAAAAACTAGTCAACTCTAAACCTGCTCTCTGCCACATTCTAAACCTAAATATAACCAGGTAAAGGGGGAGAAAAAAAAAAGAAAAAGCTGTACTTACCTATTCTGCAGCCAATCCGATCCGGTTTCCAGCAGTGGAAGCTGTGTGCAGGAGAGGACTGACAACGGCTGTGAAAATGCCTAGGAAGTGATGTCACCCATTTTTGCTTTATGGGGTTAGATAGA
This sequence comes from Lithobates clamitans, assembly GCA_037952925.1. Classification (NCBI taxonomy): domain Eukaryota; kingdom Metazoa; phylum Chordata; class Amphibia; order Anura; family Ranidae; genus Lithobates; species Lithobates clamitans. The sequence goes on from JBBGZY010000002.1 coordinate 3,173,143, forward strand.
TTAGGTTTAGAATGTGTCAAAGAACAGGTTTAGCATTAGTTGGGTTTTGCCTGAACGTCTACTTTAAGTGTTATTGACCCGATTTCGACTAAGGCTGTTCGAACCACGTATGGGCGGACTGAATGTACCAACTTGATCAAAATCGATCAACTTGTGTACAACTAGCCTGCCGGATTTTACATGCAATTCTCGCTAGTGGCAGGTATAGCCACCAACAATCACTGTCTTCTGGTGGGGCAGTTTTCCCCAGCGGGATAACACAATGGCTTGGCTTTGCAGGAAAGAAATTTGCTCAGTGTATGGCTTGCATTAGAGCTCAATTTGATCCAGTAAGTAGCCTGCATGGATGAAGGTGATGTTTCCAAAGAGTTCATAAAGACTGCAAAATTGGTTAAATGTAGAGACAGAGCACAAAGTTGTTTCCCTACTATTCTCATCACAAGAACACAATTGAGCAGCACTATTTTATTCCAAGTAGAGGTGCACCGAAATTTCAGATGCCGAAAATTATCGGTCGAAAACGGTGTTGTTTTTTCATTTGGCCGAATGAAAAAAAAACAGCCAATATCGAAATGGGGCGCGGTCCGCCCCGGGTGCCGCTCATTGCGGGAGTGCCATTCTGGCATGCCCAGTCCTCCACTCCTTCCTCCTCCCTACGCCGCGATCTCCATGTGTCATGGAGCTGAATTGCCCGGTCTTAGTAACAATATCCCACCTCCTGTGATAGACGGCACACTGATCCAATGGTGGGACAATGAATCAGCATGACGTGATTACAGGAGGCGGGACATTGTTACTGTGGGCCGGGCAATTCAAATCCAGCTCTGTGACACATGGAGATCGCACAGGCAGGCTGCATATGACGGGCACTGGTAAGGCTGCTGGGCACTGGCAAGCTGCATGTGACGGACATTGGTGAGGCTGCATTGATCTCTTGTATCATGTCTGCTAGAGCTGCACCGAATGGAAATTTTGCTAATACTATTAGCAATGTGTTTAAGTTTAAAGTATAAGTAAGAGATTGCAGACATGACACAAGAGATGGTTAGAGACTGCAGACTGCATTTTTCTTGACCTTTCTTGCACTAAAAAGGTGCCAATAATGGGCAACAATAAATACATATTAATTTAAACTGATGATATTAAAACGTTGAATACAATTATATATAAAATATAAATATTTTTAAAAACTGTCATTTTCGGTATGTTTTCGCCTAGTGCAGCCTTCATTTTCGGTACCAAAATTTCCATTCGGTGCACACCTAATTCCAAGCCTACAAAAGTCAGATTGTAATATGTTATTTACATGAGATACTACAAAAGATAACTGCCTGCTCTAAAGGGAGACCAAATCCATGTAAATGTACCCTTGGTGAACCTTTACACTTGTTCCACACCTCCTGACAGCCTTTGCTGAACTGAATCCCCAAGTAGTGTTGTCAGACCCGTCTGAGTTCTTGCCTGCTAGACAAAAGAAAACATTTCCATTATGTTATGGAAATGAGGGGAGGTGTTTTGTAGTTTAGCAAGAAGGGACTCAGGACTGACAACACCGCCTGGAATTCCTGTGCAGATCACTACAGTTAAAAGTTTTTCTGGCAGGATCATCAGGTATTTCTGTACTTGCAGCATTTTTACATAGGAAAATGTGCATGTGTTGCAGATAAGTACTGTGTAGGTTTTGATTTCACCCAGACATACACTTTAAAAAGGAGACCTTCACTCCCAAAAGGGGGTTGGACCCTTTCCAACCCTACCCAGTGCGTTTTTCTTTCCCATGTTTGCAGTTCTTAATTTTTTTCTCCAGCCTCACATCCCGCCTTCATTCTTGCCTAGGTGAGAACATGTCCCTGGTATACCCATGTCAAATCTCCCAGGAGGCTTCAGGAACAGGGACACAGTCGGAGGGAGGGGGGGTTGCCTGAACCTGGAAGAGGCAGCAAGCTCCCATCAGTGAGGACCACCAAAATGGTGGAGCAGGACCCAGGTTATGTCATCTGTACAAAACATCAGTGGACTCGTTGGGCAGAGGACTGTGCATTTTGACGAGAACCCAACACTACAGGTATGAGGAAGGGGGAAAAAAAATGTGGCAATTAGCTTTCTCAAAGTGTTACTAAACTCACAACAGTAAATGCAGTAAAGCAAGCTTGTTATACTCACTGTGGAACCTAAGGGGTTAATTCTCCAAATTGTGTAAAAAGCCTGTCTCCCCTGATCCTCCCCTTCTTCCACAGTCCCCAATCCATCTCCTGATAGAACAGAGCCTTGGGGTGTTGTGTGTATTGCAAGGTTTTTTCTTTCCCTTTTTTCCTTGGGATATGATCAGCACAGGGCCAATCAGCACTGTCCAGAGAGAGGGTCAGGGATCCCGCAGCCTCATAGGACAATCAGAGTAGAATGAAAATTCCTCCTACAAGCTTTAACCAGACACTGATAGTAGTCACAAGCCTGCTATACACTGTCAATATAGAAAAAGGTATTTAGCAGTTTTAATTTACTAAAATAATTGCATTTTCATGTTCTGTGTATTGTGGAGAACCAGATATAGTGAATGAATGCAGAGTCCTGGGTTTAGTAACACTAACGATACTAAAGGCTCGTAGCCTTTATAGCATTTTAACTCACATCACACACAAAAAGCATCTTGTGAACCTGGATTATAAAAGGAGCTAATCTATATATAACTGCTTTGCATGTAAATCGTTGAATGCAAACGCCCTTGGTAGCTTTGCAGAAGTATTACACTCCAATTTCTTGAGACAGGCTATTTCAGAAAGCATCACATTACTTATCTGCTAAATCAGGAAAATCTTAAGGGCACATTCAAAGGACAAGTCTGGATGGGCATCCTCCTGTGTAAAAACAGCTTAGAAATGATTTCTAAGCAAAGTTATGCAATGTTCCCTAAAATGAAGTGCACACTGGTCTCCAGAATTGCAGACCGAAGGATGTTCTAGCTTAAGTCTACAGATTTGGGTCAATGAGTAGCTGCCAGGGCTAAGAATTAGATTTTAAACAGTTTTACGTTTTTCTCCTGGAATACCCACAGGTCATTCATAGATTATCCATAGATCATCCATAGAATCCTCCAGTTGTGTGGTTTTCTCAAAATAAAATACTTTGGTGTCAGACCAGGAACAAACATGCAGTTTCACAACTTAGAATTATTAACTTCTAATCTGCATACTTCTTTCAGGTCATAGCCCTAGAAACGGTTAAAGGCTAAAGTTCACCTTTGGGAAAGTGTTACATTTTCCACCCTAAAAATGGGAGGAACATGCAACATGTTCCCACTCAAGCAGCCTCTTGCTGATCCTCCCTCACTGCAACAGGGATCTTCTCCCCACACGCACGGTCACAATTTGAAAAGAACGTGTTTGTGCAGGGCTCTGTCCACACACCGCATCATTCATTCACAGAGATCTGTGAATGAACTACAAGTACCAACAACCTTTGTGGCTGACGCTTGTAGTTCTCTATGAACTACCACCAGGATGCTAGTGAGCACTCTAGGTAGTTTATTGATTCTACTTGTCATTGTGTAACTGCCTGCCCATACCAGGTAGGAGCAGACAGATATAGGTGCAATCTCGTGGGGTCCTGCACAGTGTATGTATGTACACACACACACACATATAATATATATATATATATATATATATATATATATATATACACATATATATATATATATACACATATATATATATACACATATATATATACACATACACACACATACATACACACACACTCACACAGTCAGGTCCATAAATATTGGGGCATCAACACAATTCTAATTTTTCTGGCTCCATACACCACCACAATGGATTTGAAATGAAACAAGATGTGCTTTAACTGCAGACTTTCAGCTTTAATTCGAGGGTATTTACATCCAAATCAGGTGAACGGTGTAGGAATTACAACAGTTTGTATAAGTGCCTCCCACTTTTTAAGGGACCAAAAGTAATGGGACAGATTAACAATCGTCCATCAAACTTTCACTTTTTAATACTTGGTTGCAAATCCTTTGCAGTCAATTACAGCCTGAAGTCTGGAATGCATAGACATCACCAGACGCTGGGTTTCATCCCTGGTGATGCTCTGCCAGGCCTCTACTGCAAATGTCTTCAGTTCCTGCTTGTTCTTGGGGCATTTTCCCTTCAGTTTTGTCTTCAGCAAGTGCATGCTCAATCGGATTCAGGTCAGGGGATTGACTTGGCCATTGCATAACATTCCACTTCTTTCCCTTAAAAAAACTCTTTGGTTGCTTTCGCAGTATGCTTCGGGTCATTGTCCGTCTGCACTGTGAAGCACCGTCCAATGAGTTCTGAAGCATTTTGCTGAATATGAGCAGATAATATTGCCTGAAAAACACTTCAGAATTCATCCTGCTGCTTTTGTCAGCAGTCACATCATCAATAAATACAAGAGAACCAGTTCCATTGAAAGCCATACATGCCCACGCCATGACACTACCACCACAATGCTTCACTGATGAGGTGGTATGCTTTGGATCATGAGCAGTTGCTTTCCTTCTCCATACTCTTCTCTTCCCATCACTCTGGTACACGTTGATCTTGGTCTCATCTGTCCATAGGATGTTGTTCCAGAACTGTGAAGACTTTTTTAGATGATGTTTGGCAAACTCTAATCTGGCCTTCCTGTTTTTGAGGCTCCCCAATGGTTTACATCTTGTGGTGAACCCTCTGTATTCACACTGGTGAAGTCTTCTCTTGATTGTTGACTTTAACACACATACACATACACCTCCTGGAGAGTGTTCTTGATCTGGCCAACTGTTGTGAAGGGTGTTTTCTTCCCCAGGGAAAGAATTCTTCAGTCATCCACCACAGTTGTTTTCCGGGTCTTTTGGTGTTGCTGAGCTCACCGGTGTGTTCTTTCTTTTTAAGGATGTTCCAAACTGTTGATTTGGCCACACCTAATGTTTTTGCTATCTCTCTGATGGGTTTTGTTTTTTCAGCCTAATGATGGCTTGCTTCACTGATAGTGACAGCTCTTTGGATCTCATATTGAGAGTTGACAGCAACAGATTCCAAATGCAAATAGCACACTTGAAATGAACTCTGGACCTTTTATCTACTCCTTGTAAATGAGATAATGAGGGAATAACACACACCTGGCCATGGAACAACTGAGCAGCCAATTGTCCCATTACTTTTGGTCCCTTAAAAAGTGGGAGGTACATATACAAACTGTTGTAATTCCTACAACGTTCACCTGATTTGGATGTAAATACCCTCAAATTAAAGCTGAAAGCCTGCAGTTAAAGCACATCTTGTTTGTTTCATTTCAAATCCATTGTGGTGGTGTATAGAGCCAAAAAGATTAGAATTGTGTCATTGTCCCAATATTTATGGACATGTATGTATGTGTATATATATATATATATATATATACACACATACATACATACATACATACACACACTTTAATTCATTTTTAATATTTAAATGAAGCTCACCCATCTATCACATTTGTTAAGAAATCACCTAAACAACCCCACCCACACCTCCCAGCATTTCTATCTGTGGCTAGGGGATTCATGTGGCATTTGCCTCCTGGAATCCATCTGCCCTTGGCTCAGGCATGCAGGCAGGATGGAGTGATTTTCTGAAAATTGCCCCCCCCCCCCAGAAAGAAAAAAAAAAAAAAAAATAGGAAGAAGCTTAAAACAAGTAAATACCGTATTTATCGGCGTATAACACGCACATTCATTTTAAGAGGGAAGTTTCAGGAAAAAAAATATATTTTAAATAAGAAACTTTGAAGCAAAATAAGAGTCAGTGCCCATCTGCAGCCTCACCATTGCCATCAATGCAGCCTGATCAATGCCCATCTGCAGCCTCACAATTGCCATCAATGCAGCCTCACCATTGCCATCAATGCAGCAGCCTCACCATTGCCTTCAATGCAGCAGCCTCACCATTGCCTTCAATGCAGCAGCCTCACCATTGCCATCAGAGCAGCCTGATCGAACAGAACAGTGGTCCAATGGCGGCCCAGGAGACAGGGATTCCTATTACAGAGGCCGCATCTGACAGCGCTCATCCCGCCCTGTCCCCTCCGAGGCAGCTAAAATTGAAGTATTGGCGTATAACACGCACACGCTATTTGCACCCGATTTTTATGGTGAAAAAGTGAGTGTTATACGCCAATAAATACAGTATATAATACTATATATATTTACAGCATAGGGATTAAAAATAAATTAATGTTGATTGAGAGAGTAAGCTCTTTAAACAAAAAATTATTTGTGAATCTGTTGCAAAGTTTCTTACCTGGAGATTCTACCAGTAACAGCTCTTCCTGCTGCAGGCTGACAATGTGAAGCCACAGCCTCGTAATTAGCAGCAGCATTGTCAACCTGCCAGTGTGCTTCTTCAGCTGACACCCCTGATAGACAGCCCGATGGCCAACTGAGGGAACGCACATGGCTGACCGACAACACGGCTTCTAATTACAAAACAGTGGCTCAAAGTTTGTTACCCCAGCAATTCATATTTCTAATATGTGCCTGCTATACCATGTACTTGGTATAGAAAAGTATTCTGTTCTCTTTATATTGCTTCCTTTGTGAGAAATCCCTGGTGTCCCTGCCAGTCCATCTGCTTTCCTTTTAGAAACTGACCACACTAAGCAGGAGGAGACTACACCATGGTCAGTTCTCTAGCTGTGCTGGGAACTCAGCCTGCTCTCCTACAATGCTCAGACTTGCCCTGATATAGATATATATATATATATAAAATAAAATAAAGTATTTAAGTATCTATACACAAATGTTTTGCCGTTCATTTCACTTTTAAACTTAATGGGCTGTTTTCCAACACTTCCTGCAACAGAAGTACTGTTATTTACTGGCAGGATCTCAAAGTAAGACATTTTACAACAGATTGCCAAAAGGAAAAAAATTGCTTAAGAAAACTGTATACAGTGAGACCTGACACTAAAACACTGAAAAATAGATTTTGGGTTTACTTGCAGTTTAATTTGTTCCCGAGCTTAGCACGCTGCGACTTTGCTACATGTAAAACCTGTCTATTTTGTTTTGCTCTAGATTATACAATCCTTGAGATGCTATTGTATACTGGGGTAAACATGCCCCCCTTCCCCTCTTGCCCTTCCCTTTTTTTGTTCCTCCTATTGGTTCTTTATGTGCACCATCTGTCTGTATTGCATAGGGCCTTAATGCCTTTTGTACAGTTTTGCTGGTATGAAAATTCAAAAATTTTATATTTTTTTTTTTTTTTTTTTTGGAAAAATAAAACCTTAAAAAAAAAAAAAAAAAATAAAAAACGCAATGCATTTCCTTTTTTTAAACCATGTACATATTAACATGCACAATTTACGACACATTTGCGACCATGCCTTCTGTTTATCTTTGTTGCATGCAATGCTCAATTTAAAAATGGAGAAACACTATAGCAAAGTCTGAAAAAGGGATTTGTACAGCGCACGCCACAAGTGTACCAGAGGCGGTCACTACAAGACCGCCATTCAGTGCAGGCACGTGTTTTTCACAAGCCCGTTAGCTCATGAATCACATTTGCTCTGGGAGACAGATCCCCAGGGCTTATCACATCACATCAGCAGAGGGTGATACAGCAGTTTGTGTGCCAGCATACAAAGCCAGCACACAATTCTATTTACAGGCTGCCATTGTCAGGTGAAATCGTTTATCTGCTACATTTTCTAGAGCAGAGGACAAATGCTTACTTATTTCAGATAAAAATAAACAAAAGAAATAAAAACGCATTTTTTAATTTAATCTTATCGAGTGAGCTGTGCCTGCATTTGTATTCATGGCACGTCTGTTTTTAAAGTGCATCTGAACCAAAGTATAACATTTTATTATATTGCAGCTTACTGGTGTTTGGATATGGTGGCTGCATTCGTGTTTTGTTTTTCTCTCTGCTTTTGAGTCACCTGATCAGACGGTAAAATACTTCTTGTCCTAGGGTGACAATGTTCACTCACTGCACTATATGTACAGAGGAGTAGTATTGTAACCCTAGAACTACTACTGTTTATATCATAGTGGAAGGTGTGTTGTAGCCCACAGAGATAACTGGGTATAAGGATAGCATACATTTCTCAGGTTCCAAGATTTTATATTATACACCTATCAAACAGGTATAACAAAATGCTTTCAATGGCATATTCAATAGACCAAAAGGTTGTAAATAAGAGGATCAGTGTTATTTATTACAGGTACTTCTATAGCGCTGTCAAATTTACAGCGCTTTACATATCATACATTTACATCCCTGCCCTCAAAAAGCTTACAATCTAAAGGTCCCTAACTCACATACATACATACATACACTAGGGCCAATTTACCTACCAGCATATCTTTTGAGTGTGGAAGGAAACTGGAGTACCCAGAGGAAACCCACGCAGGCACAGGGAGAACATGCAAACTCCGTGCAGGTAGTGCCATGGTTTGGGATACGAACCTGGGATCCTAGTGCTGCTAGGTGGAAGTGCTAATGGTTTACATACACTTTAAGGGCCCCATTCACACCAGCAGCATGCATGATCACACTGCCTTGGATAGGCATACCAGCAACATTTCATAAAAGTGTTACTAAACCCACAACAGTAAAATCAGTCCGTATATGCAGTAAAGGATGCTGGTTATACTCATGTGGAACCTGATAGGTTAACCCTCCACTTTGTGTAAAAAGGCTGTTTGATTCTGTCTTCTCTGATCCTCCCCTTCTTCCACTGTCCCCAGAGAGCCTTTGGAGTCACTTTGCACATGCTCAACTTGATGTGTATTGCTAGAGGGTTTTTTTTTTTTTTTTCGGGGAGGGTGCATGTGATCAGCAAAGGACCAATCAGCACTGTCCAGACAGGGGGTCGGGGGTCATGCAGCCTCATAGGACAGTCAGAGGAGAATGAAAATTCCTCCTACAAGCTTTAACCAGACCGTGATAGAAGTCACAAGACTGCTATATACTATACTATATACTGCTGATGAGAAAAGGTATTTAGTCGTTTACATTTACTAAAATAATTGCATTTCCATGTTCTGTGTACTGTGGGAGACCAGATATAGTGAATGCAGGGTCCTGGGTTTAGTAACACTAACTTCTGTTATCCTCAGTGCAGTGTGATGTGGTGGACTGCATTGCGCCACGCTGCACTGCCAAAAAAAAAAAAAAAAAAGTACTGCATTCATACTTTTTTTTTTTTTTTTTTAGCACAACTTGTGCTAGACCGTGTTTGAGCAAGGCTGAGCAGGGCAACCCAACAAACCTGGTGTGAACGGGTCCTAAAAAGGATTTCAGCTATCCACATAAGGTAAAGCCTCATCCACCACTTTTTCCAAAGGGCACTTCTTCCTAAGGCCTCATATACACACACTGAACATTTTAGCAGCTGCTTCTAGGGGTGTCTTTATTTTTCTTGCCGCTAAACTACCCCGCATGTTAGCCACACATAGGCGTTTAGCAGCGTTTAGGGGCAGGAGCTTTTAGAGGCCAGAATAAAAATTCACTGCCAGTGTCCAGGAATAGGGATGAGCTAAACACCCCCCTGTTCGGTTCGCACCAGAACATGCGAACAGGAAAAAAAGTTTGTTCAAACACGCGAACACCGTTAATGTCTATGGGACACGAACATGAATAATCAAAAGTGCTAATTTTAAAGGCTTATAGGCAAGTCATTGTCATAAAAAGTGTTTGGGGACCTGGGTCCTGCCCCAGGGGACATGGATCAATGCAAAAAAAAGTTTTAAAAACTGCCGTTTTTTCAGGAGCAGTGATTTTAATAATGCTTAAAGTCAAACAATAAAAGTGTAATATCCCTTTAAATTTCGTACCTGGGGGGTGTCTATAGTATGCCTGTAAAGGGGCGCATGTTTCCTGTGTTTAGAACAGCCTGACAGAAAAATGACATTTCGAAGGAAAAAACCCATTTTAAACTACCCGCGGCTATTGCATTGCCGACAATACACGAAGAAGTTCATTGATAAAAACGGCATGGGAATTCCCCACAGGGGAACCCCGAACCAAAATAAAAAAAAAAAAAAAAAAAGACATGGGAGTCCCCCTAAATTCCATACCAGGCCCTTCAGGTCTGGTTTGGATTTTAAGGGGAACCCCGCGCCAAAAAAAAAAAAAAAAAACACCGGCGTGGGGTCCCCCCAAAAATCCATACCAGACCCTTATCCGAGCACGCAACATGGCAGGCCGCAGGAAAAGAGGGGGGGACGAGAGTGCGGGCCCCCCCCCTCCTGAACCGTACCAGGCCACATGCCCTCAACATTGGGAGGGTGCTTTGGGGTAGCCCCCCAAAACACCTTATCCCCATGTTGATGAGGACAAGGGCCTCATCCCTACAACCCTGGCCGGTGGTTGTGGGGGTCTGCGGCGGGGGGCTTATCGAGGCCGCTCCGCACCCATGCTGGCATGGAGGGAGGCTCCCGCTGTGTGACGGCGTCTCCTCGTCTGACGGTTCTTAAATAACGGGGGGGCAGGGGCACCCGGTGACCCCGCCCCCCTCTGACGCACGGTGACTTGACGGGACTTCCCTGTGACGTCACGGGGAATGCCACAGGGAAGTCCTGTCATGTCCCGTGCGTCAGAGGGGGGCGGGGTCACTGGGTGGCCCCGCCCCCTGTTATTTAAGAACCGTCAGACGAGGAGACGCCGTCACACAGCAGGAGCCTCCCTCCATGCCAGCATGGATGCGGAGCGGCCCGGAGAAGAAAATGAAGAAGAGAAGAAGAGAAGAAGAGAAGAAGAGAAAAAGAGAAGAAGAGAAGACGAAGATGAAGAGAAGAGCGGGAGCCTCCCCCCATGCCATGGGTGCGGAGCGGCCCGAGGAGAAGAAGATAGAAGACGCCGCGGAGGAGATGCTGGACGAGAACGCCGGAGGAAGAACCAGAAGATGAAGGAAGATAGAAGAAAGAAGAAGCATTTAAATAAAAGGAATTGTCAAAAACTGTCTCTTGTCATTTTTAACATTTTTGACAGTTTTTTAGTGAAATGGTAGGGGTAAGTACCCCCTTACCATTTCACACAGGGGGGGGGCCGGGATCTGGGGGTCCCCTTGTTAAAGGGGGCTTCCAGATTCCGATAAGCCCCCCGCCCGCAGACCCCCACAACCACCGGCCAGGGTTGTGGGGATGAGGCCCTTGTCCTCATCAACATGGGGACAAGGTGTTTTGGGGGGCTACCCCAAAGCACCCTCCCAATGTTGAGGGCATGTGGCCTGGTACAGTTCAGGAGGGGGGGGCGCACTCTCTCCCCCCCCTCTTTTCCTGCGGCCTGCCAGGTTGCGTTCTCGGATAAGGGTCTGGTATGGATTTTTGGGGGGACCCCACGCCATTTTTTTTTTTTTTTGGCGCGGGGTTCCCCTTAAAATCGATACCAGACCTGAAGGGCCTGGTATGGAATTTAGGGGGACTCCCATGTCATTTTTTTTTTAAATTTTGGTTCGGGGTTCCCCTGTGGGGACTTCCCATGCCGTTTTTATCAATGAACTTCTATGTGTATTGTCGGCAATGCAATAGCCGTGGGTAGTTTTAAATGGGTTTTTTCCTTCGAAATGTCAATTTGCTGTCAGACTGTTCTAAACACGGGAAACATGCGCCCCTTTACAGGCATACTATAGACACCCCCCAGCTACAAAATTTAAAGGGATATTACACTTTTATTGTTTGACTTTAAGCATTATTAAAATCACTGCTCCTGAAAAAACGGCAGTTTTTAAAACTTTTTTTTGCATTGATCCATGTCCCCTGCGGCAGGACCCGGGTCCTCAAACAGTTTTTATGACAATAACTTGCATATAAGCCTTTAAAATTAGCACTTTTGATTTCTCCCATAGACTTTTAAAGGGTGTTCCGCGGCATTCGAATTTGCCGCGAACACCCCAAATTGTTCGCTGTTCGGCGAACTTGCGAACAGCCAATGTTCGAGTCGAACATGAGTTCGACTCGAACTCGAAGCTCATCCCTATCCAGGAACAGCAAAGTTTGATTTTTTTTCTGCCAAAAAACACTAGATACTGCTAAATGCATCTAAACGTGCCTAAACACTAGGCATATTTAGCACTTGAGTGTTTATTCATTTCAATAGCCAGAATAAAGAAGTCTTTTAAATTGGCCAGAATAATAAACGCCCAAGCGCTTGACACCAGTAAATGCGCCTAGAAGCTTGTAAAAAAAAACAAAAAACAAAAAAAAACAAAAACAAAACAAAACAAAAAAAACACACAAACACTTTTACAAGCATTAGGCATTTATTTTTCTGCCAAAACACTGCTGCCAGGAGGAAATGCTTCTAGGAGATTGTGCATGAGGCCTAAATCTCTCACTAGTTAAAATGAAGTATATTTTGCACAGAACTGAAGAATTAGGCAGGTCATGGTATAAGAATGCTTGTTCCGTCATTGTTTACACCAATTCCAGGCCTCTAACCTCAGAACAAATATAATAAGTCAATGTTGGCTGACTTATTACATGAGAGAGAGGGACTTTTCTGTGAGGAAAGAGGCCAAATGAGGCAGAGCTGATCATCTTCCAAGGCAGCTGACAGCAAGCACATACTGTATGCTTCCTTGGTAAATAAAACATCTCTCTCATGAAACCTTCATTATGTTATACACTTAAGAATGACGCAACTCTGGCAATTTTGTATGGTTTTAAAACATAACCAAATTTCTTCTTAAAAAGAGGTGTTCCACCCCCCCACCCTGAAAAAATTAAAAGTCAGCACCTCCGGGATGCGTTGTAGTGCGATTATGACACAGAAAACCATAGTTTTCTGTGTGTCCTAACTGTGCCCTACGTTCTTCCAGTGTGGTAAAACACAGGTCACTGCATTGTGTGTGAACAGGGCCTAAAGGTCAGGAATTGTATGTTTGTAGAGGTGGACACACTTATTACAAACTAAATATACAAGCTACATTCTTGTAATATGTGCTTATTCCTTGCACTGTCCTTTTGGTCCTCACTTACCTCACCGGGACGGTCACATTGGTAAGTTACATTCTCCTCCATACCCATTAGCTGCTAGGTGTTTTATTATGCTCCTAGTGCCAAACAGAATGACGGGGGAGCAATGGCAGGGTAAGTATATAGGGCGTTGCTGGGGGGGTTTGAAGGGGTTAAAGTTGTTCTAAAGGTTTTTTTTTTTACTTAAATGCATTCAGATTAAAAAACAAAACAAAAAAAAAAAAAAAATAAACTTTTGCATGGGCATCTCCCCAGCCTTCCCTACTACTTATCCGACGCTGTGCACGGGAGCAGCGGCTCTCTTCCTTTTCACTGGATAGATGGATAGCAACAGGAGCCATTGGCTCCAGCGCCTGTCAATCAATATCTATAACAAGGGAGCAGGCCAATGGACGCAGACAGGGTGGCTCGGGAGCGAACATGAGTGCCCCCATAAAAACAGCTTTTTATGGTGGGCACTCGGCCCGGAGGAAGGAGCCAGGATCGCCAACAGAGGACCCCAGAAGAGGAGGATCAGGTCTGCTCTGTGGAAAACCATTGCACAGAGCAGGTAAGTAGAACACGTTTGTTATTTTTTTTTTTTTAAAAGGAACCTTTACAAAAATCGCTTTAAAGAAATTTTTCTTTACTAAACCTAGGACCCTGAATTCACTATATCTGGTCTCCCACAGTACACAACATGGAAATGCAATAATTTTAGTAAATATAAACTGCTAAATACCTTTTCTCATCAGCAGTATATAGCAGTAGTCTTAAGACTATCAGTGTCTCATTAAAGCTTGTAGAGGAAGCTTTCATTCTCCTCTGACTGTCCTATGAGGCTACAAGACCCCTGACGCTCTGTTTGGACAGTGCCGATTTGCCCTGTGCTGATCACATGCATTAAAAAAAAAAAAAAAATGCATGTGCAGAATGCCCCCAATGCCCTGTTATAACAGCAGATGGTTTGGAGACAGTGAAAAAAAGGGGGAGGAGGGAGGATCAGAGAAGACAGGATCAAAACAGCCTTTTTACACAATGCAGAGAATTAACCCCTTAGGTTTCACAGTGCGTATAACAAGCAAACCTTACTGCACACTCTAATCATAGAATATTCTACAGATTTTTTCTTTTAAAATTAGCATGTTCAGGTAGGTCATCATACTGGACAACTGCTGGTGCTTCGTTCTGATGCTTCGATCAGGTCTCGGATCTAGTAACCCGGAAGCAATGTCATGACACCACTTCCCGGATTACTGGCATTCTAAAAAGGCACCAGTTTTAAAAAATAGAAAGTATTCAAAAACGCCGACCTTGACGTTTTGAATACTTTCAAGTGCAGAGGAGGGGTTTGGGGGTCTTATAGACCCCCAATCTCTCAAAAAAAGAGTACCTGTCACTGCCTTTTACTGTCACAAGGAGGTTTACATTCCTTGACAGCAATAACAGAAAAAAAAAAAAAAAAGTAAAAAGAGTGTGTAAATAAAAATTTTAAAATTTAAACATTTTGTACGCAATATCGGCAATAATCAGCCATCGGCCTTGAGAGGTGGCCTAAATATCTGTATCGTATCAGCACAGAAAAAAAACGATCTATTCCTATAACTTAGCACTAGATTTTTATGCTTTCCTGGAGTAGAGAAAATTGGTTAGACAGGGAGACCTTTCTAGCAGACAGAAGGACACTGGGCAATCCTACAACCAATCCAAAAAATAGAATTATATTATATACATACACAAACAGGTTGGTTTGGAAATATTTCAGCTTTTTGTAAAAGATGTAAAAATCAATATACTGTTAAAGCATAACAAAGCTCAAAAAAGGTCACAAATTTACATTCAGCAGCTCAGTCAAGCACACATTACACAAAAAGTGCAGAATGGGCTTCAAACTAGTCTTCACCTCCCACACAGCACAGGAAAATATATAAATGGAGCGTGTCCTTTTGAGGCAAAACAGATAAAAGTAGGAGTACTGTTTAAAAAAAAGATACTACTACAAAGGGCCATTTTCTCCAAAAAATGCTAGTCGCATGGCTGCTTCATGGAACAAGCAAAGCCAGAGTAAAGTCAGACCTAGTGACCTGTACACTTGTTCAGTGACTTAAAAGTATGTAAAACTTAAATACATTTTTCTTATTTGCTCCCTTTTCTGGAATGTTATCAGTTAACACTGTTTCCTGCTATCTCCATGGACTTCAAACCACCTGCTCCTGTTAGAGAGGGAGAGATTACCTATTCCAAACACACTCCCTGTCCTAGGTGAAAACTATCAGTATGGTTGTCACCCCAGGACAGGAAGGGTGTTAATGGCGGGACAAAAAGGTTACAAGAAAGAAAGGAAAAGTGTGAAAAAAGTAAATGAATGCAGCAACTCAAATCTAAGGACCAAGAGTCTGAAATACTAAACATTTTTGTTTGTGGGTTTAGATATGCTTTAAAATTAAAAAAAAAAAAAAAAACTATTCCGGTGTTAAGGGTACCTAAAAAAATAAATGCTAAAAAAGCAGCACTCTAGCGATCCAAATACAAGACCTAAAACATAAAGTACTGGGAAACAGGCGCAGGTGCGCTAATAAAACTTGCTTGGTTTATACCAATCCCAAAACGACAATGAAATATAAGTGCCAACAATGGCAAACTATATTTGTTGAAATAATATATTAACACAATTTATGTGCAAATAATGACAATGTCCCCAATAGACAGTTGTATATATAATGGTACTGAAAATAAAGAGCCAGGTGCAGTGCCACAGGTACAAAACACTGAGTGCCGTTACAGGTCTCCCCAAGTGTAGCAAGCACTCTTACCAGAATAATAGGATCTCCAATTTAAAAAGAGATCTAACACAGAAAGGCCAGCAGAAAAAAAAAAAAAAAAAAAAAAAAACAGCATGATGGTCGCTGTAGTATTTACGTCAGATGTAACATCACCAAGCCCCGCCGCCCAACATGTTTTGTCCAAACACAGATGTCAGGGAATGCACCCCTGCATTTTCTGATGATGAATTCGATAATCTCCCACACAGCAGCACTTAAACTGGGAAAGGATTGGCCAGTACTTGGGCTGGCCATACGGGACTCTTTTTTGAATCTCATAAATGAGAGGATTCACCAACTACATACTTGAGGTGGATTGGGGACTCCTTCCTGCTGAGCTATTGTTCTGACAATGGAGAGACTTCCCTGCTGTCAAAATACAAGGATCAATGTTGTAGGCTATAGCTGGTGGCACTAATTATTTGGGAAAAACCTAGCAGGCTGGTTGTACACAAGTGCATTGATAGATTGACTTGTGTACAACCAGCCTGCCCATACATTAATCAAAATTTGTCCGGGTCCCTGCTGACCCAGCTGAATTTCAATCCATGTATGGCCAGCTTTAGAGCGTCAAGCTCTGCTGCACTGCACATGTGCCGACATGGAAGGGATAACCTTTATAGCGTGTTGCTGCTCCATTACTGTCCAATAAGCAAGGTTATGTGTGTTTTCATCATGTGTTCAGTGCTGCTGCTACAGAGAAGATTGAGTGCCTGGCAGGAGTGGCTTGGTCACACAACTGGCTGCACAGAATTACAAATCCTTTGGCAGGTAAACCACTTTACAGGTTTGTTGTGGCCCTGGGTGATATTCCAGGCAGGGTTTCTTCCGACAGTCCGCAAATATGATGGTGGGTTAACTGATGTGTGAATAAAAACATATTAATAAAGTTAATATGGAATACATCGATACAGTATGTCATCAGCCTATAAATAAAAGACAAAGACTAGACTAAAAAGAACTTGAAAACCCACACAGCTATCCTATGCTTCCCAGTCTTATGATATCAGAACAGACGGATTTCCAGCATAGACTCTGATGTGTTTTGAAGTAGCCTAGAGCAAAGACGCAGCTCACCCAGCAAGAAAAGGCTTTTCTCTGCATTAAGCCCACAAACAGAAAAAGGACAATTATTTTTTTCATCCCTGAAAGAGCCTTATTTTTGCCCATTACACTACCAGCTAATACCATATCAGTCAAAGCTGCTGTAACTATGTTATCTTACAATGTAGCTTTACAGTGGTAATTAATTTGCTTTAATTATCCATAACACGCGACTATAGTGTGATGAAGGAGACGGCAATCCAAAACACCATCAGAAACACTTGAAAGGACTTCAAATGAAACCATCCACTGACAGGGTTGTTTGAAAGTTTAGTGGCCAGTGTTTTTCCATCTATTCCAATGGCCCTCGTTCACACCAGTGCAGTACAGTCAACAAAAGAAGAACATTCTCCTTTTTTATTGATGTGTATTTTTTTTATACCTCACTATATATTTTTCTATATGGAATGCAGCAAAATGCATAATATGTGCACATGTCCTGAATTGGGATGGAAAAAAGGGGGGAAACGCATCAAAAACGTGTAAACGTGCATGCAGATACTTGTCCGGAACACAGGAATTGTGTGAACCGGCACAAAAAGATGCACAATTCTAATCGTAATTGTGCCTGAAAAATATCTTCCTGCTGCTTTATATTTACTCATATAAGTTGTCACTCTAGGACTGGACTACACAACACCTCCCCCATTCCTCTTATTCACAAGGGGAGTTGCTCTGTAGTCTGAGATTGCTGAAATCAATGTAACCTAAAAAACTGCAGCATAGAACATAGGAAGTTAACAGTTTACAAGATTTTGTCTGGATCAACATTTCCTTACAAAAGGTACACCTCGAATGTGTCAATGGGGGAATGGGGTCATATTTTTTTTCCATTCAACCCACTGGCTAAATGAAAATAACTGGCTCCTCCATGACCAGCTGCATTTTTGGATGGCTAGCCCCTACCATTGCTACTTGACAATACTGTAAAAAAAAGGGACAGGCTCCGCCTTCCCTAAATGCCACAGACATCTGCAGCCCTCCTTGCAGTACATCGTTGTGCCTCCTCTCTTCTACCTTTTTGTACAAATAAAAGGCTGAGCCCACAACATCGCACAGCCCCGCTTTGTTCTACACCACCAGAAGGGACACTCGCCGCTCCTGGTTTCTGGGGGTCAACAACCTCAGTTCCTCTCTGCTCCATACAGCCATCGCCACCAGCCGCAAAGCTCCCATGCACCGCAACGGTAGACGGTAGAGCCTGGAAAAGGTGGCGGCGGGAGGGGGATGCGACTGTTTAACCACTCAAATCACTTCTGCTAGAAAGGCAATTGTCGGCTGAAAAGTTTCATACTGGGATGATGCCTGTAGGTGCAGGCATCATCCCGGAATAACCGCTTCAACCCGAGGACATCCATGGATATCATACAGGCGGGAAGTACCGTAGTTAAAGTAGAACGCAAGGCAAAATATGTTTTTTTCTATTTGGACAGCGTAAGGGAGGGTTATAACGCCTATCAGGTTTCATTGTCAAAACATACTTGACACATTAAAGCGGACCCCATGACCTTCAGCCCAAATTCATTAATGCAGGGTGGTAAATGCTTCTATGGTGACAGCAGAAGAGTACATTGCTGTCTTTTTTTCCATGTCAGATGGATGGAAACAAACCCCCAAAGGGTTAGAGGCTGCAGGGTTTCAATCTTGTTAATTCAGACAAGAAAAAAGTAGAAAACACCACTTCTTTACATATTTGCATCAACTAAACATTACAAGGATTAGTAGAGGTTCTCAAGGACTTCGTTTACAAGCCAAAGTGCATTTTAAGGCTTCTTACCCATGTTTATTCGATGAATCAGAAAACAAGGGATTACTCATGCAGGGGTTTGTTTAAGAACTTGTTCACACCATGTGCAGACATGGGAGTTTTTCTGCATGTGATCTGCAATGTGCCCTGGTCACACCACAACAATAGCACCATGTGTTTATTTTTTCTGCATATGAATCTGCAACCTGTATGCAGTTTTCTGCATGGTAAAAAATTGACTTGACATCAACATTGTGGTTTGAACAGGACAGAAGAGAAAAAGCGATGACACAGGGTGTGATGTCTGTGCATGAAAACTAATGTAAATGTGCGTAAATCCTAAGGGTGGCTCGGGGTGAATTTTCATTACCAAACGCGGTAACCCCGAGCCACACTCGGGATTGCATCGCAGTATCCAGGGAAAGTTACTTACTTTGTCCTCAGGATCCTGCGATGTCTCCCCGCTTAATCCGTGGGCTCTGTCCTTCGCTCGATTCATCATAGTGCCGGGCTCCGTTCCCTGCGAGCGTTGTGACGCACAGGGACGGAG
Source organism: Lithobates clamitans (assembly GCA_037952925.1). Lineage (NCBI taxonomy): Eukaryota > Metazoa > Chordata > Amphibia > Anura > Ranidae > Lithobates > Lithobates clamitans. Next base: position 3,192,336 of record JBBGZY010000002.1, read on the forward strand.
CCCGGCGTCAAATTCAGGAAACAAAGACACATACAGTAATGTAATCTGTAAGATTACAGTGTACTGTATCAAATCATTTCACTTCCCTTTTGTCCTCAGCGGTTTAGCTATACGGTCGACATCCATCCAGTGGATCGGATGAAAAACGGACATGCTGTCCGTTATCCAATCTTCCCATAGAGAACAGCGGGGCTCTGACAGGCATGTTCCTGCACAGTGAGCGGAGATGGACCCGTCATCTGCCTGCTTAGCAGGGATCAACTGAGAGATCTCCTGCTGAGATAACAGATTCGCCCCATGTGAAAGGGGCCTTAGGCTTCATTCACACTAGCACACCAGTATTTAGCTTGTCACAGAAGTAATCTGTGAAGTACAGACCTATTTTTTGCATACTTTAAAGCAGGAACATCTAAAATGCAGGAAAACTAAAATGGGAGGCATAAAAGTTGAGAACTACATAACTGGGAAAATACGTCATGCTTTTGCAGTAGAATACAGGGGTTATGGCTGCAGCAAGAGTGCGCACCCCCACGCTTTCTGATGGTTCTCGGGCTTACCTGGCCCATCAGGAAACCCACGAACTGATCTAACAGTTGGGGTGACCTGGAGCGACGTTCACGGGCCAATGTAAACAAAACAAGGCCATTTTTTTTTTTTTGATCTGATGCTTTTCATTGTAGGAAATGTGGGGTCTTATTGACCACAGATGTCTCCAAACAGAGGACCTGTCATGCATTATTGTGATCACAAGTGATCTTTACATTTCTCGTGATAGCAATAAAAAAAAGTTTAAAAAGGTAGTGTGAAAAAACAAACAAAAAAACTAAATTTTTTTTTTTTAAAGCTTCCCCCGTGAAGTGGTCGACGACAACATACATACATACATAGGGCGAGTCACCTACGTCCCCGGTTGTATGACAGATTGCATCAATGGTTGGCTCCTGTTCATCCACCTTGAATCAATATAAAAAAAAACAAAGGATACAATCTCCAATGCAATGTCCCTTACTGCCGGTTCACACAGGGGCGACTTGTCAGGCAACCTAGCCGCCTCCCATTCTGTACTAAGGAACCGTTCTAATAGGAGCGACGCAAGTCGCTCCGACTTAGAAAAAGGTTCCTGTACTACTTTAAGGGTGACTTGAGGTGACTTGCATAGACTTCTATACAGAAGTCGTTTTGCAAGTCGCTGTGGAAGTCGTGTGCAGGTCGCCTCAGTGAGGCGACCTGCAAGTCGCGCCGCCCCTGTGTGAAGCGGGGCTTAATTCCAAAGTGCAATTACATATGCATGTATTATTGGTAACAATAGCTGCCATTGTTACCAATACATGCATATGCAATTGCACTTTGGAATTAAAGGACATTGCATTGGAGATCATATCCTATATTTTTTGAGAATAAATATTATATATCTTTTTTTTTTTACTTTACAAAAAAGATGTCAGAATAGGCCTGGTCCTTAAGTGGTTATACTTCCCAGATCACTTCTTCTGCTTTTAGAAAAGCTAGACACAGTGAATGAGGCCAAAAGCACTGCAACAAAGACATTTGCCAATTATGTATTACTTACCACTGTCCATAGCTCCTCTAAATCAGCAACTGTAGAAAAAAAAGCCTGAAATAAAAGAAAAAAAAAAACCCTGATTAAACATGAATTTACAGGGTGAATGCAAATATTATTGTCAATTTAAAAGAAAATAATTTTTGCTTAACAATGACCAGTACAGGTTCTAGAAGAATGGTTCCTTATAAAGCACTAGCAAAAACAGAATAAACAAAGGCAACTTCCCTGCATTGAACATCACTTCCTTCCAAGAAGGATATCACAGCATGTTACTCATAATATGCATGTCAATGAAGCAGCACTCATATTTCCAGGTTTTGCTGTACTAGTCACACATTTCAGTTTACAATAAGGCTTAGTCTACACTTGCCGTTGTGAGTGGTACAAATTGACACTCTGATCCCTCATATTTATGTAAATGGGGCTGTGCCACAAACCCAAACCTAGCATTTGGCTTGCGGTTGTTGCACGACCTCATATACTTGAGAAGATGATTTTTGCTGTGCCACAAATCCCATTCAAAACAGACCATTCTAATGGAGAGAAAAATAAATAAATAAAGTAAAAAAAAAAAAAAAACACACAGGCATTGAGAAGGCAGCAGAGCAGTATTGTCTCCTGAATACCTGCACTGCTCTATGAAAAGCAGCCCACCATGGATTGCGCCCCACAGAGCGACACACGTGGAAACATGCCCCAAAGCTGTGGCTTCCAACATCAGTCCACAAGTACTCTCAACAGGTCACCTTGCACAGCAGCTTAAAATCAATGGATTGGTATTTATGACAGCTATTTTATCTACAAGTTAGATGAGATTCCCAAAAAAAGTGGGAACCACTGCAGTAAAGGATAGACGATTACTGCTTGAACCAACTTTTTTCAATTGGATCTAACAATTTCATGTTTATGGTGGAATATACATACAGTGGAACCTCGGATTACGAGCATAATCAGTTCCAGGAGTATGCTCGTAATCCAAAGTACTCGCATATCAAAGCGAGTTTTCCCATTGAAGTCAAATGGAAACGAAAATAATTTGTTCCGCATTGACTTCAATGGGATGCAATACCGCATGCGGCCAGAGGCGGGCGGCGCCGGAGAGCCTTGGAAACAGCCGAAAGGCCAGAGGGACACTTCGGCGGACCTCAGCAAACCTCGCAAAGACTCCGTTCACGAGCCTTTCCGAGGTTTGCCGAGGTCAGCCGAACTGTCCTCTGGCCTTTCCGTGCATTTCCGAATGGTGCCGATCGGCGACTTTTGGCTCTGCTCGGCTCCGGCGCCCCCCACCTCAGGCCAAAAGCAGTACTGCACACCGCTTTTGGCCTGAATCCTGCTCAGTTTGCGAGACAACACTCGCAAATCGAGTTAGGACTTTTAGAAACACAGTGCTCGTTAACCGCGTTACTCGCAAACCGAGGTTCCACTGTAAATGGAGATACAGGATGGCTCTTAATCTGTCTGGGTTGGCCCTGCAACATAGTATAACTTTATAAACGCAAGACATTCCCCAAATAAGTTACATTTTTGCAAATGAGTACCCAGGTGAACAGTAAATGGTCCTAGGTCTATGGGCAATCTGCAACATTTAGATACACTTCCAATTCCAGTGGGGAAAAAAAATTAATAAAATGGAAAAAAAAAAAACCCACACTCAAAACACTGAATAACCCCCTAGAAGTGGGCTATGCTAAGTTCCTTGCAGGAGGATGCCTTTTCTTTTTTTTTCTCCTATTTTGTCACGGCACCCATTTTAAATTTAATAAAAATGAATATTTAGAGCTAGGAAAATTAATTATCTGTAGAAACAAACTGATAGAATTGAGTAATTTTATTATACCTTCCTTTTTAGAAACGGATTATATATAATTTTTTTTTTATTTTTTACACACACACACACACACACACACACACACACACACACACTGAGGATTATTTAAAATTCTGAATGCTTTTGTAAGTTGGAATTTTTGGTTTTCATTAGGCGTAGTAAGAAGTGATATTTACCTTGTTCGTTAAAGTTCCAAAAGCATGTACTTTGCTCTTTACCTAATACATTATCAGCTTTAACAATCTAATTATCAAAATTGGTTGGAATTTATTGCTCACCAGCTAAAAAATGACAAAGGTTATAATCATAAGTTGAAAAACAAATAAATAAAAAAAAAGATCCTAATCATACAGATTGCAAAGACCTTAGCTAATTTTATTGCAGATTTTTACCTGTGCTCTCTCAAGCTGATTGCTAAGTGGGAGGTTCTGACTTCATAACTAGAAAGCCAGTTTTAGGGCCCACTTATGTCTGTGTACCGTAGTAACGTGCGTGTTACCACAACATACATTACCATTCATTTTGAAGGCACACATGCGTCAGCGTGTCATAACACACCATACTGCATTGCATTACAAATTGTGTTGTAATATTTTTTGGACATTTTGGTGCATTGGCAGCCCATTATCTTCAAAGGACTGCCTTAAAGTGATATTAAACATTTTTTTTTTAAATAACAAACAGGTCATACTTAAAAGTGATTGTAAAGGCAGAAGTTTTTTTTTTTTTAAATCAATGCATTCTATACATCAAGATAAAAAAACCTTCTGTGTGAAGCAGCCCCCCCGCCCCCAATACTTACCTGAGCCCATCTCTATTCAGCAATGTTGCACGAGAGACTCAGCTGCCTGGGATTCCCCTCCACCATTGGCTCCTGCTGTTGTCAAAGTCAGTGATCCAATGTGGAGAGAGAGGGACAGGGCCTAGACGGGGGTTCCCTGTCTGAATGAACACAGGGAGCTGTGGCTTGGGTGCCTCCATAGCAAGCTGCTTGCTGTGGGGGCACTCATCAGATGGGAGGGGCCAGGAGAGACAAAGAGGGACCCGAGAAGGAGGATCTGGGCTGCTCTGTGCAAAACCACTACACAGAACAGGCAGGTATGACATGTTTGTTATATTTAAGCAAAAAACAAGACTTTACAATCACTTTAACTGCTCTGTGTAGTGGTTTTGCACAGAGCAGCCAATTCCTCCTGTTCTCTAGTCCCCGGCTGGCGCTCCTGGCTCCTCCCTCCCGTCGAGGGCCCCCAGAGCAAGCCTCTTGCAATGGGGGCACCCAAGCAGGCTCGCTTCTGAGCCGCGGCTCTGTGTCCCCATTCTCACACAGAGCCACAGCTCGGCGCTGCCCTCTCTCTCCCTCCTTAGCTCACGCTGCTGTCTTAGCCAATGAGAAGGGAGTCCCCGGAGAGCCAAGGCTCTCGTGCCCATCGCTGGAGGAAGATCGGGGTCAGGTAAGTATTAGGGGGACTGCTATACAGAAAAGGTTTTTTACCGCATGAAGGAAAAAAAATAAATAAATAAACCCTTCAACCCTTACAAAACACTTTAATGAACTACACATTAAACCCATTTCAAATATCCAAACAGGCCATTATTGTTATATTAAGAAAAGAACAGCTCATAGGCTGCAAGTCACAGAACTCAGAAAGTATCTGAAAGAAAAGGCCATTGTAGGGGATCCCCATTTGACTTCAAGCTCTGGGAGAAAAAAATAAAAAATAAAAAAAAACACACACAATCAGGCACATAGGAAAATTTGATTTATAGAAATGGTATAAAACTACAGCATTTTAGGTGTTAGAAAACCCTTGTGGCTGCAAATTGCATACAGCAATTATAAAATAGATTTCCTCATAAAAGATGCCTAAATGAGTAATCATATTCTATAAAAAAAAAAAACCATACTGTATAGAGCACAATACACTGCATACAACACTATTCACTCAAAGGGATTGCGTTCTGCACCGAACACAGCATGGAGTATAATTTTTGCTAAAGCTCCACAGCATGTGTAAGCCTCTAGGTGGAACTGTTTTAACTTTTAAGTCGTGGTTGGAAGGTGGTAAAATGGCAGCTGCTTGTTTTTACTGTCCCCCAGATGCTTTTGTGAATGAAGCGTAAGACTGCCTCCAGTAGGAGACAAAGAACCGATATCAAATGCCTTCCACCTGTCACTCGAAAAGTTACAAGCATGGAACCTCAGAAAAGGAGGACGATCACGGCTGCTCTGTGCAAAACTATTGCACAGAGCAAGTAAGTAGGACAGGTTCTATTATTTATTTATTTTTTTTAAATTTAAGAAGCTTTACAATCATGTTAAGCTATGAACTCCAGTTTTAGTTACAAAAGTAATAACAAAAGTGTGGTTAAAACAAAAACAAAAAAAAAGTTCTTGTTGCAATACTCAACTCTACTCTGGTGCAGCTAGGCCCCACTTTCTGGCTGAATGAAGCACAGGGTCATTCAACCCACTTCCTGTGAGCCCAGGGCGTCAACACAGGGTTGTATCAAGGTGCACTGAGCTCACAGAATTCTGCTGCTGAGAACAAGACCCACGTTATTATGGTGCCAAAAGGTTTGGGGGTCGTCAAACCTTGAAGAAGGTTTTAAACAGCCCCAAGCAAACCCTGTACACTTAGGTAAGCATGGGAAGCTCCAGACAATTTTATTTTACTGAAACTGTGCTGGAGTATAAGTGGAGCCAAGTCCCTGACCCAAAATCATGTATTATATTAAAAGCAGACATACAGACAGTAACCAAGTTACAAACATCCGACACCTACTTACAAACTGAGGGAGAAAACAGGAAGTGAGAGGAAATCTACCCCTAGGAAAGGAAATTCACTCCTGTAAGAGTTATGGGGGGGAAAAAGATGTCTCCACTGAAGCTTTATCACCAATTGTTTTTCCATGACAACTCAACATTTTCAAAATCCAATTGTCACAGGGACAGAAAGTGAGGTGAAATCTTCTGAAAAGGGGCACAGACAACAAAACAAATGTTACAGGGGTGTTAACCCTTCACTATGCTATCCAGAAATACCTTAAAAAAAATGACTGAAGTTGTACAAAAAAAAAAAAAATAAGTTTACCTGTTCCAACTTACATACAAACCTACAGAACCTTCTTGTTTGCGTTTGTAACCCGGGGACTACCTGTACTATCATGAGATATGCTTAGTCAGTAAATGAATGATATATAGAAACCATTTACAGTATACTAAGAGCATAGGCTGTACCTTTAGGCACATTAAAAGAAAAGCAAGCAGGAGAACAAAAAGCTTTACACACCGCAGCAAATGGAGTGTGGTCATATCCTGCTTTACAACGGGCATGTTCTAAAATGGAATGATTAGATCATACACAAGCCTTTCTGTTGCAGAAAAATGCACACATGCCACAGGCCTTCTAGCCACAAAATATGCCTTAACCAACGAGTACCATTCATGGTTTTTTGGGCTCCTGTGGGCCTATGCTGGCACTAGCGAAGTAACCACCAGCTGTCACCATCACCGGGGTCCAGAGCTAGGCCCAGCAGATGAAGATGGCTAACAATACTTCTACAGACTGCTCCCAATGAAAGCGCTGTATAAGCAAATGTAAACACAGTGCTTCCTCATTAGGTTTACACTGAGTGTAGTGACATTAAGGCACCCTGTCAATATGCAGCTTTGGGCAATGCTGTCTAGTCGCTCCCTATAGCAGTAGATCATTGTTCTCCTATTCTACAGTTGAATGATTGCAGCAAGCAATAGACCAGTTTTAGAAGTGATCTGCTGCTGCAAAACTGCATGGGGGGGGGGTCTGGATCTGGTCTCCCTTGAGACCATATAATTCATTCAAAAATTAATCCCAAGCTCACAATAATGGCATTTGCGTTCACTGCGCAAGCATTAAATGCTCACAAAAGTGAACATAATATTAAAATTTTTTGCAGTTGTAAACCTGTGAGTTTACAACTTCACTGTTGTGTGAATCTGTGCCCTTGTCAGCACAACTTAGGCTGGTCATAGACGGTTTGAACCATAAGCTCCTGGTCACACAGGTGCGATTTGTCATGCGATCTCATATTTTGAAATTGCATAAGTCGCACCCCATTGTCCGCAATGAAAGCGGCCCAACTGATTTTGAAAGTAGTTCTTGCACTACTTTTTTTGCAAGTTCAGGTACGACTTGCAAAGACATCTGTGCATAAAATTACAGATGTCTTCCAAGTAGCACCTGAAATAATACTACTTTGAAATCGTGCGGCTTCAAGTGAAGTTGCACAATTTCAATGTTGTGTTCAGTGTGGACCACGTGTGGACTTTCAGATGGGAATTGTGTGATGACAGGCTGTTGGCGGAAAATCCGACCGTTTGTACGCTTTATCGGACAATTGTTGTGGGATGTTGGACGGCAGGCTTTCAAATATTACGCAGACAAATGTCTGTTGACAGATTTTCTGAGCGTGTGTACACAAGTCCATTGGACAAAAGTCCAAAGTACAAACACGCGTGCTTGGAAGCAAGGACGAGCCAGAAGCCGTCAGTCTTGTAAACTATGAAATCTCGAAATGCAGCGCATAATCTCTTCTTTAATGGGATAATAATGAAGCTGATTTGCTGGTGATACTGATGGAGTTATTGCAAACTAATTTTTAAAGGCTTTTTTTTCCTAGTGATATCAAGAATAATATTATTATGCTTATTATTTTAATTTTTTTTATTTTTTTTAATTTGGGCAAGTTACCACAACACCATTATCCCGTAGTTTTTAAGATCAAAGATACAACTATGTCGGTGTCCCTTGTTAATTTTACATTGTATTTTTTAAAATGTAACTGCCTACTCCCAAACTGTCATTTGAAGTAAAACACATAGCCTAGTATTATTCTACACAATCTTTTTTATTGCCAATAGAACTAAAAAGTGCATTATATGCATCCAAAAACATAGAAAATATAACAAATCAAATCATTATTATTCAACCAAAAAATAAAATAGAAGCCTCATGCATGTGTCCTGCTTCTTAATATAGGGGATCAACAATGCCAAGCAGGGGTCCGTCATCCGGAGATTATTCCAAAAATTATCCAGATTATTCTCCTGGAGCTCCCGCAGCAAAGGCATATGACATAATTGGTCACGATTAATAAAGCAACCAATTTTTGGTCCAAGAAATCCTCCTCCTCCTGTTCCTGGACTGGACTTGGGTCAAAGCAATAACTCCAAGGCCAATAATAAATACCACGTTATCTCTTCAGATTCCCCAACATGTCTGGTTGACGAATGGCCGTTCAGAAACAAACTGAAAAGCACGAACTGAAAAGCACAAACTCAAAAGCGCTAAGCGAAAAACACGAATCAACACTCCAACTTCTACTAACATGAAATTAGCAGAAGGAGCCCAAAGGGTGGAGCTAAAGAGCTGAAAAAACACGTAGTATGTCACTACGTTCGTGTTTGTTGGCCGACAATTCTGTGCAAGACAAGTTTGGGGCCAATGCCCTTCGGACAAAAGTCTGCGGTTTTGTCTGCAGAAAATCCGATAGTGTGTACGAGGCTTAAGACTGCTTGTTATAGACTACTGTCCTATACTGTCTAATAGTAAAAGAGGAAGACACTATAAAGACACAGTCAGTCTGTATAGATTTCTAGCCTAGTTCCAACCAAGCTGTCCCCAACAGTGTCCCCTTCACAATCTGTCCGGTACTGTGATGTGTAGTAAGAGCAGTGATTTAGTAAAGTAGAAGTCAGATGAAAACTACAAATGTCATTGGTGTCAGTGTGTAGTACTGACCACAGATCTGTCAAGACTCCAGCCGATTCCTCCCCTACTGCAAGTTCTTTGCACCAGAAGTGAAGAAACAACTGCTCTTTTTTTACCTTTCACTTATGCACATCAATCTGCTGAAGTTGGAATAGTTAGTGCCAGCACTAGGCTCCAGCAACCTGTCCAACTATAGATTATGTGTCAGGAAGCTACACAAATATTCTGGGGTAAGTCTGCTGTTGCCGAATTAGAATTCCAAACATCTAAATACATAATGATTCCTTCCAAAAACATAAAGAAAAAAAAAAAAACCACATACACACAGTATCTCAAAAAAGTGAATACACACCCCTCACATTTTTGTAAATATTTAATTATATCTTTTCATGTGACAACACTGAAGAAATGACACTTTGCTACAATGTAAAGTAGTGAGTGTACAGCTTGTATAACAGTGTAAATTTACTGTTCCCTCAAAATAACTCAACACACAGCCATTAATGTCTAAACGCTGGCAACAAATGTGAGTACACCCCTAAGTGAAAATGTACAAATTGCGCCCAAAGTGTCGATATTTTGTGTGGTCACCATTATTTTCCAGCACTGCCTTAACCCTCTTGGCCATGGAGTTCACCAGAGCTTTACAGGTTGCCATTTGAGTCCTCTTCCACTCCTCCATGATGACATCACTTGCGCTCCTCCACCTTCCATTTGAGGACGCCCCACAGATGCTCCATAGGGTTTAGGTCTGGAGACATGCTTGCCCAGTCCATCACCCTTACCCTCAGCTTCTTTAGCAAGGCAGTGGTCGTCTTGGAGGTGTGTTTGTGGTTGCCATCATGTTGGAATACTGCCCTGTGGCCCGGTCTCCAAAGGGAGGGGATCATGCTCTGCTTCAGTATGTCACAGTACATCTTTGCATTAATGGTTCCCTCAATGAACTGTAGCTCCCCAGTGCCAGCAGCACTCATGCAGCCCCAGACCATGACACTCCCACCACCATGTTTGACTGTAGGAAAGACACAGTCTTTGTACTCCTCACCTGGTTGCCGCCACACACGCTTGACACCATCTGAACCAAATAAGTTTATCTTGGTCTCACCAGAGCACAGGACATGGTTCCAGTAATCCATGTCCTTAGTCTGCTTGTATTCAGCAAACTGTTTGTGGGCTTTCTTGTGCATCATCTTTAGAAGAGGCTTCCTTCTGGGATGACAGCCATGAAGACCAATTTGATGCAGTGTGCGGCGTATGTTCTGAGCACTGACAGGTTGACCCCCCCACTCCTTCAACCTCTGCAGCAATGCTGGCAGCACTCATATGTCTATTTCCCAAAGACAACCTCTGGATATGAACATGTGCACACAACCTGTTTGGTCGACCATAGTGAGGCATGTTCTGAGTGGAACCTGTCCTGTTAAACCGTTGTATGGACTTGGCCATTGTGCTGCAGCTCAGTTTCAGGGTCTTGGCAATCTTCTTATAGCCTAGGCCATCTTTATGTAGAGCAACAATTTTTTTTTTCAGATCCCCAGAGAGTTCTTTGCCATGAAGTGCCATGGTGAACTTCCAGTGACCAGTATGAGAGAGTGAGAGCGATAACACCAAATTTAACACACCTGCTCCCCATTCACACCTGAGACCTTGTAACACTAATGAGTCACATGACACCGGGGAGGGAAAATGGGTAATGGGCTCAATTTGGACATTTTCATTTAGGGGTGTACTCACTTTTGTTGCCAGCGGTTTAGACATTAATGGCTGTGTGTTGAGTTTTTTTGAGGGGACAGCAAATGTACACTGTTATACAAGCTGTACATCCACTACTTTACATTGTAGCAAAGTGTCATTATTTCAGTGTTGTTAATAAAATATTTACAAAAATGTGAGGGGTGTACTCACTTTTGTGAGATACTGTAAGTAGCATCACTTCAGCTAACAATAACATAAGAAACATAACTTTACTGCGCCTTGCACTATGTCATTTTGGCCAGATTGGGTAGTGACACGTCTATAGGCACCATCAAACATCCATGGCATCCCTGGCCAGCATGGAAAAACCAACAAATACTGTCCCTCAAATAAGGATGTATAATAATAAAAAAAAAAAAAAAAAAAAAAAAAAAAAAAAGTAATTGCGATTAGATTAATGTATAGTATCCTACCTGTATGAGGGAGTACTCATACCCTGGAGGGGAAATAAGAGATAAAATATTAGAACAAGAACTTCAGTCAACACGAATTATCAGTACACTACCACAGGGGCATGTTCTGGTTTAGGCTCTGTTCACACTGCCGCGACATTGCCGGGTGACTTCCTGGCGACTTAAGTACTACTTTTATATAAATATGGCATAGAAGTCACCTTGAAGTAGTACAGGAACCTTTTCTGAAGGGTGAGTGACAACAGTAGTGCCAATTAAAACAGCTCTCATTGACCAACATGGGATTTCACGTCACGCAACTTAGGGTCTCACAAGATGGATCCCAAGACGCGGCAGTGTAACCCAAGCCTCAAAGTGAAGTCTGCCCTTATGTTTTCCCAAACATGATCAGAAGAACTCAAGGTTGCCAAGCTAAACTCAAATGCAGCCTTCTGTGACCTTTTTACCATAGAGGAAAACCTAAAATACATTTTTTAGCTCCCGGGGAACCCGTATTAAAACCAATGGATTGGGGATCAATGGAAAAATGCCCGCTTACAGTGGTTGTCAGTAGAAAGAAAGTGTATAGATAAACAAAATAAATCAGCCAAATGTCCATCAGCAAACACAATGGTGTCCACCCTGGGCGGAGTCTGATTGGCTGACATTTTTTTTACGTTTGCTAGCGGATACATGCTGCATTTTGTTTCTCATGCGAGTACCTATTGGTGCCTTTCATAATAAACCTGTGTGACAGTATTGCACTACGAGTCTGTCCTTTTTCTCTCTCCATGGTTCATTTAGGATATTTCGAGGAGTTGTGATGCCTGCCTAAGGGGGTTGATCTGACAGTTCTCACGTGTTTATTACCTGTATGCTGGAGGTGTGATATCTCTGGTAAGAGGCTGTGTTTGGTATTGGAGCACAGTACTGATCATGTACGATTTTCAATTAGCACTGAATCTTCACCTGTGGATGGACTTTGTTTCTACTGTGGAGTTTATTCATTTATATTACTATAATTGTTTGCTATTGTCAGACATCATTGTAATATATATATATATATATATATATATATATATATATATATATATATATATTTGTTATCAATTACACATTTGTTGATTCATAAGGATTTAAAGGGAAAGAGCAACAGGTTTTATGTATGCACTTTTTTTGTTGTTTTGCAGCAGGGGAAAATGCCCCTTACACTGGTGGTCAACAATAATGCTGGCAATACGATATACGAACAAACAACCGAAATTCGGTCATTTGGCCAGTTCTTTCGTTTTTCGGCCATTTAATGGGCACAAAAACCGGTAATCGTTAGGACATTTTTGAGCTGAAAAAACAAAAGGACAAGTTTGGAAATTTTCTGCAGGAACGAACGATAAGTTGAAAGGTTAATGTTTCCCGCCCGAACTGTTTGTACTAGGTATATGTAAAAACCGAACAAAAAAATGGATTCATTTATGCCCACTGAACGATTTATCGGTCATTACATGACGGCACTATCATTTGCTCTCACTGCCGAATGTTCGTTTTGCAAAAATGGGTTTAGCCAGCATAAGACTGTCCCCCTTACACTGGTGGTCAGTGATAAGATACAGGGAGCCGTCCTTGCTGGAAGAATACAGTCATTATTGCTAGCAGCTGTAGCCTCTTGCAACAATCACATAAAAAAAAAAAAAAAAAAATCCTACAGGCTGGTTGTACCCATGTTGATCGATCAGCTTGGGGTACAATCAGCCTGCCCATACATGGTTTGAATCTCGACCCTGCTGAACCAGCCTAATTTCTTACCATCTATGGCCGGATTTACAATTGTGAAAACAATGCCCCCTAAACTGGTGGTCAGTTAAAAGAATATCCCCTTACATTGGTGGTCAGAAGGTAAAGAATGCCCCTTACATTGGTGGTCAGAAGGAAAAAAATGCCCCTTACATTGGTGGTCAGAAGGAAAAGAATGCCCCTTACATTGGTGGTCAGAAGGAAAAGAATGCCCCTTACATTGGTGGTCAGAAGGAAAAGAATGCCCCTTACATTGGTGGTCAGAAGGAAAAGAATGCCCCTTACATTGGTGGTCAGAAGGAAAAGAATGCCCCTTACATTGGTGGTCAGAAGGAAAAGAATGCCCCTTACATTGGTGGTGAGAAGGAAAAGAATGCCCCTTACATTGGTGGTCAGTGGGGAGAACATCCCACTTTACACTGGAGGTCAGTGAAAAGATTGCCCCCTACAGTGGGGCTTAGTGGAAAGAAAAACCTCTTAGCTAAAAAGATCATTAATGTCATGCTAGTATCTCTGCCTAGTGGTCTTGACCCTGGAACTACGAGGAGGACAGCCCCTTGAGGCACGTACACTAGATCAGAATATCGTACAAAAAAAAAAAAAAATACCGCTTCTGAATCGATCATACGATAATCTGGACGTTAGTACACAGCTGTCATCTGAAAATTTTTGCAAAGTGACAAACACAAAAATGTTTCTCGTACAAATACCAGATCGTACGATTTTTTGTTTAATAAGTACAATTCTCGTCCGAAAATACAATAAATCACTTACAAATTTTTATTCTGTCATATGAGAATTTTCGTACTTTAGTAACCATTTCATTTTCGATACGAGACTAGCATGGGGGGGGGGGGGGGGGGACCCACACACACAACCATTTCTCCAATAATCTCACCGTGTGTACCAGACTCTGGAGGATCCCCAGTTGAGGATGGCTGCTCAGATGTGAATAGTTAAGCCCAGTACAGACAATGAGATTATCGGACAAATGATCGTCTGGTGTATTTTTGCATGCTAGTCTTCCTATCGAATGGGTTACTAAAGTACGAAAATTCTCATACTACAAAATAAAAATTCGGAAGTGATGTATTGTATTTTCAGACAAAAACTGTACTGATTAAAAGAAACAAAAAATCGTAGAAGAAAATCTCAGATGAAAGCGGTGTACGATCGCTCAGATTGTCGTCCAATCGCTATGAAAGCGCTATTTTTTGTACGATATTCTGATGGCGTGTATGGGGCTTTAGTCTTACAGACAAGCAGTACATCCAAACCCAGGCTGTAGTGACACAGGGTGCTATTCTTATCACTGTCCATTAATGAAGTGAGTGTTGTGGATGACAACCAATGTAAAGCAAACCTAGAATTAGGACTAAGATGTCATCTTTCCAGTCCATCCATATGAAGAGGGCAGGCACTGATCACATGACCCATTAACAATCTGACAAATCATGTACTCAGCTTGTTGTGTCCAGTTCTGGGATAATATCATCATCATCCACCCTTATGTGTCATCATCACAGGACTACATGACTAATACCCCTATCCCTATCCTTATCCCATCCCAGATCCCTCATCCCTCATCTCTCCCATGTTGTTTTCTAGGATGTATATAGTAATGGGAGGGGGTCTTGTGTGGAGCCACACCAATGATCCCTACAACTCCTCTCTATCCCACAGTAATCACACACATCACTCTATTATCCCCCACATACAGGACCCATCTTACCGATCAGTAGGGAGTAGTGCTGCCCTCTGCTCCCTACTCATACGGAGCCCCGGATCTCCCTCTATAGAGTTCAGCTCGGGATGTCGCCTCCTCTCACTGCCGCTATTCCGTCCATGAGCTGAATCCCAGCCAGGCAATGAGTGATGCTGGGAGGAGAGAGCCGGAACTACCACTCCCAGCACCCCCTGCGGTAGTCACAACTCTTCAATCCACACAAACTTTATTCAACACAAACACTTTACCCTGACGGTGGGGCGAATGGGGTATATTTGGAGAACCCTTCCAGGTGTGCAGTGTCACAGCTGTATCCTGTCAGCTGCAATCAACCGTTTTAGGTTTCCGTTGTTAGTATACAGGCGGCGCCTTCAAATGTCCTGGGTTCCCAAATGCCCAGAACATGGGTAGTATGCTCACCAGGCACAGCACAGGAGGAGGAGCCTGTTAACCACTTCAATACCAGACACTTTTACCCCCTTCCTGCCCAGGCCATTTTTCAGCCTTCAGCGCTGTCACACTTTGAATGACAATTCCGCGGTCATGCCATGCTGTACCCAAAGGAACGTTTTATCATTTTTTTCACACAAATAGAGCGTTCTTTTGGTGGTATTTAGTCACTGCTGGGTTTTTTTGTTTTTGTTTTTTTTTTTGTTAAATAAACAAATAAAGACTGAATTTAAAAAAAAAAAACTTGTTCATAGTTTATTATAAAATTCTGCAAACAGGTAATTTTTCTGCTTCATATATGAGGCGGCACTGGTGGGCACTGATGTGCACTGGTGAGGTGGCACTGGTAGGCACTGATAAGGTGGCACTGATGTGCACTGATGTGCACTGATGGGGTGGCACTGGTGGACACTGATGAGGTTGCACTGATGAGGAGGAACCCACCAGTGCGGATGAGGCAGGACTGGTAGGCACTGATCAGGTGACACTGATGAGGAGGCACCAGTGGGCACTGATTGGCAGAACTGGTAGGCACTTATTGGCAGCACTGATTAGCAGCACTGGTGGGTTCTTATTGGCAGCACTGGTGGGCCCTTATTAGCAGCACTGGTGGGTTCTTATTGGCAGCACTGTTGGGCACTGGTTAGCAGCACTGGTGAGTTCTTGTTGTCAGCACTGGTGAGTTCTTGTTGTCAGAACTGGTGGGTTCTTATTGGCAGCACTGTTGGGCACTGGTTAGCAGCACTGGTGAGTTCTTGTTGTCAGCACTGGTGGGCACTGATTAGCAGCACTGGTGGGTTCTTATTGGCAGCACTGTTGGGCACTGGTTAGCAGCACTGGTGAGTTCTTGTTGTCAGCACTGGTGGGCACTGATTAGCAGCACTGGTGGGTTCTTATTGGCAGCACTGTTGGGCACTGGTTAGCAGCACTGGTGAGTTCTTGTTGTCAGCACTGGTGGGCACTGATTAGCAGCACTGATGAGCACAGATTGGTAGCACTGGTGGGCACTTATTGGCAGCACAGGTGGGTTCTTATTGGCAGCACTGGTGAGTTCTTGTTGTCACCACTGGTGGGCACTGATTAGCAGCACTGATGAGCACAGATTGGTAGCACTGGTGGGCACTTATTGGCAGCACAGGTGGGTTCTTATTGGCAGCACTGGTGGGTTCTTATTGGCAGCACTGGTGGGCACTGATTTGCAGCACAGGTGGGTTCTTATTGGCAGCACTGGTGAGCACTGATTGGCAGCACTGGTTGGCACTGTTGGGACTGCACTGATAATCGGGACTCTAATCAGTGTCCTGATAAACAGTGTACATGTCCCTTTTAGAGAAGCCAGTTATCGGCTCTCTTCTCCTCTCCTCACGCTGTCAGCATGAGGAAAGGAATGTCGATAACCAGCTTCTGTTTACATTTGTGATCAGCTTTGATTGGACACAGCTGAGCACATGGTAAAGAGACACTAATTGGCTCTTTATCTCAATCTGTGATCAGCTGTGTCCTCTGAGCCCAATCACGTGAGGCCATTATATAACGGCCTCCCAGAACTAGCCGGCCACACTGTAGCAGTCATTCAGCTATAGCGCAGCTGGCAAGTGGTTAAAGTACAACTAGAGGCAAAACCTTTTTTATTTTAATCTTGGATAGAGTAAAGCTTTGTACACACGATCGGACTTTAAACAAACTTTTCCGTAGATTTCTGTCCAAAGGGCGTTGGCCATGAACTTAGTATGCATACACACGGCAGGACTTTTTCAGCCAACTTTCACCAAATCACATGGTTTTTCAGCTCTTTACCGCCACCCTTTGGTCTACTTCTTTTTTGATGTTTGATCTTTCGCATTGGTTCTGAGCATGCGTGTTTGTACTTTGCACTAAAGTCCGATGGATTTGTGTACACACGATCGGACTAGCCGACATAGGACTTTTGTTGCGGGAAAGTTTGTCTGTTTGCACAGCCAACATTTGTCCGATGAAAACCGAAAAAGTTTGTCCGATGGAGCGTACACACAGTCAGATGTTGCCTTAAAACAGGTAATTTGCATGTTTGTTGTCAAAAAGTCAGATCGCGAGTATGGGCCTTGAGGGGGGTTAAAACCCTGTGAGGTTTTTTTCTTTGTTTGTTTTTTTGTCATCTGTTTCCCATTGGGAAGATTTACCTTCACTTCCTATCCTTTCGTCAGAACAGGAAGTGAACAGATATTCCTCCAAAGCAAGGGAAATCCATGAACTAGTGTCCCCGTCGGATACATTTCCCCCTATTCCTGTCTGATGTCAACCCAAAACATTTTCTTTCCCTTTTTGTGATAGTCACAAGGACAAATAGGTGATTCTGTGTAATGGGTTCACAGAGAGCTATAAAAACCTCTAAAACAAAAAAAGATTTTCGCTGTAGTTATATTGCTAAGAACAGCAGATCAGTGGAACTCCCAGACATAGTGCTGGTTTTATAAAGAAAATGATACAAACGTATCACTGAAAGTAACATTAGTTTCTTTTATTAGCATGTATCTTGGGAAGCGATCTTTTGCCTGCTATCATCTGTGACTGTTTATATTGTATCAGTTGTAACAGATTTAGTGACTCAAGAGAACCACACATAGAACAGTAAGCCCCCGTTCACACACGGGTGTGACTTGACAGATCAAAGACGCATGACAAGTCCCACTCTATTTGCTGCTATGGAACCATTTAAATCAGTGGACACGAGTCGCAGTCACTTTGAAAAAGGTTCCTGCACTATTTTTGTGCGATTTCATGTGCGACTTGCATTGACATCTGTGTATGAAGTCGCACAGATGTTGGCAAGCAGCACATAAAGTCGCACTGGTCTTCAAAGCGGCATTTGGTGTAAACAGGGCTTAAAGTGATTCTAAATATTAAACTATATATATATAAAATAAAGAATGGTTTTGCACAGAGCAGTCCTGATCCTCTTTTTCTGGGGTCCCTTGCCGGCGTTCCTGGCTCTTCCTCTTCAGTAAGTGTCCCCATAGGAAGCTGCTTTCTATGGGGGCACTTGTGTGGGCTTGCTGTTATCAGTCCACCCTGTGAAGAGGGAGAGAGCCACTGCTCTTGTGCACAGTGCTGGATCAAGATTGGGCTCAGGTAAGTTTAAAGCTTCATGTATACACAGACTAGGTTGACCGATGGCCGCAGGAAAACGCAGCAAAATTGCACTGCAATTTTGCCGCATTTTGCGGCCAGCGGTCAAAACGTTCCTATCCTGAATGCAATTCTTCCATGGGAGGTTGAG
Organism: Lithobates clamitans; assembly: GCA_037952925.1. Taxonomy (NCBI): domain Eukaryota; kingdom Metazoa; phylum Chordata; class Amphibia; order Anura; family Ranidae; genus Lithobates; species Lithobates clamitans. Next base: position 3,210,848 of record JBBGZY010000002.1, read on the forward strand.
CGAGGTTGAACCTCACCTAACCACAGCAGCTTCTAAACTCTTGTAAAAGCCTATGTGTACACACAGGCTTTTATAGAGTTGAGTTTACCAGCTTTGGCAAAAAAAACACCAAAAGCTCCTAAACTCAAGTTTAGGAGCCCTAAGGGGGGCTGGGGGGATCCTGTAGCACCTCAATGCTGAGAATGCAATAAAGTGGTTGTAAACCTCAGACATTAAATATTAATAAAGCGTAATCCTCTATAGTGAGTACTTGTCCAAATTAGGAGCACTTAGCCCAGGTTCACACTGACAGCGGGAATGAAATTGTACAGTAGTTCAGCTGAACGATTTCATTCCCGCATGTCAGTTCCGACTTCAGGGGCGATTTCAGAGATATCTGTGCGATTTCCTGCACAGATGTCTATTGAAATCGCACCCCGAAGTCATCCAAAGTAGTACAGGAACTACTTTTGGGAATCGGTGCGTCATGCCAACAATAGCCGCCGATTTGGCTTGAGATTTTACATGTCAAATCGCATGCCAAATCGCTGTAATGTGAACCAGGGCTAAGTGTCATTTCTGTTTGCTACTTTGTTCCTCTGCTATCAGCCTGAATCACTTCTGACAAGTTTTCCTGACAATAAAAGAAAAAAGGTGACGGACCTCCAGCTAATTAACAGCATCAGCTCTGCTCCTGTGTGCTGTGTGAAGGGGGTGTGTCTCTTCCCTCCAATCAGCTCTCAGAGCTCTCCTCACTGGCCTCTACAGAGTGTAACTTCAACTCTCCACCCCCTTTTTTCTGACAGTGCAGACAAGCTTTATAAATTCAGGACTTCGAAGGGATGCAGAGAAGAGAAGACCGCAGATAAACAGGTACAAATTACATAGAAGGATTTGTTTTATCTCTGTGTATCACCTGAGGCCAGTCACTTCATTTTTGGAAGGGTTTACAACCACTTTAAGGTCTCGTTCACACCATATGTGCATGAAAACTGTGCAGATTTCACTTGCAGAGACCTCAGTTGATATCAGTTTTCATGCACGTCATCAGTTATGTGCCCTGTTCACACCAATGTTGTCATGTCAGTTTTTTTTCCCATGCCGGAAATGGCATACACATTGCAGATTCCTGCACAGAAAAAATCTGCATGGCGTGGTGCGCAGGGTACATAGAGAATCATTGTTTTTTTAAGCCCTTGCAGAACGCGTGCAGAAAAACTGACGTCTCTGCACCATGGTGTGAATGAAGCCTTAATGGTAAAAAAAAACCTTAAAGTGATCCTAAAGTGATTTACTAAAATGCATTCTCTGCATTAAGGTTAAAAACCATCTGTGCGCACACAGCTTGCTATGGAGGCACTTGTAAAAAGGAGGGGAGAGCGCCAGCAGTGGGGGACCGCAAAAGGAGAGGTTTAAACAGAGCATGTAATTATAACCTGTTTTTTTTTTTAATAAACAAATTGCTTTTAGTCACTTTAAAAAAAAAAAAAAAAATTCGATTTAAAGCGGAGTTCCGCTTATAAAAAAAAATTAAAAGTCAGCAGTTACAAATGCTGCAGCTGCTGACTTTTAATAATCGGACACTTACCTGTCCCAGGGTCCAGCGATGTGGGGGATCCACATCCTGGTATTGTTAGTGTGGGTGCCCGGCTGTGGCTTCACAGCCGGGCACCCACTGCGCATGTGCGAGCCGCGCCGCGCGCCGTGACTGGCCGCGCAATCATCTGGGACCTGTGACGTGTCCCAGATGATTGCCGAGAGGGAGGGGGGAGAGGTGATCTTCTTTCCGGCCCCGAGGGTGCGCCAGAAGGAAGTGGGAGCTGGGGGGTATCCGCACCCCCCTCCCCAAAAAAATGACATGCCAAATGTGGCATGTCAGGGGGTCACCTTTAATTAAAGCGGAAGTTCCATTTTTGGGTGGAACTCTGCTTTAAACTTTAGGCTGGGTTCACACTATTGCGAATTGAATGTGGGTTTCTCCGCATCCAATTTGCATAGTTCGCATAGCAGGAGATTGTGGAGCCGGTTCAAACATCTTCGCAGCGGCTCCAGTGCGAATTGCACAGTAGTCCTGTATGTCTTTTGGTCCGTTTCAGGTCTAAATTCAGCCCAAAATTTGGGCTGAAATTGGACCTGAAACGATGAATGGAGATGCACCGGATTCCTGCTTTGAGTCGCTGCGTTCTCAAGTGTGAACCCAGCCTTAAAGTAAAATAAAATCAATTTTGAACTTAAATCACAAGAGGGCTTTTATTTTGTGATAGAATAGTGCAGGTGACAAGTTCTCATAAAGGAGACAATTAGACCCCCAATGTCACTTCTGCACTTTGTTTAAGCTAGTCAAGCACAGACTGTGCTTGATCAGCTTTTTGCCCCAGACAGAGATGTCTGCCAGCTCTAAATCCAGGAAGTGTCTGGAGTTGAGCCCTTCTGGGTTCATACTATACAGGGGAGATCAGCAAACGGATGGTCACTAATCTTTTACTTCCGGACATCCTCCATAGAGGTCCTAAACCCTAAGAAGGGATAGTTGAGCCTGAGACACAAGGTAGAGAATGAAGTGTCCCCTTCCCAGCAGCTATCCTAATCACTATTACAAGAAAGCCAGCAACTTTTTTAGTAGCTATAGTAGCCATTACCATAACCGTCAGTGTCAGGGAAGGGGTTAAGTTACACAGTCTCATGTGTGTTATAAACAATCACGTATTGCAATGCCTTTCCACTGTAATCAATAAGCTGCGGATGAATCATATACTGGACAATGGAGGTCAGCACATCACACAGATGTAAATTAGCATCATTTAAAAACAATGGCAAACCCGTGTTCTTGCTTTGAAGTGCATTAAAACGCCTAGGTGTGAATGGCAAGATACAGGTAAACCGCCCAATATTCAGCATTCAGGAATTTTTTTGAAACACAGTGCTCTGAACAGATCCCCCCCCCCCCCCTTCCAGGCAGCACAAAAAAAAAAAAATTTTTTTACTACTGGCCCTTTAAAAAAAAAAAAAAAAAGAAAAAAAAAGGTCCTTAAGTGCACTGTGTTCGGACGCCGGATACAGTGCGACGCCGGACACAGTGCACTTATAGGAAGCGCCACGTCTATGCAATCACGAGATTGCAGACGTGGCGCTGCATTTGCGGGCGTTTAGCCCGCCTTGGGGCGTTTTCTGAAGCGCCAAGTAGCTTCCGCCCGGCCATAGTAATACATACTACAGGCGCCGGGCGGAAGCTACTTGGCACTTCAGATTTGATTGACATCTGCCCTGAGTCAGATGTCACTTCCTGGTTCTCTCTCTCATTGCGCCCGAGAGAGGAAACAGGAAGAATGCCGCTGCCAGTGTGAGGAGGACACCGCAGGAGACTGAAGGTAAGTACCGCTGTGGGGGGCTCTGATTGCTCTGATGGGGGACACATTCTGTGGGGGGCTCTGATGGGGGACACATTCTGTGGGGGGCTCTGATGGGGGACACATTCTGTGGGGGGCTCTGATGGGGGACACATTCTGTGGGGGGCTCTGATGGGGGACACATTCTGTGGGGGGCTCTGATGGGGGACACATTCTGTGGGGGGCTCTGATGGGGGACACATTCTGTGGGGGGCTCTGATGGGGGACACATTCTGTGGGGGGCTCTGATGGGGGACACATTCTGTGGGGGGCTCTGATGGGGGACACATTCTGTGGGGGGCTCTGATGGGGGACACATTCTGTGGGGGGCTCTGATGGGGGACACATGCTGTGGGGGGCTCTGATGGGGGACACATGCTGTGGGGGGCTCTGATGGGGGGACACATTCTGTGGGGGGCTCTGATGGGGGGACACATTCTGTGGGGGGCTCTGATGGGGGACACATGCTGTGGGGGGCTCTGATGGGGGACACATTCTGTGGGGGGCTCTGATGGGGGACACATTCTGTGGGGGGCTCTGATGGGGGACACATGCTTTGGGGGGCTCTGATGGGGGACACATGCTGTGGGGGGCTCTGATGGGGGACACATGCTGTGGGGGGCTCTGATGGGGGACGCATGCTGTGGGGGGCTCTGATGGGGGACACATTCTGTGGGGGGCTCTGATGGGGGACACATGCTGTGGGGGGCTCTGATGGGGGACACATTCTGTGGGGGGCCCTGATGGGGGACACATTCTGTGGGGGGCCCTGATGGGGGACACCTGCTGTGGGGGGCCCTGATGGGGGACACATGCTGTGGGGGGCCCTGATGGGGGACACCTGCTGTGGGGGGCCCTGATGGGGGACACCTGCTGTGGGGGGCCCTGATGGGGGACACCTGCTGTGGGGGGCCCTGATGGGGGACACATGCTGTGGGGGGCTCTGATGGGGGACACATGCTGTGGGGGGCTCTGATGGGGGACACATGCTGTGGGGGGCTCTGATGGGGGACACATGCTGTGGGATGCTCTGATGGGGGACACATGCTGTGGGGGGCTCTGATGGGGGACACCTGCTGTGGGGGGCTCTGATGAGGGACACCTGCTGTGGGGGGCTCTGATGGGGGACACCTGCTGTGGGGGGCTCTGATGGGGGACACATGCTGTGGGGGGCTCTGATGGGGACACCTGCTGTGGGGGGCTCTGATGGGGGACTCCTGTTTTGGGGGGACTCTGATGGGGACACCTGCTGTGGGGGACTCTGATTGAGACACCTGCTATGGGGGACACCTGCTCTTGGGGGCTCTGATGGGGGACACCTGCTGTGGGGGGCTCTGATGGGGGACACCTGCTGTGGGGGGACATTGATGGGGGACACCTGCTGTGGGGGGACTTTGATGGGGGACACCTGCTGTGGGGGGACTTTGATGGGGGACACCTGCTGTGGGGGGACTTTGATGGGGGACACCTGCTGTGGGGGGACTTTGATGGGGGACACCTGCTGTGGGGGGACTTTGATGAGGGACACCTGCTGTGGGGGGACTTTGATAGGGGACACCTGCTGTGGGGGGCTCTGATAGGGGACTCTGATGGGGGACACCTGCTGTGGGGGCTTTGATAGGGGACACCTGCTGTGGGGGGCTCTGGTGGGGGGCTCTGATAGGGGACTCTGATGGGGGACACCTGCTGTGGGGGGACTCTGATGGGGACACCCGCTGTGGGGGGACTCTGATGGGGACACCCGCTGTGGGGGGGGTCTGATGGGGGACTCCTGTTTTGGGGGGACTCTGATGGGGGGACACCTGCTGTGGGGGGACTCTGATGGGGGACACCTGCTGTGGGAGGACTCTGGTGGGGGGACTTTGATGGGGGACACCTGCTGTGGGGGGACTCTGATGGGGGACACCGGCTGTGGGGGAACTCTGATGGGGGACACCTGCTGTGGGGGGACTCTGATGGGGGACACCTGCTGTGGGGGGACTCTGATGGGGGACACCTGCTGTGGGGGGACTCTGATGGGGGACACCTGCTGTGGGGGGCTCTGATGGGGGACACCTGCTGTGGGGGGCTTTGATGGGGGACACCTGCTTTGGGGGGCTTTGATAGGGGACACCTGCTGTGGGGGACTCTGATGGGGGACACCTGCTGTGGGGGGACTATGATGGGGGACACCTGCTGTGGGGGGACTTTGATGGGGGACACCTGCTGTGGGGGGACTTTGATGGGGGACACCTGCTGTGGGGGGACTTTGATGGGGGACACCTGCTGTGGGGGGACTTTGATGGGGACACCTGCTGTGGGGGGACTGTGATGGAGACACCCTGCTGTGGGGGACACCTGCTGTGGGGGGCTCTAAAGGGGACACCTGCTGTTGGGGGCTCTGATGGGGGACACCTGCTGTGGGGGACACATGCTGTGTGGGGACACTGATGGCAACTCTGATGTAAGGGGACAGAGGCTATATTTGGGGGGGGGCAGAGGCTGTATTTGGGGGGGACAGAGGCTGCATTTTATGTGACAGAGTCTGTATTTGGGGGGGACAGAGGCTGCATTTGGGGGGACAGAGGCTGCGTTTGATGTGACAGAGGCTGCGTTTGATGTGACAGAGGCTGCGTTTGATGTGACACAGGCTGCATGTAAGGACGGACTGCTGGGGACACCTGATGGCATCTGGTGGCAGGCAATGTGGCAGGTGACACACTCGGGGCTCCCACTGATTCTGCATTGTGGTGAGTTGAATGATTTCATTTTATATTACAATGTAACAATAGAAACAATGCGCTTCAATCATCCTGACACCATAACAACGATGGTGCCGGGTTGATTGAAGCGCTAACACCAGGTGTTTGGAGTATCTTTATCTGCTGATTGTTAAACTTTGTAGAATACATATTTCTAGTGTTGTGTAGGATCTAGGCCTGCTGTCCCTCTCTCCCTCTCCCTCCATCCCTCGTTCATCTCAGGCGCTAACCACACCACCTTAGAGCCACGCCCACTATTTTGCTGAAACCACGCCCCCAAGTGGGAGGGGTCAAAAAGGAAGGGCGGGGTCTGGCGCCCCCCCATCCTAAAACTTCACCAGCCGCCACTGCTTCTCTGTCCCCCTCCGCTGTCCCCTCCGTTCTGCTCTCCTTCTCTGTCCCCCTCCGCTGTCCCCTCCGTTCTGCTCTCCTTCTCTGTCCCCCTCCGCTGTCCCCTCCGTTCTGCTCTCCTTCTCTGTCCCCCTCAAACATTGTAATCTCTTGTGGTTACGATGTGTCAGTTTATAATTCTCAGTGCAGCTGAGGCTGCAGAGAAAGGGACTGGGGAATCTCTATCCTCTGTCTCTTTCTCTGTCTCAAGGGGGAGATATCAGAGGTCTGTTAAGACCCCTAATATCTCACCAAAGCCCCCCAACAGGGCTGATTAAAAAAAAAAAAACACATATTGCAATAAAGATAAAAAAAAAATGATTGTAAAAAATAAAAATTGTAAATAATAAAAAAAAAAAACATACACATACACCGTCCCCCCCGAAAAAAAAGAGAGCACTGTTAAAAAAAAAACACTGTCACGTGACATTAAAAAAAAAGTATCGGTAATCGGTATCGGCGAGTACTTGAAAAAAAGTATCGGTACTTGTACTCGGTCCTAAAAAAGTGGTATCGGGACAACCCTAGTTCCTATGGGGCATGTACACATCAATGCATTTTTGTCCCTCTGCGTCTTTGGAAAGGTTCAGGGACTTTTTTCCCCACAAAATGCAGCGTTTTGCATATAATAGACTTCATTGGATCCAAAACGCAAGTACTGCGCTTTTACCGCGTTTTTACCGCAATTTGGCTGCGATTTTGCGTTTTTTTTTTAATTTCTTTTTTTACACTGTATATAGCTGGTTGCTAAGGAAGGGGCCGGGAAGCCGGCTGCCGCATCCTTAACAACTGATGTGTCATCAGCTGTCAGCGGGCTTCCCTGCTTAATGTAAAAAAAAAAAATGCCGGCTAAAAAAAAAAAAATCATGAAAATAAAAAACAGCATTGGGTCCCCCCCCAGGTCCATCCCAGGCCCCTGGGTCTAGTATGGATTCGGAGGGGACCCCCCCAATGCCAAAATTTTAAAATGGCTTGGGGGTCCCCCCAAAATCCATACCAGACCCTTATCCGAGCATGCAGCCCGGCAGGTCAGGAAAGGGAGGGGACGAGCGAGCACCCCCCCCCTCCTGAACCATACTAGGCCGCATGCCCTCAACATGGGGGGATGGGCGCTTTGGGGCAGGGGGAGCTCCGTGCTCCCCAGCCCAAAGCACCTTGCCCCATGTTGATGGGGACAAGGGCCTCTTCCTGACAACCCTTGCCCGGTGGTTGTTGGGGTCTCCGGACGGGGGGCTTATCAGAATCTGGAAGCTCCCTTTAACAAGGTCTTCCTCCATCTTCTCCCGCATCTTCCTACTCCAGGCTTCTCCTTCTTCCGCTTTTCTTCTTCTTTCTTCTGTCTTCTTTGTCCGGTGTTCTTCTTCCTCTGCTGCCGCTCCCGCCGACCCTCCTCTGATGCTGTGTCCCAATGATCTGTCCACGCTGATGTTAAGTATTTCTTAGATTTAACGATTGGGGCATGGCAATCGGATTACGTCACCTTGTGACGTCACTGACCCATCATGTCCTGGGCGGTGATGTCATAGGGGGCGGGTCCTCCGGATGATGTAATCCAATGGTCACGCCACCATCGTTATCTAAGAAATGCTTGACATTGGCGCAGACAGATCAGCGGGACTCAGCATCGGAGGAGGAAGCAGGAGCAGAGGAAAAAGAACACCGGACAAAGAAGACAAAAGAAAGAAGAGCGGAGGAAGAAGCAGTGGGAGAAGGAGAAGCCCGGAGGAGGAAGATGCGGGAGAAGATGGAGGAAGAAGCGGGGAAGAAGAAGATATTTTTAATAACACTTGTTTAATAAAATTGTCTACTGTATTTTTTAACACTACACTACTTTTTTTTGGTGAATGGGTAGGGGTACAATGTACCCCATACTCATTCACATAGGGGGGAGGCTGGGATCTGGGGGCCCCCCTGTTAAAGGAGGCTTCCAGATTCCGATAAGCCCCCCACCCGCAGACCCCAACAACCACCGGGCAAGGGTTGTCGGGAAGAGGCACTTGTCCCCATCAACATGAGGACAAGGTGCTTTGGGGTGGGGGGGCACTGACAGTTGAGTTTGGCAGAGGCATCCTGGCTTCTGTTTTTTTTAGTCAGAATTGAGGAGTGTGTAGCATTATCCCTCCCCTGTTTTGGCTAGTTAGTTCCCAGCTGTGCTGACATGGAGCCGTCAGGAAAACGGAAAATTGAATTCAAATACTTACCGTAATTTTCCTTTCCTGACGAGCGCCATGGCAGCACAGATCCCACCCAGCTTGGTAGGACTACTTACAGAATGCCAAGGCTGTAGGTGGGCTCAAATTTATATAAGTTAAGTCCTGGAGGCATGGGGGGTGGAGCCTATACCCAGCTGTGCTGCCATGGAGCTTGTCAGGAAAGGAAAATTATGGTAAGTATTTGAATTCAATTTTCCGTTTCACATTCTGTTGAAAAAAAAAAAGTTGACCTAAAAATTGACTGAGCTGTACGAAAATTATTGGCTAAATGATGACTTCATCCTAAGAGAGGCAGCCACTTGGTAGCACAATTGTATTCAAGTAGCCTCATGTGCTGCGGTTGCCTGAATACCATAGCGGGCAATGGAGAATCCTTCACCCTCACTGCTAGCATGGATGGGGAAATCAGTTGGTTAGGTTTCTTTTTATTGAGTGCTTGTACTAGCCTTTTTGCATGTTTTTGCGAGCTTCTAAACCTCAAAGTGCTTGTAAACCTCAGACATGAAATATGAACAAAGCATATCCCTGTATAGTGTGTACGTGTCTCAATTAAAAGCACAAATGCCCCATTCACACCCTTGTAGCTTGATCTTGAAGCTCTGAAATGCTGGAGGAGAAAAAAAATCACTTATTCTCTATGGAAGTGGTTCACATCTCCACTTCTAAAACCAAACACCTGAAGCTCAAAAAAGTTCTGAAGCTTTCTTTGTAGCTCAAATTTTTGTGTGCATTTACATGTTTTTTTTTCCGTTTTTGCATTATTTTCTGTTTAAATAAAAAAAAGTAAAAAATAAAATAGTAATAATAATATATGAACAAATAAATGGAAAATAAATACACAAACAACTAATAATCATCATTAATAAATAAATAAAAAAAAAATAATACTATGTAATAATACATAAATAATAATAAACCCCTAACATTAAAAAAATATTAAATACATTATTATTGTTATTAATAATAAAAATAATAATAATAAATAATATAATAATAAACACCCAAACCTGAACAAAAAATAAATAAATTACTATTAATAATAATAAAAATAATAATGAATTTATTTATTTAGTTTAAGGGTTAGGGTGTTTGGTTTTTTTATTATTATTATTATTTTAGTTCATTTTTTAAGGTTTTGGGTTAAGGTTAGGGGTTAATTATTTATTTATTTATTATTACTTAGTATTCAATTATTGGATTTATTTATGATTTTTTTTTCATTTATTTGTTTATTTATTTTACTTTTTTTATACATTTTTTTTAAATTATATTAATATTAGTAGTTTAGTAGTTTTAACACCCTAACCCTAACAAAAAATAAATAAATAAATAACCCTTACCCCTAATCCTAACCCTAAACTAACCTTAACTCTTACCCTAACGAAAAACAATAATAAACGAATACCGATAATAACATAAAAAGAAATAAAAGCTAATGGAAAAGCTAAAAAAGATGAAATACCTAGCAACAAATGATGCAACAGATGATAGTTTTCTCTATTGGCTAATAAAAATAATACCAAAGCACAAAAACACTCAGGTCGCACATAAAAATGCAACAAAATTACACATAAAAATGTGAAGAAAAAAAAGATTTGAGCCATTGGCTGAGAGCGCCGATCGGTTGCCGATAAACAGACCTTTTTCGGTCATGTGTACTGCCTTTAATTGTGTATATCTATAAGATGTGCTGTTTCTAACTCAACCGTAACCCAAATTAAATGTGATAATTGATCAGAAAATAAAACTTAACCACAAAAAATATGCAATAAAGATGAAGATAAAAACTTTATATAAAGAGCTAAGTGCTACCACATAGAGTGTGTGTAAACTGTGCTATAATCATGCATGCATGGCCAGCACTAACTCTAGGCAAACTAGGCAGCTGCCTAGGGCATGCTGCCACCTAGGGCACAGCCCCTGCTGCTGGTCCGCCGATGTTCCCCACCAGGGTAGGGCCTGCGCCACCATAAGGCAGCACAGGCAGCTGCCTTAGGGCGCCCGGCTGTGGGGAGGTGGTAAAATGTCCCTTCGCCATAGCTGGCCCATGGAGCTGCAGGGAACTGCACGAGGGCCCGGTCCGGTGACAGCAGATGAAAAGAGCAGGACAGCGCAGGTGGCAAGGTGCGGGCAGAATGACATCCCGGTTCCAGCTACCATTTCGACAGTGCAAGCGAACAGCTCAGGAGACGGAGACTGTGGGAAAGGAGAGCACTGATGGCGGGGCAAGCACCGATAGCCCGGGAGGGAGAAGACATCCAAAGATGCAGGCACAGCACCGAGCCTGGAGCTCTTCAACTTCTTCAAACTCCTCTCTGCTCCCAGGCCCGAAGGACAGGTTGCCTGGGGAACCAGAGAATAAGGGCGGCTGGGAGGCGCAGGCAGCCAGGGACTGCTCCACCTCACAGAGATCCGCTGAAAGGAGCAGAGTACCTCCTTAACTACGAAAACGGGTCTTGTACATGGGGACGCGAGTGGGACTGCAGACAGGGCTAGGGGTCTCTCTCTCACCCCCCTCTCTCTCACCCCCTCGCTCTCTCTGTCACCCCCTCTCTGACACCCCCTTCTCTCTTTGTCACCCCCTTTCTCTCTCTCCTCTCTCTCTCCCCCCCTCTGTCACCCCCCTCTCTGTCACCCCCTCTCTCTCGCTCTCCCTGTCACCCCCCCTCACTCTCTCTGTCACCCCCTCACTCTCTCTGTCACCCCCTCACTCTCTCTGTCACCCACCCCCTCACTCTCTCTGTCACCCACTCTCTCTCTCTCTCTGTCACCCACTCTCTCTCTCTCTCTGTCACCCACTCTCTCTCTCTCTCTGTCACCCACTCTCTGACACCCCCCTTCTCTCTTTGTCACCCCCTTTCTCTCTCTCTCTCTCCTCTGTCCCCCCCCTCTGTCACCCCCCCTCTCTCTGTCACCCACTCTCTCTGTCACCCCCCCTTCTCTCTCTGTCACCCCCCCCTTCTCTCTCTGTCACCCCCCCTTCTCTCTCTGTCACCCCCCCCTTCTCTCTCTGTCACCCCCCCCTCACTCTCTCTGTCACCCCCCCTCACTCTCTCTGTCACCCCCCCTCACTCTCTCTGTCACCCCCCCTCACTCTCTCTGTCACCCCCTCACTCTCTCTGTCACCCCCTCACTCTCTCTGTCACCCCCTCACTCTCTCTTTCACCCCCCCCATCACTCTCTCTGTCACCCCCTCACTCTCTCTGTCACCCCCTCACTCTCTCTCTCACCCCCTCTCATTGTCACCCCCCTCACATTCCCCCCCTCTCTTTCTATCACTTCCCTCTCTTTGTCATCCCTCTCTCTCTCTCTCTCTCTCTCTCTGTCACCCCCCCTCTCTCTCTCTCTCTGTCACCCCCTCTCTCCCCGTCTCCCCCATCTCTCACTCTGCCTCCCCCTCTTTGTCACCCCCCCTCTCATTGCCACCCCCTCTCTCACACCTCCCTCTCTCTCTGTCACCCCCCCTCTCTTTCTCCGTCACCCCCCTCTCCGTCACCCCCCCTCTCTCTCTCTCTCTCTCCCCGTCACCCCCCCTCTCTCTCTCCGTCACCCCCCCTCTCTCTCTCCATCCCCCTCTCTCCCTCTGTCATCCCCCTCTTTCTCTCCCCCATCTCTCCCTATGCCTCCCCCTTTCTGTCACCCCCCTCTCTCTCCCCCTGTCTCCCCATCTCTCACTCTGCCTCCCCTTCTCTCTGTCACCCCCCCTCTCATACACACCCTCTCTCTCTCTCTCTGTCACCCCTCTCTCTGTCACCGCCCCTCTCTCTCCATCTTCCTCTCTCTCTCTCTCTCTCTCTCTCTCTCTCTCTCTCTCTCTCTCTCCCCCCCTCTCTCTGTCACCTCTCCTCTCTCTGTCACCTCTCCTCTCTCTGTCACCTCTCCTCTCATTTTCACCCCCCCTCACATCCCCCCCCTCTTTCTGTCACTTCCCCATACCTCCCAACTGTCCCTGATTTTGAGGGACTGTTCCTGATTTGGCGCAAAGTCCCTCTGTCCCTCATTCCTGCTCATTTGTCCCTCATTTTGGTCTGAT